>OX352773.1:130986564-131361192 GCA_947095535.1 Poecilobothrus nobilitatus
TTTTTTTTTAAGTTAATAGGGTTCCAAGTAACAGCCTCTCAAAATTTCAAAAAAGCTTTATTTTCAGGCTCTACGTAGTACAATTTAAAAACGTTTTAATACTGAGAATATTTTTACCTCTATAAAATAGTATCAAAATTATGCAATATTTTATAATTTATTATTTAAATTTATTTACTGTTATGTGAAAATTTATTTTGCATGATATTTTCGGCTCGCTATTAGATAGGAACTTGAAATTTTGAGACAAGAAACAACTTTTAGAATTAATATAAGTTCCCTCAGAAAATGTTTTTGTACTACCCCCCTGTTTAAGAGCTATTAGGGATCAAAAATTGAAAATTTTCTTTTTATAGACACCTGTAACTTCAGCATCTGTACACATTTTTCTTCAAAAAAACATAAAAATTAAAGCTTCAGTAATATATTTTTAAGTGTGCTAACGGCTTTTCTTAGTTATATAGGGTTCCGGATCAGCCCCTCAAAATTCTTAAAAAGTTCTATTTTCACATTTTTTTGTATATAAAATTTTAAAATTTTGGTGAGTCACAATTTTAAACAGTTTGTATTATCTCTTTTAGAAATGTGCGCTTTTAAAACCGTTTATTTATATTCTGCCTTGTTTATTAATCTATATGACTCGCTTGGTATTTGAACCCGAGGCCTTAAACTGACTTTTAAACAAATTTTAACATGTGTCATATTCTGCATAAATACATCTAAAATATTGTATTGAAAAATCCTGTCTATAATAATATAAAAATTATGATCTCTTATTTTGTGAATATAAATTTTAAAGTTTTTTTCTAAAACACTAAAATACTAAAATTTTAGAATACTAGATAGATCCGGCGTAGCACACGCCAGTGTGGTAATCTAAAAATAATATTGGTTAATAATCCTGGTATCTTAGTAATCTAGAAATGATTTTTTTAAATAAACGTAAAACCGCAATAACAATACCAAGAAAATTAAACCAAAATGTCGTAAAAATGTCTAAATTCATTTAAAATTTACTATTTTTTCAAATGCTAAAATTGAATACTTTCGCATGGAAACTTGTATGCATAGACATACTTTAGTATTTTAAAGCTGGATTTAAAATCAGGGTTTCAATAATTATGTAGCGGGGTTTTCAAAATTAATTATTTTTCATATGAAAATGTGAAAATTTAATTTTTTTTGAATGAAATTGCTATAGTTGGATTCAAAATCAGAGTATTTCTCTTTTCCGGAATATTTATATTCATATGTCTGTCTATGCGAGATTTTCAAATTTCGGGATTTTGAATTTCGGGATACCATAGTAATTTTGGGATTTTAATTTTTCGGGATTTTGAATTCGGGATTTTGATTTTCGGAATTTTTTTTTCGGAATTACGTACACAACCTTATAAATTTTTAATTTTTTTATCCTTTTTTTGTGTTATGTGCAGTATTAGTTATTGTATGAAAAATATTGTTGCAAACGTTTACGGCTTTTATATAATAGATAGTAAAACTACATGATGTACTGTAATAGGCTTTTAAATGTCTGTTTTACCTTATGCTCTTATCTACAATAACCGTAACACTAAAATAGCTAAATAATAATGGAATTGAAGAATAGAAATTTAAAAAAAAAATGAATACCTGAGCTTTAGTCGGATGTGCACCACCTTGAAACTCAATTGTTCCATAAGCATCAGTTGGTTGAGGACGTGTATGCTTATAAGGTACCCATATATCACCTGGTCCACTCTCTACACCTGGTATAGTTGGATGTGTTGTACGTGATTGCCCGCAACAGCATCTGTAATAAATTTATTAAAAAAAGAACGAATTTAGTGATGAAATGGATTAAAAAAAAAAAAAAACAGAAAATTCCTAGGATAATAATAAAATTTATAATTTATAGAAAATTTAAGGATAAAGGAAAGTTGTGTTTAAGTTAAATTTGTTTAGTTATAAATTTAAAAAAGTGTAATAAATTTAGAAGTTTACTTAAGGCTTAAGAATTAAAGTATTCTTCAATTTTTTCGATTTATTTTTATTTAAAAATTTTATAATTTCAAATATTTAAAAAATCAAATAAATACGGAGATATTATTATAATTATATTTTATTATTAATTTTTTTTTACAGTTAAGAGTTTTTTTCTGTAAGAGAAACTATTATTTATAAAATAAAAAGGTTTCCATTATAACACTTTTGCTATCATTCATCACAATAGAGAATATTAGGTTATTAAATTATTAATTAAGTGTTTAAAACTTCATGTTATTTGTGTTTGTTTTATAGTGAGTAAGTGATATGGCTGTTTATTAAAATAAGTCAAATAATATTATCAAAATAATTATTCTATATAAACTACGACTATATACAATATTTTACAGTGAATAGGAATATTTATTATTTTATAAAACGAATCGATTTAATAAAAATTACAATTTTTAAAAATTCACTTTTTTTAATGGCATAAAATAGCTGAAGTAAATTTCAGGTCTGCAATTTAAATCAAAACAAAAGCGCTTAAATATATTCCTTAATATTTTAATTAAAGTTATCAAAAAATAAATTGAAAATATAATTAAATAGACAAACAAGAAAACAAACTGGGTCGAATATTATAGCAAAATTCAATATGAATAACCGAATCAAAAAAAATTAAATAAAATTAAAGTTTTTTTTATATAATATGTACTCACTTTGTTTCGTCCTTTGGAAACTGAATAAATTTAATACATTCCCGTTTTTGAAAATTTGTTTCAATCCAGCTACGAGGTTGATGCTTTTATTTTCAATTTCAGTTGTTGTAATGTATTATGTATTTGTTTTAAAATTTTATGTTCCCAGGATAATCAGAAAAAAAGAAGAAATACCAAAACATATATGAGAGGAAGTAAAAAAGTAGAATATTAGAAAAACTAAAAAAAAAAAACAAAAACATAAACAAACAAATAGATTTTTTAACAGTTAATTTAGAAATTTTTATCTTACATTTACATATAAGCTATATATATAAATAAATATGTTCTTATAAATTTAGATAAGTTCTTAAGCCAGAAATTAAAAAAATATACATTAAAAAACGGCAAAATGAATTAAAATATTGTCATATCATTCATATTATTTTCTTTTGATTTAAAAAGAAAAAAACATCAACAAAAAAAAGTTTGAAAAAAAAAATGCTTACAAAAAATAATAGGTGTAGCTTAACTACCTGTATTTAACTGTATGTATTTATTTAAACTAACTATTTATAAATTAACTTTCCCGGCTTAAATCATATTTATTAACGTTTATCATTCTTTTTTTTAACGAGTAACAAATAAAATTTAAGAGTGCAAAAGAAAGAAATTTAAATTTATTAATTCACATATTACTTCTATATTATACGCATACAAGTATGCAAAATATTTATATGTACATTTATACCAACATTCATCTATATTAATTAAACCTAAATATTCTTAAGAGTACTAAAAAAAATTAGTGAGGAATAAAAAGAAAAGAGTTTGATATTATCAAAAGAATAACGATAAATACATAAATTAAAGGAAAGGAAGTTTATTAGAAGAGCTGAAAGATTAAGACATCTCTGCAAGTTTATTTGAACTAAATAGAACTAAAGAATATGCGGAAATGATTTGGAAAAATTTTCTGAGATAACTTTTCTGTGTCAAATGCAATTTAAAAAATTCGTAAATTTATTGCTTTATTAGAAGATATACTATATCATTATCTTCGTATTAGAGACATAGAATTATAATAAACTAATATTTACTTTATCAGAATTCGTTAATTTTTCATTTCTCAAGTGGCACTTTATAACAATGTATGCCTCGCCTAGCTTCTGCACTCTAAATGGTGCTGAAATAGAGAAGTGCTGAACTATATCGTGAATATTATTTTTTCTAAGTAATTTTATTCCGATTTTGCGTAATGTATCAGAATCAAAGTATAAAGTTTTTAACTTCACGTATGTTGAAAAATGAATAGCTTTTAATATTTTGAAAAGTACGCTCTCTCTTTCCTAACCTACCCGTCTGGCTTCCATACCTCAAAGCGGAATAAATCACCAATTAAAGCTTTGAACAATTAAATATTCTTTTGTCAAAGAAATAGACAACACTTCAGTAATTGCAACACACTTCATAACTTAAGTCATAACATATATTTCCTTTAGTTGCTTGCAATAGTTAGGGCGATGATATACATATTCGATCTGTAAGATTAAAAAATCATACATATTCGATCTGTAAGATTAAAAAACTAATTTTCACAGGACATTCTAATGAATGTTACATCACTTTAGAAAATAGACTTACATTTCCCGTTAATTTTTGTCTCTTTTTATAGTTTTTCTTTTGTTAATTTTTCTTTCCGTAACTTATGACTTTTGGATAATGGAAAAGAAAATACTTTGAAATATACTTTGTTACACAATAATATATTTGAAACTTATCGTACAACGTTTGATATTTTTCCTCTAAAAGCTTTCAACAAATAAATGCCAAACCGGTATATAAAAGACTTTATATACAAATATTCCCTATATAGTACAGAATTAATTCATGCAATTAATGAGCAGTAATATATAAGCCTCTTAGATTGCATTAATAAAACAATTTCACAAAAAAGAATACTATGAACATTTAAAATCTCATTCGACGAGATGGCGATAATTTTAAAAATTATTATTTCTAGCAGAAATCTTTCGTAAATAAAATTAACGTTTGATAAACATCATAGTAGACGTAGTTTTTGAAATATCTGATTTGTAAAAATACTGTATACTGTAATACTGATTTTGGAAAAAGATTTTTTATTTGGTAATTTAATAATTTAATATGTATTCAAAATCTCTTTTTAGCACGCTTCCAAAAAAATTTTGAAAAAATTTGCCTATTAGTTTTACTATGTCCGCTCGTCCCTCCGTTTGTTTACAAAACTTCTACAACGTTAAAGATAGAGAAAAAATGTTTAACCATGAGTAGGTCTTATAAAAAAATTAATGTTGTACAACAACTTTTTCATGTAGCCCCATCCATTACGGAGCAACAACCCCTCCCACTTTGAAAAAGCCATATTTTCAAATAAGTATATCTCATCTCATACTTTACAGTTTTTGAATTTGAAAACGCTATTAGACAGGAATTTTTTTTACCTTTGCAAGTTAAAGTATTAAAATTATTTATTAAAGTATTAAAATTATTAGTATTGATATTAAGGTATTGATATTGATAACAATTTATTTTAAAGTGTTGTCAAGCTCGGGTTATTTAAATCGTACGCTTTTACTTTTAATTTCGATTTTAATTTTGATTAAATTTTAATTTTTGTTAATTTCAATTTTGACTGTAATCTTAAATTACATACTTTAATTTATTTTAATTCAGATTTTGATTTTGGTTAATCTTGGTCTTAATTCAATTTCAATTCTGATTCAATTTTGATTCCGATTTTGATTATAATTTTAAATTGAATTTAAATTTTAATGTTATTCTGGTTTTTTTTTTATTGCTTTTTTGTTTTGCATTAATTGTTTTCCAACAAAATTACCAATTTTAATATTAATTTCTGTAATATACGCGGGTTGCAAACGAATTTTCATGCCGTCGAGTGCCATCTTAGTTCAATTAAACTAGCAATTTTAGCCCTATGAGAAACACAAGTCAGTAATCACAATGGTACTTTAATGTTACAGGCTACTCACTTATTTCACACTTCGTACCCAAAAGAGGTATCGCTGTCTATATAAAAAATGACATTGCTTTCAACACACTTCCAAAACATAAATCTTCTAGCCCAACCTTCCACTACATTTGGGTAAAAATTCTCGTTGGAAAGCATGTCATACATTTCTGTTTTCTATACAGATCACCCAACTTAAATGAACAAGAAACTGCTATGGAAATTGAAAACCTATCGAACCAGATCAATGAAATTTTGGACGCATCTCCAGAATCTGAAATTGTTCTGTCGGGAGATTTCAACATTCATAACAGGGACTGGCTTCATTTTTCGAGCAATATCTCCCCGAGTCAAAACTCAATTGGTCGAAACAAGTCGAACTATTCTCCACACTGTTCCATCTTTCTCAACTTGTTAAAAATCCCACTAAGATCCCGGACCGTGGTGATCAAGAAGGTGACCTCTTGGATCAGTTTCTCACCTCACACTCTGAAAAATATGTGGTTTCAGTTGGTTGCCCCCTGGGTAATTCCGATCATTGTTTGGTTAACACAAGTTTCCGGATAAGCCCAATCCCCAATCAGAGGTCCCCTCCCAAAAAATTAGTTTGACGCTACAGCCATGCTGACTGGGAGGGTCTTAACAACTTCTTTAGAATTTTTGATTGGTCATTCTGTTTCCCTAATAAGAATGTTAACTTTGCTGCAAATGCGATTAGTGAAACTATTTTACTTGAAATGAGGTTATACATTCCTCATTCCATGAAATCTGTTAAGAGGAGACCCAAATCTTGGTTTAATCGCATTTGCAAAGAAGCCATTTTTAGAAAAGAGGAGGTTTTTAAACTGTATCAAAACAATAGATCGGGGGCTCACAGGGCCAACTATATAGTGGTGAGAAACAGATGCAAGAGAGTTATCAACAAGCAAAAATTCTTGTTCAACCAAGGGTTGAAACGTAAGGTTATCCACATGCCAAAGAATAACAAATCCTTTTGGACATTTGCCAAAAGTCTAAAAGAAGACGTTAGAGGGTCTTCTTTTCCACCACTTGTTGATAATAATAACAAAACAGTATCAGATTCTAGAGAGAAAGCGAACTTATTTGGCAAGCAGTTCGCTTCTAATTCGACACTGCCACAGTCAGCTCAGATGCCACCTTCTGTTCCCCGAGTTGGCTGCTCCTTTGGAAAAATTTACTTTAGGACGACAGCACCTTGTAGCTTCCTATGAATTTCATAGCCGCTGTAACATTAATCACCAGATTAATATAACAGCAAAAAATTTTACTATTAGTGAGCTAAATAACGATTTAGCCAAAATTCAAAAATGGGGTGAAGTCAACAGAGTTGATTTCAACACGAAAAAAACACAATGCTGTCTGATGTCGCGAAAAATTGCCACTACTATTCCCAACCTATTATTTCAGGGAGAGGTTTTGCAGCATTCAACAGATTTAAACATGTTGGTTATCGAGTTAAACCAAAAATTTACTTGGTCAAATGACATTTTTGGTATAGCTAAGGATGCAGCTAAATGTTTGGGCTTTTTGTATCGCTGCAAAACTTACTTTTCTGCATCTGATCTTCTCAATATCCATAAAACGTACATTCGGCCGAAAATGAAGTATAATGCACATAATGGAGGCCCTCAAACAGCACTGGGTTACCTAGATAATGTGCAAAACAGAGCAATTCGTCTTATCAACGACCGCAGTGTAACTTTAATACTCGCTCCACTCAGTCATCGTCGCACAGTTGGGTCACTAACCTTGTTTTATAGATATCTCGTAGGGATTAACACCTGCTCGAATGAAATAAAACAGTTAATGCCTCCGCTCAAAGTTTTCCAGCGAGAAACAAGGCGGGCAGCAGAAGCTGATCCCTACCATGTAGAGATTTCAAGATGGCGAAATACAGCTTATGGAAATTCGTTTGTCATGCGCACGTCCCGTCTATGGAACTATATACCATCGCATGTGTTCCCTAAAGTTGGTAATTCTTATGTGTACGATTTACTTAAGTTTAAGAAGAACATTAACATCTTTCTTCAAAATGTCCCTCCAAATTTTATCTATCTAATCTATCCCCCATAATCCAAATTTCCCAATTCCAATTTTCCCAATTATCCTTCCCACATCCCTATCCCCAAAACCAAACTGTACATTCGTATTAAAGGTTCCATCCTAAAGTTTGGTTTTAAAAGGGGGCGGTTTTGGTTGGTTAAAGTCCAACACTACCCTGAGAAAGCACGTGCAGTTCCTCTTGGTGACTTTCGAGTTTTCCACCAACCCTCCTAAAAAAAAAAAAGTCAATACCAAAATTATACAATGTTTTTTAAATTTAGGATTTAAATTTACTGTTATGCGAAAACCAAATTTTGCACAATTTTCCTTCCTCCATAATTCCGGCACGCTTATTCGATAGGGACTTGAAATTTGGAGGTAAGAAAGAACTTTTTGAATTAGTATAAGTTTCCTCAGAAATTTTTTTTGGACCACCCCTTGTTTATAAACTATTGGGCTCAAAAATTGAAAATTTGCTATTTTCAAACACCTGTAACTTAGGCTTCCTGTACACAGTTTCGTCATGACATAAAAATTAAAGCTCCAGTAATGTAATTTATGTAAACAGTTTTATAGGTTTTTATTTTAGTTATATAGGATTTCAGACTTACAGTCACTCAAAATTGCAAAGAAGTCCTATTTTCAAATTTTTCCTTTTATGAAATTTTCAAATTTCGGTGCAAGTCACAATTCTAAACAGTTTGTTTTATCTTTTAGAATGTACGCTTTTAAAAACTGTTGGTTTACATTCTGCCTTGTTTTTATTTCTTTTAAATTTATTTTTATAAGCAAATTGACAATATTTAATATTTTTTAACATATTTTTAAAAAATAAAATTTAAAAATTGGCTTATTAGTTTTACTCTGCTTGTCTAGAAAACTTCTACTTAGTTTAAGATAGAACAATGAAATTTTAACTACCGATAGGTTGCTTAAAAAAATTAAAGTTGTAAAACATATTTTTTATGTAGCCTCACTAATTACGGAGCCTAAATTTACTAATTCCGGCACGCTGTTAGTTAGAGCCTTGAAATTTTGAGAGAAAAATATCTTCTTTTTCTGAAAAGCTTTTAGAGTTAGCATAAGTTTTTCATAATTGTTAGCATATGATTTCAGAAAATTTTTTTATACCACCCCCTATTTAAGCCATTACTAAAATTTAAAAATTTACTATTTTTAGACACATTTAACTTAGGTACGTGTACAAATTTTTACAAACTGAAATTTAAGAATTAAAACTTCAATATTATGTTTTCACATGTGTTAACAGCTTGTCTTAATTATATTGGCTTTTCTTAAAATTGAAGAAAGTGTCTCTATTTTTTACAATATACATATACATATACATTTATATTTCACAAACTACATATATATGAATATTATAAGGGCAGCAATATAATAAGGGCAGAATATTAAGATAGAAATTAAAAAGCAGCGCCGTCTCTGCCGCTGCCATATTCTTAGTTTACCCATTAAAATTCATTGTTTCTAAAATAATATTCTGCCGCTGCTTTCTGGAAGGTTCCATTTCTGGTGTAAGACTCCATAACGAAAAAAGGACGAAATAATAATTTTATTCTGTATAATTTTTGTTTATAAAAAAAAGTTGTTCTCTTCGTTCTTTATACGATCCGCACTTTCATCAAATTGTTGTTGTTTATTTCCTATTATCTATATAGTATGTATTATTGAGTATATCCACAATTATCTTCATATGTGTATATTATTTTAATTTTAGTTTCTACTATGGGGTGCAATTGCAAATATTATAATTAAATGAAGTAAAGAAATGCGAACGTCATATTTTGATTTGTAGGCAATTATTATAAATTTACTGTAGTGTTTTATGATTGGTAGTTAATGTATTTACATTTATAATTACTAGTGTCGCCAGTACTCGAAATTCGAGCAAATGTCACCAAGCGCTGGACATTTGAACGGATTGAGTTTTCTTTTCCACGGAATGTGGAATTTTCAACAGACCCAAAGAAAATCTAACAAATTCAATATGAATCAATAATATAAATGTAATGTTTTTTCGGGTTTTTTATTATTCATATCTCCGGTCTCGCTTAGTAGCTTCAATTTAAAAATTATGTAACCAAAATAACTTACATACATATGTCTACCTACCTAATTTAAAACAAGTAAAAATAACAATAAGTAGATGCAACCGACTTATTTATACCCTACACCTAAAAAATTCAAATTAAATTAAAAATCCATAAGTTATTTTAGTTAGGTATTTAATACAAGCTAAAAAAAATAAATGCTGTTACAACCTTTGTACAAAATTTCAGGTTTCTATCTTTATTAAATTCGAAAATATGATTGTTAGGTCTTGGGAAGTGTGTGAAGGCATGCGGACCACCACCCCAATTCATCTCAAATTTTAGAGACATCAACAGGGTAGAACATTCTTATATCAAATTTCAAGTTTATATATTTATTAATTTCGAAGATATGCTTGTTTGGTCTTAGGAGTTGTGTGGCAGATACCCGAACAACCATTCTAATTCATCTTAAATTTTGGACAAATCAGGGATTCAGGAAACAACACCCTTGTACCAAATTTGAAGTTTCTGTCTTTATTAATTTCGAAGATATGCTTGTTCGGTTTTGGGAGTTGTATGGGAGGTACCCGAACGACCACTCCAATTCATCTCAAATTTTAGGCAAATCAGGGATTTAGGAAACAGAACCCTCGTATCAAATATGAAGTTCCTATCTTTATTAATTTCGAAGATATGCATGTTCGGTTTTGGGAGTTGTATGAGAGGTACCCGAACAGCTCCTCCAATTCATCTCAAATTTTGGACAAATCAGGGATTCAGGAAACAACACCCTAATACCAAATTTGAAGTTTCTGTCTTTATTAATTTCGAAGATATGCTTGTTCGGTTTTGGGAGTTGTATGGCAGGTACCCGAACGACCACTCCAATTCCTCTCAAATTTTAGACAAATCAGGGATTTAGGAAACAGCACCCTCGTATCAAATTTGAAGTTCCTATCTTTATTAATTTCGAAGATATGCATGTTCGGTTTTGGGAGTTGTATGGGAGGTAACCGAACAACCACTCCACTTCATCTCAAATTTTGGGGATATCAGGGATTCAGAAAAACACACCCTCGTACAAAATTTTAAATTTCTATCTTTATTAATTTCGAAAATATGCGTATTAGGTTTTGGAAGTTGTATGGGAGGTACTCGAACGCATGGTCCGATTTCGCCCATTTACAATCCCCGCCTTACCTTAGTCATTGTTAACCTACAGTATAACTTTCATCAAGATAGCATCATTATTTTTTGAGTTATCGTGCGTACGGACGGACGGACGGACGGACATCGCTAAATCGACTCCGGCGGTGATCCTGATTCAGAATATATATACACGTCTATACCTAAATCGCTTCCTTTTGGTGGTTACAAACACCATACCAAAGTTAATATACCCTATACTTAATGTGTAGGGTATAATAAAAAAACACAAAGAAACAATTTAAATTTATTTTATATCTACATAATATAACATACAAAATTATAAAAAAACAAGTAAATATAACAGTAAGTCGATGCAACCGACTTATTAATACCCTACACCTGAATAATTCGAATTAAATTAAAAATCCATAAGTGTTTTTGGCAGCTGCTTGAACTTCTTCCCTTTTCTGTCTTATTCAACTCGAATTTCAAGAACGTAAAAGAGGCATCCGCTTGGGATATGCTTGACACCCTTGTATAAAATTTTAAGTTTCTATCTTAATTATTTTCGAAGATTGGTAGTCCTTGGGAGGTTTGTGTCAGCTACCCGAATTGCCACTCCAATTCATCGAATCCATCTCAGGAACATAAAGAAAACTTGCCAGAACACCATTCTATTAAATTTAAAGGTTCTACTTTTGTTGGTTTTGGAGATATGCTCGTTGCTCTTGTGCTCGTCCGGAAGTTTCCAAAATACGAACCCATGGTTCAAATTCTTTCAAATATCAGTTTCCAATTTTACAGAAAAGGAAACATAACAGAACACCTTTGTACTAAAAATAAAAGTTCTATCTTTGTTGGTTGTGGAGATATACTCGTTTGCTCTGGGGCTCGTCCGGAAGCTTCCAAGATTTGAACCCATGGACCAAATCCTCACAAATTTCAGAAATATAAATCAAACATGAAGGAACACCATTCTGCCTAATTTAAAGGTTATATCTTTGTTGCATTTGGAGATAATATCATTTGCTCTGAGGCTCGTTCGGAAGCTTTCAAAATCCGAACCCAAGGACCAAATCCTCACAAATTTCAGAGGCCTAAATCATACATGAAAGAACACCATTCTGCCAAAAGTAAAGGTTATATCTTTATTGGTTTTGGAGATAATCTCATTTGCTCTGGGGCTCGTTCGGAAGCTTCCAAAACCAAACCCATGGACCAAATCCTCTTAAATTTCAGAGACATAAATCAAACACGAAAGAACACCATTGTACCAAATTCAAAGGTTCTACCTTTGTTCGTATTGGATATAATCGGAATGTTCGGAAGCTTCCAAAATTCGAATCCACGGTTCAAATTCTTTCAAATTTAAACCCATGGCCAAATCCTCTCAAATTTCAGAGACCTAAATCAAACATGAAAAAACACCATTCGGCCAAATTTAAAGGTTATATATTTGTTGTTTTTGGAGATAATCTCATTTGCTCTGGGGCTCGTTCGGAAGCTTCCAAAATCCAAACCCATGGACCACATCCTCTAAAATTTTAGAGACATAAATCAAACTGGAAGAAACGTCATTATAAAAAATTTAAAGGTTCTATCTTTATTGGTTTTGGAGATAATCTCGTTTGCTCTGGGGCTCGTTCGGAAGCTTCCAAAACCCGAACCCATGGACCAAATCTTCTCACATTTCAGAGACTTAAATAAAACATGAAAGAACACCACCCTGCCAAATTTAAAGGTTATATCTTTGTTGGTTTTGGAGATAATCTCATTTGCTCTGGTGCTCGTTCGGAAGCTTCCAAATCCAAACCCATGGACCAAATCCTCTTAAATTTCAGAGGCCTAAATCATACATGAAAGAACACCATTCTGCCAAAAGTAAAGGTTATATCTTTATTGGTTTTGAAGATAATCTCATTTGCTCTGGGGCTCGTTCGGAAGCTTCCAAAACCCAAACCCATGGACCAAATCCTCTTAAATTTCAGAGACATAAATCGAACGGGAAGAAACATCATTGTACAAAATTTGAAGGTTCTATCTTTGTTGCTTTTGGAGATAATCTCGTTTGCTCCGGAATCATTCGGAAGCTTCCAGAATCCGAACCCATGGACGGATTTTGTCCAGATTCGAACTTAGCCTTTCTTTCGTAATTAGTAACCTACTATATAAATTTCATCAAGATAGCATCATTATTTTTTGAGTTATCGTGCGTACGGACGGACGGACGGACATCGCTAAATCGACTCCGGCGGTGATCCTGATTCAGAATATATATACATGTCTATACCTAACTCGCTTCCTTTTGGTGGTTACAAACACCATACCAAAGTTAATATACCCTGTACTTTAGGTGTAGGGTATAAAAACTAAATCAGATATGAATTCAATTTCTTTTCTTCCGTTCTTTTCTTATACATACCTGCCGTATCAAATTTTTATTTTAAAATTATTTTTTTTCACACATACATAGATAAATAAGGCGGATGAAATAGTCCACGTGGAAACATTTTTAGTCATTCTACCTGAAACATAGGCCAATGAATATTGAATTGAATTGCATGTATAATGATTTTATTATAATATGTACGTTGTCCATTTATTTTTTTACAAAAAGAACAACAAAAGAATAAACAACCAAGTAACATCATTGATCATAGTAAGATCACTTTATTTAATAATTTCAAATTGGGATGTTGAGAGAAAAAAAGTAGAAAACAAAGAGAGAGAGAGAGTGAATTCTGAGGCAAACTAGAATCATTGAACAGAATAAAAGCATAAAGAAATCATATACTAGAGTATTTACACCGAACAAATTTTTTAAACCATTTCTGCACAAAATATAGAACCCCAAAATTCTGTTTTGTTCCAGATTAACATATTTTGGACAAAAAATTTATACAGAAATAATATTTATTTGCAGCTTATAAAAAAATGAAATATATTCTTTTCATATTTATACTATTTTATAATTGTAGTGGTATGGTAGTGGTAATATTTTTTTTTATTCGTTTCATTCTTATTTGTTTGTACGTATGTTTATTAGATTTGAAATTATTAGAATTTGAATGTTTAGTAATTTTTGGCTGGCATATATAAAGCGTATTAAATAGCGTATGTGTGTGTTTAGTAAAATTAAAAATGATTTTATTATGCATGTATAAGAACATAACGTATTGAAGTAGGTAAATAAATAAAAAATTAGATAAGTGATAATAAGTGACTTTTATTAAATATTTTGTTTTAATAAACTTAAGGTAATAAGGGAACAAATCAATGTTAAATTACAGATTCACTGAAATAAAAGTTTCTTTTCCTACTTAGAGTAAATATATAGTCATGATATAACCTAGTATTAGTAAAAGTAAATAATTTTTAAAACTTATATACCTATATATTATATATATAGGTTATATATAGGTAGGCATATATTAATACTTACGTTTTGATTATAATTATTTGATTGAATTATAATTATTTGATTAAGATGATAATATTAATTTTTCAAATTTTAAATAAATTATAATCACCAACTAAGTAAATTTCCACTTCACCTTTTATTGCAAATTCACTTGTTCTCCAAATCACTTTCCAATATTAATAAAAAGCGCGCTCCAAATAACTAAAAAAATCATAACAGAAAAACAATAACAAAAAATAAAACCGCGCGCTTTAAATAACTAAAAAATTTTATTCATTCATGTAATTCATGTAACGATTTATTTTTTAAGACTTCTGAAAGCCCTTTATTACTTGAGTCGGAACAATTTATTTTTCAAAAAAACCACAAAAATGACTCAGATATTGTCCATTTAAAAGCGCCAACAGAAAATTTTTTTGAATTGACCCAATTTCAAATCAATATATTTGATCACTTTTTTTCTCAAAACTTTCATCAAAAGAACTTAAAAAAAAACATTATATATTGTTGTTTGGAAGCTACTAATAAATCAGATAAATATTCTACGTGGTTCAACGAAAATGAAAAATGTTTTACTCATAAAATTAAGTTTTTAGAATTACTAATCGATTTGTTATTAAAAAAAGAAACCAAATGGTTAAAGGAAAAATTAATAATTGAAGAAGAACAAAAAGCTAAGGAATCCAAGAGGGAAAGACAAAAAAATAGTCAAAAATAATTCAAAACTAAATATATATAGTAGAAATTTTGTGTCACATGGTCTGCAATTTTTGAATAAATATTTTTTTAAACTTTTTCTTGATTTGTAATGGATTAATAACTTTAATTTTTATTTTTTTTTTCATGAAAATTTTGTTAAAAATCAATGCATGAGATTATTAATTTAAGTTAAATACCTATATATATTGTTAAAATGATTAATTATGTTTTTATGTTAAATTTTTTTAAATGTTAAAGTAGTTTATTATGCTTAGTTATAATTTTGTAAATAATTTTATAAATAGTTTTTTATATTTTCTTGTAAAATTTGTTTACATAAATTTTGAATTTTTATGTTTTTGTAAATGTACTAATAAAAAGGGTTTTTTATGCCATTTGGAAAATTAATACTATCAAACTATATTTTAGAATTTTCCATGTGGCTTTTTCCCTTCTTATGTTTTCCTTCTATTCTTTAATTTTAAGCAATAAAACATATTTTTTAATTAATTTTATGTGCTTTTGTTATTTTTTGATTCCCTATTTAGGTACTGTACTAATATTCCTATTCTAATATTAGCTTTTCTAACATTTAGGTACTAATATTAAAAAGAAAATTGTTAAATAAAATTTGATTTTTTTATTAATTTTTGCAAAAGTTTTAAAAATTATTTACTTTTACTAGTACTAGGTATATCATGACTATATACATGATTTACTCTAAGTAGGAAAAGAAACTTTTATTTCAGTGAATCTGTAATTTAACATTGATTTGTTCCCTTATTACCTTAAGTTTATTTATTAAAACAAAATATTTAATAATAACAACATTATATAAATTATTATTATAATAACAAAAGTCACTTATTATCACGTATCTAATTTTTTATTTATTTACCTACTTCAATACGTTATGTTCTTATACATGCATAATAAAATCATTTTTAATTTTACTAAACACACACATACGCTATTTAATACGCTTTATATATACCAGCCAAAAATTATTAAACATTCAAATTCTAATAATTTCAAATCTAATAAACATACGTACAAACAAATAAGAATGAAACGAATAAAAAAAAATATTACCACTACCATACCACTACAATTATAAAATAGTATAAATATGAAAAGAATATATTTCATTTTTTTATAAGCTGCAAATAAATATTATTTCTGTATAAATTTTTTGTTCAAAATATGTTAATCTGGAACAAAACAGAATTTTGGGGTTCTATATTTTGTGCAGAAATGGTTTAAAAAATTTGTTCGGGGTAAATACTCTATGTACCTATATGATTTCTTTATGATAAAAGTTTAGTCGACTAAGCAATATAGATAATAAAAAACAAAAAGATTTTTTTCTTTACAATTCAATATAGTTTCATGTGAGTCGGCTAATTTGTTGAACCAAAACCGCAAATAAATTGCATTTATATGTGTTACTGGTAAGAAAAAATTTAGCCGCAACCGAAAATGTTTTACCAGTTTTCACCTGAAATATCGCGAGGATATAAAAAAAAAACATGGTTACCTGTAGAATAAAAAAAACTTTTTTAGAAAATGTTTTTCTTGTTTTCATCTGAAATATGGCGTGAATATAAAAAAAACAAGGAAGAATACAGTTGCCTTTGTCAACTCTTAGATACCCGTACGAACCGTTAGTATGTTCACAGCCTGTCACTCTTACAATATTATTTTTTTAATATACATATTAGTATTTTAAAATAATTTGGGTGAATTTTATAATTTCTAGAACTATGGGTTGTACATATATTCAAACTATATGTTTATACATTCTTCAAAAGCAGATTCTAACCTTCCACATAACGATTATCAATCCAAAACTTTTTCAAATATTCTATAGTATCATTTAATACTAAGCGGTAAATATATATTAAATTTACTTAGTACAAAATAGTAAATATAATTTTAAATATTATATTATATTAATGCGTACATAGTATATTTATATTGTTATAAGTATATCGCCATACATTGCAATATTTCTTTAAAAATATTTCCATTCATAGAATAATTTCTTTAAGTACAATAAAATACATAATATGTATGTATGTAAATACGGCGCTATATAATATACATCTATACTCTTATCATTCATTCATCAGTGACATATACGATATGTAAATCAACATGTTATTATATAAGTATGTATCAGTGGCGGAACTAGTGGACGCAGGACCTCGCGTTGCGGGGGGGGGGGCCACAGCTATAGGGGGCCTAAAATTATTATTAAAAAAATTATTTACAATCATTTTTTATATACATACAGTGGAACTTTTTTCCCGCAGTTATAGTTGCCCACAAATATATAAAACTAACATTGAATAGCGCTGCTATGAGTTTTAGTGATTTGTAGGTGGTGTGAATATATTTCTAATTAGATTGCAGCTAATCTTGAATATTTATGTGTAATTTCTAGTTTAAGCCATAGTTTTTGTGATTTTTCTATTACATTAATTCTGTTCTTGAATTATTTTCCTGCATCCATCCAAATAAATTAATGCTAATGACGGAACATGATATAGTAAATTATACGTAATATTATGTGATATAGTAATTAAGAAGCATTACAGAGAAAGTATAGTGAAGATATATTCAAAGAATTTCCACTGCAAATGGTTGTGGTAAAGGCAATGCTGTACGATGAAATATCAAAAATATCATCTATATACTCGAATTCGCTGAACTTTTAATAGTAAAATTGTCAACTGTAGCTGCAACCGTAATACTATTGGTAAAGACTGTTTAAGCGATCTTTCAATACTTTCCATTGAAGCAAAAGCGGCTGGAAAAATGTAAATAAAAACCATCATTACTGATTTTGCCAATATGATGTCAAGGAGGAAAGATTTTAATATACAAGGTCCATTAAGTTTTAGTTTCGTTCTTGTATTATTTTTATTTTGATTGCAATATGGATATATGAAATAAATATCTAACTTGTTTTTGTTAAAAAAAAATTATTGGGGGAATATTTTACTTTTGCGCGGGGAGGCTCAAATTTTGAAGTTCCGCCACTGGTATGTATGTATGTATATCAGTATCACATAAATAAAAATTCTTCAAGCAATCGTTATGTTGTTTATTTATTTACATTGTTTTGTACTACGCATTATATCTTCAACAATTTCAAATTATCGAGTAAAACAAAATGCAAAAAATTCGTTAAAGAAATTTGTTAGAAAATTTGAAAAAATCAAGTAACACTTTCGTCAATTATAAAGTAACCCTATATTATGAAAAAAAGTTGTTAACAGAAATAAGATTATAATGTTGAAGCTTTAATTTTTATGTATTACTTCAAAAAAATTTTAACAGGTGTTTAAAAATAGAAAATTTTCAGTTTTTGACCCCTTACAGTTCCTAAACGGGGGGTGATACAAAAAAAATTTCTGAATTCTGAATTTTTCGAACTTTGAGGGGTTGTAGCTCCTTAACGGATGGGGCTACAGGAAAATTCATATTAACATAAAATTAATATTTTTATGACATCTATCAGCACTTAAAATTTCATGGCTCTATTTCAAAAAAATTGTGGAGATCTAAAAATTAGTTGTTCGGGAGCTACCCGAAGTTTTGGTCGGAACTCAACCAAAAAAATTGGGAACCTACAAATTGCTCCCAGAATATTTGGTGTAAATTTCAAGATTCTAGCTTTCTTAGTTTTTGAGTTAGCGTGCTGACGGACGGACGGACATGGCTTAATCGAGTCAGAATTTGATTCTGATTCGATCCATACCTTTGAAGGTATATCTAGCTCGCTTATTTCGAGGTGTTACACACGGAGGAGTAATTTTATTATACCCGATACTTATCGTACGGGTATAAACATCCTGAAACAAACATGAAGAATAAGAAAAGCGTTTTTGTGACTGTTATTACACTAAAATTGGTTAAGTAGTTTTTTGCAAATCGGTACCGAAAGTTTTGTATGAAGAAAAATAAGCCGATAAAATATATAGATTTGCTTAAAACTATTCATAGGAAAATAAAAATAAAAATAGAAAAAATAATAACGAGAGCATAATAGAATTTATTGATATAGAAATTAATAAATACGTACAATACTGATCATGTGATAGTTTATTCTGTATGCAGTAATTAAAAATTAATATAATTAAATAAAATTATAAACATGAAAAGTATTATGAAAATAAGTTTTATCCTTATCTACAATAAAAAAAAATTAGAATGATATTCTTATATGAAGTATAGACATTACATCGTTGCTGATTTCTATTTTTTTCTTGTTAGAGAAAAATATTTTATTAGTAAATTTGCAAACTAATTCTGTTGTAAATATTAATGCTAGGTTCTATTGTAAATAATTTTTAATGTATAAGAAAGCTATTTAGTATTCGTTATATTTTTGTAAGCTATATGATACCTCATTTAAAAATACACAAAGTAAGTTAAGATATTATTAACAGATTTTCTACAGCTTAAAAAGAAACAGTATTATGAAACACTATTATTATTATATATATTGTTATTGATTTAGCGTCCTTCTTATTATTATTTAAAGTAGTTAGTTATTTCGTCTGGTATTGGACTTTGTTTAAAAAATAAAAATTAAAACATAAACCAATTTTTATTTTTTACCAACGTTTGGTGTACAATTGTACACTTCATCAGGGCTAAAATTATTTATTTTATAATATCAGAAATGTGAGTAAAATTACAAATATTTTACCTTAAGAATATTGGTCCAGTAAAAATATCATGTACATAATTATATTTAAAATTAAATAAACACTTTTTCAAAAATTTATAAAAAAAAAAATTATCAATAAATAAACATACATATATAAAATGTACATATATAATAAATTAAAAAAAAAAAAATTTTTTAAAAACAATTACATATTAAAAACAAGTTTAGTAAAATTCAAATTTAGAAAAATTTAGAAATTTCAATTAAAGAATTTTTTATATAACATCATTTTATCACACAATTACAAATTAAAAATTAAAAAAAAAATTACAAAATATATAAAATATATTGATTGTTTGTATATATATGGAATATACATTTATTCCAAACTTAACAAAATAAAAAATAACAGAATTTAATAGACTTAAACTCAACTAAGTTAAATTTTTTAATAAGTTTAAAAGTAAAACATTAAAGAAATATCTACATACGTATTCACACAAATTATAATATTTATCATTTTTTATTTTTTTATTTTTTTATTTTATTTACATAATATAAATTTTATAAAAAAAAACATATTATGCTTAAAAGAATTAAGAGCACTAATTGCATGGTCTTTGGCTCGTATTTTGTTCTGTTATCAGAAAGTTAATAACAAAAAAATGTTTTCTTTTTTTTTCTTTTTTCTGAATAACATTCTATATACAAATAATATTAACAAAAGAAAAAAATTACAAAAATAAAATCAAAAATAAGAATTTTCTAAAATATAAATAACAAATATGCATATTAATTATGCTTTGTTAATTAATTTGTTAAATTTTTTTTTTGTTTATATTAAAGCATGTGAAATAGATTTGTTAGTTTTAAAAATTTGTTTATTAGAATAATATTTTCTGTAGTTGTAGCTTTGAGAAGTTCTGTAGGGTCATTTGAAAAAAGTTTTTTCCTGTGATTATCAAAATATCGACAACTATTAAGAAAGTGTTCTATTGTTATAGGTGTTTTGCAAAGTTGACAAATTGATTTAATTATTGGTTTTGAGAACAGGTAATCTTTTGTTAGTTTTGTGTGGCCTAGTCGAAGACGAATAAAGTTTGTTTATTTTTACTTTTTACTTAGCTGCGTGGGAAAGTTAGCCTTGATTTTATTTGGGTTTATTGAATTGTAGTGTTGATTGCAGTTTACACAGTTTATATTACTGAACTGTTGTTTAAGAAACCTTTTCATATCTTGTTTATTTAGGGACCAGTCTGCTATAATTATTGGCGCTATAGTTGAATATTTTGCTTCCTTTTCAGCTGTGTTATTGCCAAGAATATTAGCATGGCCAGGAATCCAAAGAAGTTGAAGTTTTGTACGATTTTTGATTAGAATATCTCTGATGGAATTAATTATTGGAGTGTGATTCTTGAGATTTGTTATGGCTTTTAGTACTGAAAGGCTGTCAAACACAAAATTTGCCCTTAAGTTTTGATGTTACCAGTAGGGCTGACAAAATGCCATGACTTTCAGCGTGGAATATAGATGCGTCTGGGTGTAATCTACCAAGCGTTGTTACTTGGTTTTTGTCATTTATGACTGCGTAACCGGTTGCATTTTTTGTTTTTGACCCATCAGTGTAGTAAATTTTCCATCCTTTGTTGTGTAGGTCAAGCGAAATTTCTAGGAATACTTGTCTGAGTATTGAATTGTCGGTTGATTCTTTTGGATAATTTGCAAGTGTAAGATTAACTGCAGTATTACACAAGTTCCATGGAGGATAGATAGAAACTGATTTTTTGGGAATCTTTAGTGGAACTTGTTGCTTCTTAGCTAGATCCGTGGCAAGTGAGATTGCAGATTCAATTTTTGAGCATTTTTTCCTTTTCAGAATATTCTTTAATTCATTTTGTATGGGAGAGTTATAAGAATACAATAGTTTAGGTATAATTCTCATTGTGAGTATTCTGCAACGTTTTTTTAATGATGGAAGTCCCGTTTCAATTAACATATTGGCCACAGGTGTTGTACGGAAAGCACCAGTAGCTGTACGAATTGCTGCGTGGTGGACCGCATTTAGTTGCTGCAAATGTGTTTTGGATTTGCTCTTTCCGTATATTGGTAAGCCGTAGTCGATTTTTGATAATATTAGGTTCTGTATTATGTTGATTTTGGAGTTGATATGTGCTAAGCTTTGATTGTTAGAAAAAAATTTTACAATGTTTAGCCTAATTAATATTGATTTTTTTAAATTTTCAATGTGACTTTTCCAGCTGTACTTTCTATCGAATAATAGACCTAAAATTTTTAGTTCTGATACGTTAGGTATCAAATGGTTTTCTATATAAAATTTTAAATCATTGCATTTTTGTTTTTTGCAAATATGAAGATGTTTACATTTGCTTAAGGAGATAGTCGCACCTGAGTTATTGGACCAATCAGAAATTTTATTAAAAATATTAAGTAAAATAGATTTTATATTATCAATATCATTTATTTTGAAAATTAAATAGAGATCGTCGGCATACAGCGTATGTTTAATTGTTGAGTTATATTGGGAAATAATTTCGCTTAGTTTGTTAAATGCAATAAGAAATAGAGTCACCGACAAAGGTGAGCCTTGGGGAATGCCGTTATTTAAGGAAAATATATTTGAATAGTTGTTGTGAATTTTTACTCTAAATTTCCGGCTGCTTAAATAGGATTTTACAAGTTTAATAATTTTATTGCCCATTCCCCAAATTTTAAGTTGATTGCAAACGACGTGCATACCGATACGATCAAAAGCTTTTTTGAAATCTATAGATAAAATTGAAATATGGTTTTTTGTTGATAGAGAGTTTGTTACTAGGTGATCGATATATAAGAGGGAGTCCATTGTACCTTTTGAGGGTTTGAAGGCCACTTGGTTATCTTTTATTAGTTTTTTTTTCTCAAGATACCAAAGTATCCGAGTAGAAACAATTTTTTCTAGAACTTTACTTAGACAGGGCAGTAGTGAAATTGGCCTGTATCTTTCTAATTGGTCTATTGGTTTATTTGGTTTGGGAATGGGGATGATTGTGGCTACTTTCCAGTCTTGAGGGATGTAACCGGTGCTGAAGATTTTATTGTATAAGGTACATAGGAACTTTTTCCCCTCAGGTGGCATATTTTTAATCATTGGATATGATATACGGTCAAAACCTGGTGTTAACCTTTTAATGTGTTAAGTGTAGATTCCAATTCTAACATATTAATTTTGTTCTCTATCCTTCCCGCCAATGGATCGACATAAATATCGGATAATTCTACTGATAAGCATTCAGATTTTTCATTAACAAAGGCACTAGAGAAATTGTCATCTTCAGAGGCGGAGGACCATTCTTGACCAAAGAGATTTGCAATGTCCATAGAGTTGGTAGTTATAATGTTGTTATTGTTTATTATTCTAATTATTTTACTTTTGAAATTACCAGTTAGGGATTGTATGTTTTTCCAGATGTTTGAAATAGGTGTGGATGGGTTTATTTCGGCGGTTATTTTAGCAAAGAATTCTGATTTGGTTGTTTTAAGTTTACGTCTGAAAATAGCTCTATTTTTTTTTAAGTTAATAAGGTTCTCGGTTGTAGGCTGTCGTCGTAGAAGATTAAAAGAACGCTTTTTTAATGTGCATAGAGAAGCCAGCTCTTTAGTCCACCATGGTAAGTGCTTTGCTGATTTATGAGGCGTGGTTTGAGGTATTGCATTAGTAGCAGAAACTCGAATAACTTTTTTCAGTTTTGCTGCATCTCGATTAATATTTCCAGAAGCGGAAATATTAGAGAGCGATGTGTTAATATTGTCTTGATATTTTTTCCAATTAGCCAAATGTAATTTAAATTTAGGAATAAAATTAGGTAATTGGTTTGATTGATTGAGTATTTTAATTGAAATTGGGAAATGATCACTGCCATGAAGATCTTCGATTGTATTCCAGGTGCATTTTGGCGCCAAAATACTTGAACAAATTGATAAATCAACGTGTGTGAAGGAGTTGTGGGTAGAAAAATGTGTTGGATTGCAGTTGTTTAGAATTAAGAGATCAGAAGCTAATATGAAATTTTCTATTATTGTTCCTCTTTGATTAGTAATTTCTGAACCCCAAAGCGGGTTCCAACCGTTAAAGTCACCTGTGATTAAATGAGGACCAAGAATAGTGTGAATGATTTGTTCAAGGTCATATGATGAAATCTTGATGCTAGGTGGGTAATATGCTGAGACTATTTTAAAATTTGTGTTTGAACGAATTTCTGCTGTTATAGTATATTGCGTAGTGGATATTATTTTGTAAGGAATTGTTTTTTTGATCAGTAGACCAACTCCATGTTTAGAGCTTATATTGTTTTGAGAATTTGTGAATGTACCATCGTACATTCTTGGTACGTACATTTTTTTATTTAATGGGATATGTGTCTCTTGTAATGTTAGGATATCTGGTTGATATTTATTAATTAAAATTTGAAGATTATTGTAATTGTTCTGAAAACCATTGATATTCCATTGTAAAATTATTAAATTCATATTTAAAAAAAAAAAAATAATGAAATTAAAGAAAAATTATTAATTACTGTGAGAATTATTGATTAAATTACTTGATATTATAAATCTTAATTAAGTTCCATATGGAAAGAATCGTTTTCAATATTTGGAAGATTTGTATTACTTGCTGCGTTTAAAGGAATTTGGAAATTGGAAGTTAAAGTTCTATTTATATTTGATTCTGATGTTGTTTTATATTGAATATTTTTTAGAATTAAAGTGGAGTTGTTTTGATTGTTCTGAGATGTGGTGTTAGGTGATATAAGTTTTTCATTTGAAATATTATTGACTGAGTAATTTTTTTGAGTGTTTGTTTGTTGGGTGTTGTTATAATTAACTGAGTTTTGTGGATTAATTTGTTTATTTTCATTATTGGCTAAGTATTTTTTTTGTAAATTTTGTTTTTCTTTTACTAAATTTATAGCAGTAGAAAGTTCTTCTTTAGGAGTATCGGAATTAGGAAATTGATATTAATTTTTGTTTACGAATTCTATGGCAGTTTTATAGGAACATTTGTTTATAGTTTTATGTTTTAAAATTGCTTTTTTTTTTGAAAAGCTGGACATTTTATGTTGGTAGATCTATGTTCGTTTTTGCAATTGCTACAAGAAACTTTTTCACAGTTTTCAGGTTCATGATAACTTGATCCACAAATTTCACACTTTTTATCATTTGTACATCTTTTGGTTGTATGATTTAACATAAAACAATTTTTACACTGAATTAGTTTAGGTATGTAATGTTCAACAGAAAATATCATGAAACCAATTTTAGCTTTTTTAGGAAGTTCATATGAGTCGAAAGTAAGTATGTGTAAAGGTGTATTTACAACTGAACCGTTTGCAAATTTGGTTAGCTTTTTACAAGCTACAACTCCTTGATCTGCCATACCTTCTACAATTTCATTCTCAGACAAATCTGTAATTATAGGGGCATATATAACACCTCTACATGAATTTAGTGTAGGATGTAGGACTGCTTCAATTTCACATAAATTGGCCAATACTTTTGTTTTTATAAATTTGCTTGCTTGATATTCGTTTCTACAAAGTACTAACAAGTGACCTTCTCTAGTGAAAGACATGCTTTCTATGTTTTCTACCACACCTTGAATGGCCTTTGTTAAGGCAAAAATGTTTAGGTTTTTTAATGGTTTTGATGGATCTTTGTTTTTAATTAAAATAAACTCTGGTTGATTCATACTATTGTTTGTAAAATTAATTTTTATATCTGGTTTTTTTAACACTGGAAAGTTGATTACTGAGTCTAAATTGGGTGATTGTGAAAGTTTTTTTTTTGTTTTCTTTTAGGTTTATCTATAGGATCCAGAATGTTGAAGTAGTTTGAACTACCCCCTGGGTCTTCACCCAGTACCCCCATTTTCGGAAGATGACAATTACTTAAGTTTTAACGCTTACCTGTTTACAGTCAAATATGTACGTATCCAAAAATAAAAAGAAGAAAAAACAAAATCAAAATATGATCAAAGCAATAAGGTTAAAATTATATTTCAAATAATAAAACAACAACTATAAAACTTAGATTGAAGAAGATAAAAAATTAAAACAAAGCGAAATAGAATGAATACGTCTGCACTCTATGAGAATTAAAGAGCGACTTATAATAATAATATTTATCAACATTACAGTTTTTTAATGATATTTTATTATATTTTTATATGATTCAATTAAAGATTTATAAGTGGTATTTAATTTTTGAGTGTCCGTTTGGAAGTTTATGCTGTTTGAATTCATTTCGATGAATATCATTTCGCTGATATTTCTTTTAAACCAGTTTGGTTCTCTATCTACGATTTTCGTTTCGTCAAAATTAAATTGGTGGTTTTCATTTTCAAAAAAATGTAGCGCTAGAGCAGTTTTTTCTTTTTTGTTGATATTCATAATCATCATCAATATGAATTAATTTAGAAAACCACAATATGAAATAAGTCAGAAAATTAAATAACAATATATGAATTAATTTTTTAATATTGTTAATATTTTAATTCCCAAACAGTAGTTGCAATTCCTAAACAAACTAATTCCTACAAAACTTATTCCCGATCTAATTCAAAATATTTTAATGAAACAACTGAAAATACCCTTTCAGTATATCTAAGAATTTGAAATGAAATTAATTTTTACAATAATTTCAAAAAATTCTATCTATCAAACTTGCAAATTTACAAAATCATTTAAGAAAATTCAAGCAAGTAATAAATATTTAAAAAAATCCTCATTTAATCCTCGTTTTTTCGTAATTCTTTAAAATTTAATTTATCTCTTTATTTTCCTTTAAATCGATGGGTTTATATAAAATACTTGGATGTAGGTTTTCATGATAAAACTATCGAACAGCGAAGAAGACTGCACTAATACAAGACTGCAATAATACAAAAAATATGTATCCTTTGTGTCCAAAAAAACATTCCAAGAAACATATTTCTCCAAATACATTTGAAAAAACTGAATGTACATTTGGCTTCCGAGATATTTAATAAATCAGTTGCTGCTGCAATCAGAACGCTTGTTGAAATTAAGAAATTTGTGAATAGAAAAACTTGTGCTTTATCTACCGCTGAAGTTTTTCTAAAATAAATAAGTTGTTTGATTGTCTGAATAGCAGAAAAGTATATGATAAAAATCCTTACCGTTCACCTATTCAAGAAAACAACTATATTTTCGCAGTTTTAGTTGAGATGATAGAATATTTCAAAGAAATATATCCATGTACGTTACAAAAAATTTGTTGCATCGATGGAATAATGCAAAATTTAACTGCAATTATTGAACTAAGCATATTTTCTTTTAAGACTGATTGCTGTTATTTATAATTATCTAGACTAAATCAAGATGTAATAGGAAATTTAATTGCTTCTATACAGAAATGGCTGCAACACTAATCCATCAGTAATGAAGTTAAATAAAATTTTAGGATTTTCAGTTAAATTAATAAATAACAAGTAAATGTAACAGTAAGTCGATGCAACCGACTTATTAATACCCTACACCTGAATAATTCGAATTAAATTAAAAATCCATAAGTTTTTTTTGCAGTTGCTTGAATTTCTTCGCTTTTCTGTCTTCTTCAACTCGAATTTCAGGAATGAAAAAGAAGCATCCTCTTGGGGTATGCTTTACACCCTTGTAAAAAATTTCAAGTTTCCATCTCAGGAACCCATCCATCCATCTCAGCAACATAAACCCAAGAATCCATCTCAGGAACATAAAGAAAACATGCCAGAACACCATTGTACTAAATTTAAAGGTTCTACTTTTGTTGGTTTTGGAGATATGGCCGTTTGCTCTTGTGCTCGTCCGGAAGTTCCCAAAATACGAACCCATGGTTCAAATTCTTTCAAATGTCAGTTTCCAATTTTACAGAAAAGGAAACATAACAGAACACCTTTGTACTAAAAATAAAGGTTCTATCTTTGTTGGTTGTGGAGATATAGTCGTTTGCTCTGGGTCTCCTCCGGAAGCTTCCAAGATTGAAACATGAAAGAACACCACTCTGTCAAATTTGAAAATTATATCTCTGTTGGTTTTGGAGATAATCTCATTTGCTCTGGTGCTCGTTCGGAAGCTTCCAAAATCCAAACCCATGGACCAAATCCTCTTAAATTTCAGAGACATAAATCGAACGGGAAGGAACATCATTGTACAAAATTTAAAGGTTGTATCTTTGTTGGTTTTGGAGATAATCTCGTTTGCTCTGGGGCTCGTTTGGAAGCTTCCAATATACGAATCCATGGTTCAAATTCTTTCAAATGTCAGTTTCCAATTTTATAGAAAAGGAAACATAACAGCACACTCTTGTACTAAAAATAAAGGTTCT
Source organism: Poecilobothrus nobilitatus (assembly GCA_947095535.1). Lineage (NCBI taxonomy): Eukaryota > Metazoa > Arthropoda > Insecta > Diptera > Dolichopodidae > Poecilobothrus > Poecilobothrus nobilitatus. The sequence continues at coordinate 131,014,691 of OX352773.1, forward strand.
ATCTTTGTTGGTTGTAGAGATATTGTCGTTTGCTCTGGGGCTCGTTCGGAAGCTTCCAAGATCCGAACCCATGAACCAAATCCTCTCAAATTTCAGAGACTTAAATAAAACATGAAAGAACACCACTCTGCCAAATTTAAAGGTTATATCTTAGTTGGTTTTGGAGATAATATCATTTGCTCTGGAGCTCGTTCGGAAGCTTCCAAAATCCAAACCCATGAACCAAATCCTCTCAAATTTCAGAGATCTAAATAAAACATGAAAGAACACCACTCTGCCAAATTTAAAGGATATATCTTAGTTGGTTTTGGAGATAATCTCATTTGCTCTGGTGCTCGTTCGGAAGCTTCCAAAATCCAAACCCATGGACCAAATCCTCTTAAATGTCAGAGACATAAATCGAACGGGAAGGAACATCATTGTACAAAATTTAAAGGTTGTATCTTTGTTGGTTTTGGAGATAATCTCGTTTGCTCTGGGGCTCGTTCGGAAACTTCCAATGTACGAATCCATGGTTCAAATTCTTTCAAATGTCAGTTTCCAATTTTATAGAAAAGGAAACATAACAGCACACTCTTGTACTAAAAATAAAGGTTCTATCTTTGTTGGTTGTGGAGATATAGTCGATTGCTCTGGGGCTCGTTCGGAAGCTTCCAAGATCCGAACCCATGAACCAAATTCTCTCAAATTTCAGAGACTTAAATAAAACATGAAAGAACACCGCTCTGCCAAATTTAAAGGTTATATATTAGTTGGTTTTGGAGATAATCTCATTTGCTCTAGTGCTCGTTCGGAAGCTTCCAAAATCCAAACCCATGGACCAAATCCTCTTAAATTTCAGAAACATAAATCGAACGAGAAGGAACATCAATGTACAAAATTTAAAGGTTGTATCTTTGTTGATTTTGGTGATAATCTCGCTTGCTCTGGGGCTCGTTCGTGAGCTTCCAAAACCCGAACCCATGGACCGAATCCTCTCAAATTTTAGAGACTTAAATAAAACATGAAAGAACACCACTCTGTCAAATTTGAAGGTTATATCTTTATTGGTTTTGGAGATAATCTCATTTGCTCTGGTGCTCGTTGGGAAGCTTCCAAAATCCAAACCCATGGACCAAATCCTCTTAAATTTCAGAGACATAAATCGAGCGGAAAGGAACATCATTGTACAAAATTTAAAGGTTGTGTCTTTGTTGGTTTTGGAGATAATCTCGTTTGCTCCGGAATCATTCGAAGCTTCCAGAATCCGAACCCATTGAGCGATTTTGTCCAGATTCGAACTTAGCCTTCCTTTCGTAATTAGTAACCTACTATATAAATGTCATCAATATAGTTTTATTAGTTTTTGAGTTATCGTGCGAACGGACGGACGGAAGGGCGGACGGACGCACATCGTTAAATCGACTCAGGAGGTGATCCTGATTCAGAATATATATACATGTCCATATCTAACTCGCTTTCTTTTGGTGGTTACAAACACCATACCAAAGATAATATACCCTATACTTTAGGTGTAGAGTATAACGAGTTTGAAAAATCTAATTGTGAAAGTGATAATACAGATTTTGTATATAAAGATTTGTAAAATTTAATTTCTGAAAAAGCCAATGAAAAAATTCTAAACGAAAGTAAACCTTTTGAAGAGATACATGAAACTACTACATACTAATATAATTGAAACCGAAGCTACTGAATTTACTAATGACAATAACAATATAACTAATAATGCTATTTTATGTAGTTCCTTCAAAAATAATCTTTTTTTCATAAAAATGTCTAAATTCGTATAAAATCCACTATTTTTTAAGTGAAATGTCAAAATTAAATACTTTTGTATGCGAAGTTCTCAAAATTAATTATTTTCCATATGAAAATATGAGAATTAAATTTTTTTGAATGAGATTGGTATATTTGTGTGGGCTTACTGTAAGATTAATAGTTGGATTCAAAATCAGAGCCCTTTTTCGAAAAATTTATATCCATATATGTAAGCCTATGCTAGATTTTGAAATTTCGGGATTTTGATTTTAGAAATTTTGTAATTTCGCGATTTTGATTTTCAGGATTATGTACCCAACCCTATAAATTTACAATTGTTATGTGCAGTATTAGTTTTTGCTACGAAAAGTAAAGAAAATTGTTGCAAACGTTTACGGCTTTTATAAAATAGATTTGATTAATAAGTGTTGAATATTTTAAATCATACTGAAAAAATGAAAAATATTTAAAGTGTTTGAATACAGAATTATTATAATTTTTAAAAAAAAATTCTCCTGATTAATGAACGTAAGTTTAAAGATTTAACGTAAAGTATAAAAATTTGAAAAAGGTTTTTAAAGCTTGATTTAAAATTGATGAATTATGTATTGTGATCTTTGAGAAGCTTTATAGTTAAATTAAAATTGCTAAATATTCAGATAAATTTAACGGGTTCAATATGAAAAATTGTTAGAGTTTGGTTTGAATACTTTATTAAAAATTTAGTAAAAAAAAATATAGCTTGATTTAAATATAGAATGAAAATGTAAATATAGAGTTACTAAAATTGATTGTGTTGATTAGTTTTTCCCTGATGTTTCAAAGCTAATAAAAAATATTAAAAAACTTTTAAAAAGTTTGGTTTATTTAATAAAACCAACTTTAAACTTGATTAAAAAAGTTAGCTTGATTAACTTGATTAAAAAAGTTAAGTTAGTAATTTAAATTGGTTTAAATATAGAATGTCATAGAATTATTATTTAAAAAATTGGCTTGATTAATTTTTTCTTTCGTAAACAAAAGCTATGTTGTTTTTTATACATTGTAGAGTTTAAAAGCTAAAATCAAAAATAATAAAAAATATTCGATATACCTATTTCTTTTAATTAATCATTTTCAAAAAACAAAAACAACTATATTCAAGTACATATAAAAAAATTTTATTTATTAACATGATATAATATAAATGTGTAACTATTAAAACATGAGTACTTAGATACGATAAAAAACAAGTAAGTTTGAAATTTTATTAAAAATAAAATTTAAGGATTTGCGAAATATTTTCTAATATGGTTTGAACTTTGTCACATATTTTAATTAATACATAAATAGATCTCTTATTGAACGGTTATTTTCGAATACTTCTATTTTCCGCAATCACATTTCTAATTTTTAACAAATTTTTAAGAAAAAAAAATATTTGATTTGAATGGAAAAAGTGCAATATTATTGAATTTGTGATGCATAAATAATATACATACATATCTATGTATCATAATATTAATTTTGAAACAAACTTCAACAAATAATTTTGTGGATTGCATGAAAATTATTTTGTACATTTATTACCTATAACTTTTAAAAATCTATGCTTAACTTTTATTCTTAAAAAATTTCAAAAATACATACATACATAGATAGGTATGTATTTACTTGTTTTTTACTGGTTTACAATTCAATTCAATTTTTAAAATAAAAAAATACAAATCATTTTTCATATTATATTACAATGGAAATGATGAATTTTTATTAGAATAATTACGTATACTAATAGCAAATTTTTATACACAATGCACGCATTTTTTAGCTTTTATTTTTACAAAATGTACTTTCATACACAATTTGTATGTAACTTAAACAAGGTAGAATGTAAATCAACGGTTTTTAAAAGCGCACATTTCCAAAACTCAATACAAACTGTTTAGAATTGTGACTTGCACAAAAATTTGAAAATTTCATGTAATAAGAAAAAACGTGAATTTGGACATTTTTGAAATTTTGAGGGGCCGTAAATCCGGAATCCTATATAACTAAGAAAAGCCGTTAACACACGTAAATATATATTATTGAACCTTTAATTTTCATGTCTTGCCGAAGAAAAATTTTTACAGGTGGCTAAGTTACAGGTGTCTAAAAATAGCAAATTTTCAATTTTTGAGGCGTAATAACTCTTAAAGAGGGGGTGCTACCAAAATTTTTTGAGGAAACTTATACTAATTCTAAAAGTTCTTTCTTGTCTTAAAATTTCAGGTTCCTATCTAAAGGCGTGCCGGAGTTATGAAAAAAGAAATTTCATGCAAAATGTGGTTTTCACATAACGGTAAATTTAAATAGTAAATTACAAAATATTACATAATTTTGATATTGTTTTATATAGATAATAAAATTTTTGATCTTCTGGCGGTTTTAAATTGCAAAACTATTACGTAGAGCCTGAGATATATACATCTGAAAACGGTGCTTTTTCGCAATTTTGAAGTCCTGCAACTTTGAAACCCTTTACAACTAAAATAAACCTTTAATACGCGTAAAAATATATTACTTTAGCTTTAATTTTTATATCTTGCAGAAGTAAATGTATACAGGTTCCTAAGTTACAGGTGTTTAAAAATAGCAAATTTTCAATTTTTAAGCCCTAATTGCTCATAAACAGGAGGTGGTCCAAAAAACATTTCTGAGCAAACTTATACTAATTCTAAAAGTTCTTTCTTGCCTAAAAATTTCAAGCCTCTATCTAAAAGCGTGCCGGAGTTATGATAGTAGAAAAATAATGCGAAATTTGGTTTTCACATAGCGGTAAATTTAAATACTAAATTTAAGTAAGTTTGAAATTTTATTAAAAATAAAATTTAAGGACTTGCGAAATATTTTCTAATATGGTTTGAACTTTGTCACATATTTTAATTAATACATAAATAGATCTCTTATTGAACGGTTATTTTCGAATACTTCTATTTTCCGCAATCAGTTTTCTAATTTTTAACAAATGTTTATAAGAAAAAAAAATATTTGATTTGAATGGAAAAAGTGCAATATTATTGAATTTGTGATGTATAAATAATATACATACATATCTATGTATCATAATATTAATTTTGAAGCAAACTTCAACAAATAATTTTGTGGATTGCATGAAAATTATTTTGTACATTTATTACCTATAACTTTTAAAAATCTATGCTTAAATTTTATTCTTAAAAAAATTTCAAAAATACATACATACATACATAGGTATGTATTTACTTGTTTTTTACTGGTTTACAATTCAATTCAATTTTTAAAGTAAAAAAATACAAATCATTTTTCATATTATATTACATACCTCAATGGAAACGATGAATTTTTATTAGAATAATTACGTATACTCATTCCAATAATAGCAAATTTTTATACACAATGCACGCATTTTTTAGCTTTTATTTTTACAAAATGTACTTCCATACACAATTTGTATGTAACTTAAACAAGGTAGAATGTGAATCACACATTTTTTAAAAGCGCACATTTCCAAAACTCAATACAAACTGTTTAGAATTGTGACTTGCACAAAAATTTGAAAATTTCATGTATAAAGAAAAAAATAGGACATTTTTGAAATTTTGAGGGGCCGTAAATCCGGAATCCTTTATAACTAAGAAAAGCCGTTAACACACGTAAATATATATTATTGAACCTTTAATTTTCATGTCTTGCCGAAGAAAAATTTTTACAGGTGCCTAAGTTACAGGTGTCTAAAAATAGCAAATTTTCAATTTTTGAGGCGTAATAACTCTTAAAAAGGGGGTGCTACTCTAAAGGCGTGCCGGAGTTATGGAAAAAGAAATTTCATGCAAAATGTGGTTTTCACATAACGGTAAATTTAAATAGTAAATTACAAAATATTACATAATTTTGATTTTGTTTTTAAATAGCAAAATAGGAAATTTTCAATTTTTAAGCCCTAATAGCTCATAAACAGAGGGTGGTCCAAAAAACATTTCTGAGCAAACTTATACTAATTCTAAAAGTTCTTTCTCGCCTGAAAATTGCAAGCCACTATCTAAAAGCGTGCCGGAGTTATGAAAGTAGAAAAATAATGCGGAATTTGGTTTTCACATAACAGTAAATTTAAACACTAAATTTTAAAAAAATTGTATAATTTTGATATTAATTTACAAAGTTAAAAAAAATACCTGTCGAATGACGTTTTCAGATTGAAAAAATCTTAAGCAGAACATAAGATATATGCATTTAAAAATAGGGCTTTTTCAAAGATTGAGGGGCTCTAGCTCCGTAATAGATGGGGCTACATGAAAAAGTTGTTCCACAAAATTATTTTTTTTATGAGACCTGTCCATGGTTCAAATTTTTTTCTCTATCTTTAACGGTGTAGAAGTTTTGTAAACAGACGGACGAAGGGACGGACAGAGTGAAACTAATAAACACATTTTTTCAAAAATTTTTTGGAAATGTGCTAAAAACCTCATACATTTTTCAATGTATGTACTAGAAAATCCCCTGTGCAATTGCACAATTTCTATAGATTCTAAAACCATACTGACTCACTTACTACCTGTATTAAGGGAGGTATTATTACATGTATTTTTTTAGCTTAGATATATTAAGTACCTAACTAAAATAACTTATGGATTTTTAAATTTGAATTTTTTAGGTGTAGGGTATAAATAAGTCGGTTGCATCGAGTTACTGTTACTTTTACTAGTTTTTTTTTTGCTTGAAAAAAATTTGCTGAATTTATTTTATTTATATGTACTTTGGAAGAGGTCTTTGATATATTTAATAAAAGATTCATGACTCTGATAATGAAATTTCATAAATTTTCGGCGGCTTTTTTTTGTGACGGTCGTTTTCGACAGCTTTTTAATTTAATGGTCTAATAATAAATTAGTACAAAATTATGAATCTATTGTGAGAGAAGGCTAATGATATTTTCTATGTTATTTTTTCTTTTTTTTTAAGAAAAATATCCATTTCTATAATATTTAGTAAGTTTCTGATTTCTGTTATGAAATATAATTAGCTAAGTCTGCCGAATTTTATAGTAATAAAAAAATTCGAATATTTTATGTTATATCAAAAATGCAGCTTAAAAAATCAAAATTCCAACCTTAATAAACAAAACTACTTTAAAGTCTGCTGCGAAGCTTTTACTAGATTTTATTATAGTGAAAACAAAATCAAGAATAAAATCGGCCTATTATTTGTTTCTTATAAATATAAGGCTTACTATAAAGTTTGATCTTTTCACTTTCAAGTCTTTTAATTTTATTAAGAGTATTTTTATTTTTTTCAAAACAAAGAGTCATTTGAAAACTGACAACAGGAGATTAATAATTTATTTTTAATTTACCGCTGCGACCAGTTCATAATGGATGTGGCAGTCAAATTTAAAAATAAAAAATTTGCTTTAAATTTTGTGTCGAAAGTACTTTTTAAAAAGTAAAAGTTTGTGTCTCTGATAAGACTTTTAGTCGAAGATTTGTGTCTCTGATAATAAAATTTTAAATTATTAAATAAATATACAGAAATATCATCATTGCCAGTTTAGTTTATATTCAGTGTGAGTGGTTTATTATAGATCTGGCCAACATCTTGTGTGTATAATATTGTGTATATTATCAGAAATTCAATCATTAATTCGTGGTATTATATTATCTGATCTGATTAATAAATCTTATTTTTTTCTATGGCTAACAATATTATTAATGGTCTAATAATAAATTAGTACAAAATTATGAATCTTTTGCGAGAGAAGGCTTCTAAAATGATATTTTCTATGTTAGTTTTTTTTTTTTTAAGAAAAATATCCATTTCTATAATATTTGGTAAGTTCCAGACTTCTGTTATGAAATCTAATTATTTAAGTCTGCCGAATTTTATATTAATAAAAAAATTTCGAATATTTTATGTTATGTTTTATGTTAAAAATCTAAATTTTAACCTAAATAAACAAAACTATTTTAAAGTCTGTTACGAAGCTTTTACCAGCTTTTATACTAATGAAAACAAAATCAAGAATAAAATCGGCCTATTATTTTTTTCTTATTAATATGAGACTTACTATAAACTTTGCTCTTTTCACTTTCAGGCGTTTTAATTTTATTAAGAGTACCTCTTTTTAAATTTTTATACCCGTACGATAGGATCGGGTATAATAAAATTACTCCTCCGTTTGTAACACCTCGAAATAAGCGAGCTAGATATACCTTCAAAGGTATGGATCGGATCAGAAAAAAATTCTAAGACTTTTGAGCCATGTCCGTCCGTCCGTCCGTCCGTCCGTCAGCACGCTAACTCAAAAACTAAGAAAGCTAGAATCTTGAAATTTACACAAAATATTTTGGGAGTAATTTGTAGGTTCCCTATTTTTTTTGGTTGAGTTTGGACCAAGCCTTAGGGTAGCTCTCGAACACCTAACTTTTAGATCCCCACATTTTTTTTGCAATAGAGCTATGAAATTTTAACTACTGATAGATCTCACAAAAATATTAATTTTATTTTTTATAACTTTTTTCTGTGGCCCCACCCGTTGCGGAGCTACAGCTCCCCAAAGGTTCAAAAAGCTCTATATTTAAATTGTTATAGCACAAGTTGTATAAGGTATATCTTCATTTTGAAAACGCCAAACGATTACTACTTTCATTAGCTTTAAAAGTATATATACAATAAGTATATATTTTTGGCATACGGTGTCTTAATTTACCGTTATGCGAAACTCAAATTTTGCAAAATTCTTTAACCCTTCCATCTTCTAAACGGTTAAAGTTGGAAACTTGGAATTTTGACAGAAGTTAGATCTTTGAAAATTAGTATGAGTCATTTCAGAAATTTTTTTTGTATCACCCCCCGTTTAGGAGCTGTAAGGGGTCAAAAACTGAAAATTTCCAATTTTTAAACACCTGTAACTTGAACACCTGTTAAAATTTTTTTGAAGTAATACACAAAAATTAAAGCTTCAATATTATACTCTTATTTCTGTTAACAACATTATTTAATAATATATAGTTACTTTATAATTGACGAAAGAGTTACTTGATTTTTTCAAATTTTCTAACAAATTTCTTTAACGAATTCTTTCCATTTTGTTTTACTCGATAATTTGAAATTGTTGAGGATATAATGCGTAGTATAAAAAAATGCAAATAAAAAAACAACATAACGGTTGCTTGAAGAATTTATATTTATATGATATTAATATATATACATACTTATATAATATCATGTTTATTTACATATCGTATATGTCACTAGTGAATGAATGATAAGAGTATAGATGTATATTATATAGCGCCGTATTTACATACATATATGTATTTTATTGTACTTATAAGAAATTATTCTGTCAATGGAATATTTAAATATAATATAATATAATATTTAAAATTATATTTACTGTTTTGTACTTAGTAAATTTAATATACATTTACCGCTTAGTATTAAATGGTACTATAGAATATTTGAAAAAGTTTTGGATTGATAATCGTTATGTGGAAGGTTAGAATCTGCTTTTGAAGAATGTACATATAAACATATAGTTTGAATATATGTACAACCCATAGTTCTAGAAATTATAAAATTCACCCAAATTATTTTAAAATACTAAAATATTAAAAAAATAATATTGTAAGCAAAGTGACAGGCTGTGAACATACTAACGGTTCGTACGGGTATCTAAGAGTTGACAAAGTCAACTGTATTCTTCCTCGTTTTTTTTCCAAAATAAAGATTGAAAACGCCAACAGAAGATTAATAATTTATTTTTAATATACCGCTGCGACCAGTTCATAATGGATGTGGCGGTCAAATTTAAAAATTAAAAATTTGCTGAATTTATTTTTATTGAAAATGTGTTTTTTAAATATGTACTTCTCCTTTTTTGACTGTACTAACTTTTAAAGAACGGGTTGTGTCTCTGATAATACTTCTAGTGGAAAATTTGGTCTCTGGTAATAATATTTACTAAATTCGTTTATATTTTTAATTAACGGTTTCTGTCTCTTGATATTACTTTGAGTTAAAGATTTGTGTCTCTGGTAATAAAATTTTAAATTATTAAATAAATATACAGAAATATCATCATTGCCAGTTTAGTTTACATTCAGTGTGAGTGTTTTATTATAGATATAAAATATATTTTTTTACATGTTGGCAAGGTCTCGCCAACATCTTGTGTATTATATTATAGATATCATATATCTAATACATACTTACATATTATATTCACATTCATTCTTTACATAAAAAAAAACATAAAAGAAACAAAAAGAAACATAACAAAACAAAAAATATGTAGGTATAAATAGTTAACATAACATAGCTACATATATAAATACATATCAATACTATTCGTATCAAACTACATGTATGTATAGCAATAGCGTATATTGTATAGAAACATAAAAAAACAAATTAAAACAAAAAATACGTATAGCCATAGACTATAGATACCTAACACAGTAGCTATATAAATACATAGGTACATTTTTATATCATTCATATTTCATATTCAAATTTCAAACTATATCTATAGCAACCGTATATATTGTTTAAAACATAAAAAACAAAATAAAACAAGAAATACGTATACCTTAATAGATACCTAACACTACGTAACTCTATAAATACATTTGTATAATGTATATCAATCATATTCAAATTTCAAACTATATGTATAGCAATAGCATATATTGCATAGAAACATAAACTTCGGAAAAAAAAAAGAAAAAAGGAGCAAAACAAAGGCTCATATATTTCGCCAAAAATTAAATGTTACATATTTATTACAATATAAAAGTATTGTTTGAAAACTTTTACATTTAAACTTATTTAGGAGTGGCATTGTGCCTCCAAGCATATGTACATTTTACAACTATTTGATAATATATATCTTTTATTATCTAAAGACCTTAAAACTACTTTATTGAGATTTTGTGTATATGTACAATATACCTAATTTAGATCTAAAAACATTCATATTTCTACCAAAACTTGAAACCTAAAATCATCCACATGCCAAAGAATAGCACATCTTTTTGGACATTTGCCAATAAAAGAATACGTTAAAGGGTAAACCACTTGATAAGAAAAATAGAACAGTATCAGATTCTAAAGAGACGGCAAACTTATTTTGCAAGCAGTTTGTTTCCAATTTGACTCTGCCACTGTCAGCTCATATGCCACCCTCTGTTCAAGAAGTTGGCTGCTCCTTCGGTAAAATTTACTTTAGGACACGGGCGGTGATGAAAATCTTGAAAAATCTTGATACAAATTAGTGAGTCGGTCCAGATGGTATAACCACCATGGTGCTTAAAAATACTTAAAAGTATTTCAAAACCTCTGCGCAACCTTTTCTACCTCTCCTTCTCTGCGAGTATTCATCTTAAGGTTCCACATGCTTTCCCAATTTTCAAAAAAGGTAATAAAAGCGATGTTACTAACCGCCGCCCTATTGATATAACTACGGTCCTTCCAAAGTAATAGAAAAATTGTGAACGAAAATCTTCTGAAATACCTGGACCACAAAGGTTTGCTTCATGACCGACAATACGGGTTCAAAGCCCGTCGTTCAATCGTTGATCTCATGACTTATCTTTATGAGAAGCTAAGCATCAGCCTTCATCATTCTGGTGAGTCTGATGTTGTGGCTCTTGATATTTCTAAGAGTTTCGATTGAGTTTGGCACGATACTCTATTGACAAAATGCAAAGCATTAGATCTAGGTAGAGTCTTTCTAAAATGGATTAAAGATTTTCATTCGAATCGTACAATTCATGTACTGGTCGATGGATATACATCTGACAAATTCAAAATAAATACTGGGGTCCCTGAAGGATCAGTTTTATTCCCAACTCTCTTCTTCATATTTATCAATAACCTACTTTCATTAACCTCAAATCTGATCCATAGTTTCGCAGACGAGAGCACCCTTGTAGCTTCCTATGAGTTTCATAGGCGCTGTAACATTAATCACCAGATTAATACAACAGCAAAAAATTTCACTATTAGTGACCTAAATAACGATTTAGCAAAAGTTCAAAAATGTATTATCTCCCAAAAAAAAGGCAATGTTGTCTGATCTCGCGAAAATGCCACCACTATTCCCAACCTACAATTTTAGTGAGAAGTTTTGCATCATTCAACAGATTTAAACCCGCTGGGTATCAAGGTAAAACAAAAATTGACTTGGTTAAATCACATTTTTGATATAACTAAAGATGCAGTTAAATTTTTGGGTTTTTTGTATCGCTGCAAAACTTGCTTTTCCGCATCTGATATGCTCAATATCTATAAAACGTACATTAGGCCGAAAATGGAGTATATCGCACATATTTGGGCTGCAGGCCCTCAAACAGGGTTGAATTATTTAGATAATGTGCAAAACAGAGCTATTCGTCTTATCAACGTAACTTTAATAACCTAATGTAACTTTAATGTTCACTCCACTCAGCCATCGTCGTACAGTTGGGTCACTGACCATAAAATTTTCTAACGCGAAACAAGGAGGGAAACAGAAGCTCATCCCTACTATGTAGAGTTATCAAGATGGCGAAATACAGCTTATGGAAATTCGTTTGTTATGCGCACGTCCCGTTTGTGGAATCATATACCATTTCATGTTTTACCTAGAGTTGGTAATTCATATGTGTACGATTTACTTAAGTTTAAGAAGAATAGTAACACCTTTCGTCAAAATATCCCTCCAAATTTTCTTACATATCCCCTATAATCCAAATTCTCTAATTCCAATTTACCTAATTATTCTTCCCACATCCCTATCCTCAAAACCAAACTGAATACTTGTACTTGTATTAAAGGTTTCATCCTAAGGTTTGGTTTTACAAGGGGGAGAGTTTTGGTTGGTAAAAGTCCAACACTACCCTGACGGAACACGTGCAGTTCCTCTTGGTGACTTCCGAGTTTTGCACCAATCTTCGTAAAAAAGAAAAAAAAATATTTTTCTAAAGTTAAATCATTAACAATGGACATTTTAACTCCTTTCACTTTTGTAATTGTTTTATTTTTAAATATTTGTATAAAATACATTTTTGATCGAATAACAATAAATTTAGAAATAATTCATCTCATTTCATCTTTAAATAATTCTAAAACTTTTTTATTAATAATAGAAAACCATATGGTTATCTTTTTCTTAATCAAGTATCAAAAAATTTCAATAAACCTTCCTTATATCTTTATAAAAATATTCTATCAAAATTGTGTAAATGACACTGTCTATAACTGAAATAATATATGTAGTTTAGCAAGAGCTTTTCTTGAAACTTTTTCATACTGAAAATCTTACATTAGATTGCTGAAGAATTGTAAAACCAAGGTACACTGTTTTATTATAATATTACACACGGGTTTTAGAAAGTCAAATGAATTGTTTGCGTTTGTTCTATGAAAGTTTTTAAGATTAAACCATTTTTCAGACATTGTTTAAGATTTCTGTAATAAATAATGTTTAAAACAAAGCTAATATAAAAATATTAAAAAGCTTTTATAAAGTTTGTTTTATTTCTAGTGAACTTTATCTTAAACTTGAATAAAAAAGTATAAACATTAAAATTGATTTAAATATAGAATAGGATAGAATTATTATTAAAAAAAAATTGGCTTGATTATTTTTTTCTTTCCTAAACAAAAACTATGTTTTTAAGAAATGATGTTTGAAACAATGAAACTCTACATTTTAAAAAAAATAAAACAGTTTTTAATTATTTTAAAAATAATAAAACAGTTTTTTTATTTAATTTAAAAATAATAAAAAAGTTTTATATATTTATTTTAATTAATTATTAAAGAAAAAAACATTCAAATACAAGTTCGGTACAGCTAAGCTAAGTTAAATAAATTTTATTTATAAACATGATCTAAATGCATAACTATTAAAACATGAGTAAAAATTAAAAAAAATTTTAAATGTTACATTATAAATTTATTACTAAATTAATGCTTATAAACTTTCACAAACGATAAATTTAAATACTAAATTTAAAAAATTGGATTGTTTTAATAATTTTTCTTATGAATCAATATCTGTTGCTGGAATAGGATCAAGTATGGTCATACTCCACCTTTCTTTATCTCATCCCTTGAATTTAATAAACCAAAAGAACCATTTTTATTTCTAATTCTTTCTCGTTTGTAACTTTTTGTTTAAAGCGATCTGTTATAAAAAACAAACTGTTCTTTGTCGAATGGATCTACAACCTCACAAATTACCGTAAATTTTATTTACTGTTAAAATGTTTCTCTTTTTATGTGTCGATTCATTGCGACACTTTTCAATTTCAAGTAAGTTGCCTACAAAAGTCTGAAATAATGTAAAGGTTTATAAATAATTAAATATTAGAAATTATAGGAATAATACAATATCTTAATATTTTTAATTTTTTTTAACTTTGACTTATAGTTTTACACTAAACTGATTAAAGTTAGTGTAAGATTTTGGGCTGTATACAAATATATTAGATGTTGGGCTTGCCGCCAGCAAGTCCATGACACTATCCAAGTTTTCACGAGATAATAACAAAGTATTTTTGTTTTAATATTTATCAAGTATTAATAGAAACATTTTGTAAAATTGGGCAATTTTTTATTTTATTTTTGGTTCGCTTTTGTAAAAAGTTTTCATTGTAAAAAATTATCCAATATTTTTGGGCGATTTGTCATTTTTAATTTTTAGATGGTTTTGTTTGGACCAAACCCACAGCCTTTAATATTTTCATAATGAAAAATTGCCCAAAAATAAAAAAATAACACCTTCCAAAAATCAATTGACAAATCTCGTCCAAATTTTTTTCGGCGATTTCTCATTTTTAATTTTTGGGCGGTTTTGTGTACAGACTTTTTGGACTTTCCATCATTTCGTTTTGGGCTATTTTATTGTTTGGGGTTTTTTTTTTGGGCTTTTTCGAAAAATTGAAAATTAGGCAAAATATTTTTGGGGATTTGTCATTTTTGATTTTTGGACGGTTTGTTTTTGGATACTGCCTAGATTTTGACTTTATTTGTCTTTGTAGAATAAAAATTATTTTAATATAGTTTTTCAACATTACCCCTTAATTCTTTTAATCCAATCAGATCTATTTGTATTTAAAATGCTAGATCTAATATAAGATTTTAAACATTATTATTGTTTCAATAGCATACATAATTAGAGATTCTTCCTGATTAAAATTAAACAATCAACAACATTAAAATTATTGTGTAAATAAAAACAATATCAAAATTATGCAATTTTTTTAAACTTAGTATTTAAAATTACCGTTATATGAAAGCTAAATTTTGCATGATTTGCCTTCCTTCACAAATCCGACACACTTATAGATACATAAAAACTTGAAATTTTGAGATAAGAAAGAACTTTTAGAATAAGTTTTAGAAAATTTTGCATGTGTTAATGGTTTTTCTTAATAATGCAGAGTTCCCTCTAAATTGATGAAAGTCTTTCTTTATTTTTCACATTTTTTCTTATTATATAAAATTCAAATTTTGGTGAAATGCTAGATCACCGGAAATTTTCCTACCTCAATAAAACAATATCAAAATTATGCAATATTTTGTAATTTACTATTTAAATTTTCCATTGTGTGAAAACCAAATTTTGAATATTTCTTTTTTAGATAGAAACTTGAAATTTTGAAACAAAAATGAACCCTTTGAATTAGTATAAGTTTCCTCAGAACATTGTTTTGTACCACGTCCTGTTTAGTTTAGTTACGGCTCAAAAATTTACAATTTGCTATTTTTGGACACTTGTAACTTAGGCACTTGTACATATTTTTCTTCGGCAAGGCATAAAAATTAAAGCTTCAGTAATATATTTTTACGTGTGTTAACGGTTTTTCTTAGTTATATAGTGGGATTCCGGACTTCAGCCCCTCAAAAAAAAATTGTAATTTCATATTTTTTCAAATTCAATTATTATATGGTATTTTTAAATTTAGGTGCAACTCACAATTCTAAACATTTTGTATTGTCTTTTGGAAATGTGCGCTTTTACCGTTGGTTTCCATTCTGCTTTGTCCATTTATACTTGCTTTCGCATTTTTAAACCCAAGTTTCATGACATTAAAATACACATTATTATTTTTTTTTTTTTTTTAAATTTTTAACTTAATAACTTAAGCTTTTTTCAATTTCAAATTAAAACATAATTGATATAAGTACTAACCGCTAAATTTATAAACTTTATTTAAAGTATAACTGATTTCAACGTAAAAGTTTTCATTTTTTCAATAAGAATTCTGTCTTTAAACCAAATTTTAAAAACTTCTCAAATCTTCGCCTTAAACTAAAATATTTAGCACTTTTAATTTAACTATAAAGCTTCACAAAGGTAATAATATTTTTTTTTTCATAATAATACATGATTTAGTAATCAAATCAAAAAGTTTATAAGCATTAATGTATAGCCTCCTTAGCCTAGGTGGTTAGAGCGCAAACTTTGCATTCTAACCACTGTGGTGGTTCCGGTTCGATTCCCGGTGGGAGATACCATAATATATAAATAATATCAAATATATATCCTTATATTCAATATTATTATATCATAATATACCATACCTAAAACAAAAAATAACACAAATAATTAGTAACAAATAAATATAAAAAAAATATACCTATAACCGTGGTTCCTGCTATATTCTATAACTTGATAATGAATACTAAATAAGAATAATAATAACCTATTATAATACATACATATTCATATGTCAAATTGATGCAGAAGTGACAGGTATGATCAATGTAATTGAATTGTCATACACAATTACAATGGCAAAACGCACCATCTACATGACACAGTATCTCCACTTGACCGATAGATGACACTAGGGAAAAATTAGAAGATGACATCTTGTGGATAGCAACAGTAGACCAATCACCTACTTTGTGAAGAAAAATGATTAACGAAACTGAAACAGAGCCTCGGAATAGAAATAGGATTGAAAATACGGTATCGACAATTGGCACACGTTTAAGGACAAGATTTGCACAATGGAATATTAGAACATTAAGAGAAAATTCTAGATTAGCCCAAGTCGAAAAAGAAATGCAAAGATATGGAATTGGGTTCCTTGGGCTTAGTGAAGTTAGATAGAATAATTACGGGGAGTTGATTACAGCAAATAATAACATGTTCATATACTCAGGAAATAGTAATAATTTGGGGGAATATGGAGTTGGAATACTAATACACAAGAAACATAAGAACAGCGTAATAAATTGGGAGACTGCCTCAAAAAGATTAATGACTGTTAGGCTAGTTACCAAGTACAAAAATATAACAATAATACAAGGTTACGCGCCAACAGAAGTTGCAGAGGACGAATGTAAGGATGAATTCCTTGCTCAATTAACATCAGTACTATGCAGAACACCTCGAAAAGATATAGTAATAAAGATGGGTGACTTCAACGCAAAAGTTGGAAAGAGAAATCCAAGCGAAGAATGTCAAGTTTCAGGGTTACATGGAATAGGAATCAAGAATAGCAATGGGGAAAGACTAATAGATATATGCCAAGAATTTGGCCTGATAATTGGAGGCACACTATTCCCACATAAGGAAATACATATGTACACTTGGACATCACCTGATGGAAGAACGAAAAACCAAATTGAGCATATATGCATCAGCAGAAACTGGCGATCATCATTACTAGTTGTAAGAACTTGGCGGGGTGCAGATGCACAAACAGACCATATGCTACTTACAGCTGACTTAAGAATTAAGCTAAGACGTATTCAACCAAAATCCAGAAGAAGAAAAATACTAAATATAGCCAAACTCAATATAGAATATAGATAATAAGAAAAATGAAGTAATAGACAAAATTAGAAATAATATAGAAGAGGAACCCAAAATAAGCGAGGAAAAATGGCAAGAGACATATAGAAAGGCTGGTGAAGAAGTCTTGGGAACCAAAGAACACAACAGAAAAGAATGGATCTCAAATGAAACATGGAACAAAATAGTTCTGAGACGAAACATTAAAACTTCACTACTAACAAATAATAGTAACGAAATGAAAGAACATCATAAGACCATATGCAGAGAGATAAGGAAGCTTGCATGAAGGAATAAAATAAAATTCATAAGCAATATCGCTTTAGAAGCTCAACAAGCAGCTGACCAACACAATTCAAAACAACTATTCGCTAAAATAAAAATCCTATCCAACCAGAATTCAATCACCCAATCAAAGACAAGAACGGTAAACTACTAATATCGACTAAAGAACAATTGGATAGATGGAAACAGTATTTCAGCACAAATAAAGTTTATACATGGCGCCCTAGCCCGTAAAGGCACACTGAAAGTACAAGTACAAATATCAACATCAGTACTCCAACAGTATGGGAGCTAGCGGAAATAATAAACAAACTTAAAAATAATAAGGCTGAAGGTACAGATGGCATAGGAGCTGAGCTGGTCAAAGTAGATACTCTACAAAGTGCAAGGTACCTGCAACCCATAATAGAAAAAATATGGCGAAATAAGGAAATGAGTTCCCAATGGAAAAAAGGTATGATTGTAAAGATCCCCAAGAAAGGCAACCTAAGTAACTGTAATAACGGGAGAGGAATAACATTACTCAATACTGTACACAAGATACTGGCCCTAGTTGTTTTTAGTAGAATTGAGGAACATATTGAAAGTGTTTTAAGAAAAGAACAAGCCGGTTTTCGTAAAGAACGAAGTTGTACAGAGCATGCAACACTTTAAGAATAATCCTGGAACAATCAAAAGAATTCAATGCACCCATTTACATAGCATTTGTCGATTTCAAGAGAGCATTAGATGAGATAGATAGAAAAGTAATATGGGAAGCACTTAAAAGGAAGAGCATTCCAGAAACAATCATCAGGATAATTAGAGTAATGGATAGCAACACAGAAGCCCAAATTCTCTATAAGGGTATTCTTAGCGACCCTGTAATAATTAGAAATGGAGTAAGACAAGGTTGCTCGCTACTATTCTACTATTCAATATAACAATTGACGAAGGCATGAGAAAGATCAATAACAAGTCATCCAGAGGTATAAACTGGTACCTCACACAAAAGCTGGAAGATTTGGACTACGCTGATGACTTTAGCCTACTTACACAAACACACGAAGATATGCAACAAAAAAATCAATAAGCTAGCAGAATGTGCTGCGAAAGTTGGCTTGGAAATAAACATTAGCAAAACAAAAATTATAAGAGGGACTACGAACAACATAAGACCAATTACAATTGATGATACATTAGTAGAAGATGTAGATAAATCCAATTACCTAGGCAGTATTATTACTAAAGAAAGTGGTACAAAAGAGGACAGTAATAATAAACTAATGAAAGCCAGAGCAACATTTGGAAGAATGTGAAGAATATGGAGGTCATCCCAAATTGCAAGAAAAACCAAACTTAGAATATTCCAAGCATGTATAAAATCTGTCCTCTTGTATGGTAGTGAAACTTGGCTAGTTAATAAGAAAGAAACATACAAACTACAAGTATTTGTAAACAAGTGCCTCCGAATTATATGCAGAATATACTGGCCAAGAAGAATACGAAATGAAGATCTTTGGAAAGGTACCGGTCAAGAACCTATCGAAATAGAAATTAAGAAACGAAAATATAGGTGGATAGGTCACATTCTTAGAAGACTACCAAACTGCATAGCCAGGAAAGTCCTGGAATGGAACCCTCAAGGAACGAGAAATGTTGGTAGACCTAGAAATACATGGCGTAGAACAGTAAAGCGAGAAATAACAGAACTAAATAAAACATGGTCACAAATGAAAGTCACAGCATTAAATAGGAACAGATGGAAAGGTTTTCTGGAAGCCCTATGCTCCCAAAGGGAGTAGAAAGGAAAAAAAAAATTTATAATGTAACATTTAAATTTTTTTTATTTTTACTCATTTTTTAATAGTTATGCATTTAGATCATGTTTATAAATAAAATTGTACTTGGGTTTGGATGTTTTTTTCTTTAATAATTAATTAAAATAAATATATAAAACTTATTATTTTTAAATTAGCTTTTGTAGAGTTTCATTGTTCCAAACATCATTTCTTAAAAACATAGTTTTTGTTTAGAAAGAAAAAAATAACCAAGCCTTTTTTTTTAATAATAATTCTATCTCTATATTTAAATCAATTTTAATGTTTTTATACTAAATTTTTAATCAAGTTTAAGATTAAGTTAATTAAATAAAACAAATTTTATAAAAGCTTTTTAATATTTTGATATTAGCTTATAAACTATACATTTTTTTAAACATTATTCATTACAGAAATCTTAAAAAATGTCTGAAAAATGGTTTAATCTTAAAACAAATTTATAGAGTATTGCAATTTACACAAAGAGATTAATTAAAGAAGTATATATATTGACTTAAATAAACTTTCATAGAACAAACGCAAACAATTCATTTGAAAAAGTTTTTTTTTCTAAAACCCGTGTATAATATAATAAAACAGCATACCTTCGTTTTGCGATACTTCAGCAATCAAAAATCCTAATGTAAGATTTTCATTATGAATATATGAAACCGAAATTTCATGAAAATCTCTTGCTAAACTATATAGATATATACACAGTTTCAATTTCACAATTTTCACACAAGATTTTTTTAAAGATATAAAGGCAAAGCACAATTTTCACACAAGATTTTTTTAAAGATTTATTTCAGTTTTTTGATACTTCTAATTAGGAAAAAGATAACCCATATGATTTTCCTATTATTAATAAAAAAGTTTTAGGATTATTTAAAGATGAAATGAATGGCAAAATTATTTCCGAATTTATTGTTCGATCAAAAATGTATTTTATACAAATATTTAAAAATAAATCAACTTAATATTTTTATTATTATAACTTTTTTAATCAAGTTTAAACTTAAGTTTATTAACCAGCAGAAATTTTTCTTATTTTAAATAATAATACTAATTCTGTATTCAAACCACACTTGAAAAGCTTTTCATTTCTTCACTATAATTTAAAATATTCAACACTATTAACCAAATATCAAAAGACACAAATACTTTTGTAACTCATACGTTACCGTTTTAAAGTAACGCTGTTTGTAGCGCCATTACAAAAGCTTTTTTTGCTCTTCTCCACATGATCTCGAATCGGCTTGCTCTTCTCTACATGGTCTCGAGTCGGTTTGCACGTCTCCACATGGTCTCGAATCGGTTTGCTCCTCTCCACATGGTTTCGAATGGGTTTGCTCCTCTCCACTTTTTTTTTTTTCCTAAGGGAGGTGGAAATCTTCCAAAGACACCAAGAATTACTCCTTGGTAGTGTCAGATTCTTACTGACTAAACCCACCTCCCCCTTTAGCCAATATATTGGCATGGAACCCTTACCTGCGAACACAGTATATTGGCTAGGGAGTAGGGATAGGAATGGATAGGAAAATGGATACGGAAACATTGAATTGGGAGTGGGACTGTAAGGAAACAATGAATCCGCCTATTATTATTATTTTACTATCAGTGACTAAAGCCGTCACAACAGTTACAACATGTAGTAGTAGTATATATATTACCACATGAGGTAATTATTGAAGGCAACCCCCACTGTCACTGTAGCGGATGTTATTATTGGTATTAATATATTAATATTCTTATTAATATTATTATTATTTTACTACAGAGTCAGCGCCATCAGTGGATTACAACGTGCAGTAGTATATAACACCTTACTTGCATGATATAACCAAAGATAGCCCCACTGTAGTAGCTATTATTATTATTATAATTATTGTTATATTATTATTGTACTATTTATTATACTATTTAATTATTGTACTATTATTATTATTATTACTATTATTATTATTATTTTACCACAGAGTCAGCGCCATCAGTGGATTACAACGTGCAGCAGTATATAACACCTTACTTGCATGATATAACCAAAGATGGCTCTACTGTAGCAGCTATTATTATTACTATTATTATTATTATAGTTATTGTTTTATTACTATTACTATTATTATTATTATAATTATTATTATTATTATTATAATTATTATTACTATTATTATTATTACTATTATTATTATTACTATTATTATTATTACTATTATTATTATTGTTATTATTTTTACTACAGAGTCAGCGCCATCCGTGAATTACAACATGCAGCAGTATATAAACACCTTACTTGCATGATATAACCACACCTTACTTGCATGATGGCTCCACTGTAGCAGCTATTATTATTATAATTATTGTTATTATTATTATTATTATTATTATTATTATTATTATTATTATTATTATTATTATTATTATTATAATTATTGTTATTATTATTACTATTATTATTATTAATATTATTATTGTTATTATTACTAGTATTAATTATACGATATACATTATAACGATATAAAAGTACTACATATTTTTTATTTATGACCTGACCGGGGTTTGAACCCAAGACCCTTCGATTGAAAGGTTGGCGACTTAACCACTGCGCCATGAGTCAGATAACTTGGCCTCGAAACGGCTTCCTCGCTTCCAGATGGACTCGAATCGGCAGATCCATACTACTGCATTTTTGCAGGATAGGAACAAATTCTCGGGTAGAAATTTCAAACAATTCATGCAGTCGGTGCGGTAGAAAACATTCATGCAATTATTAAATAATTATTGAAAAACTATTATATTTTGTTGCTTAGAATCTACAAAAAATGAATTAAATTTTAAAGAGTTTTTTTTTAAATTTCTACAGTTAATAATTGTTCTCTTATTAAAAAAAATTCAAAAATTTTTTCGTTAAAAGAAAAATTAATGAATGAAAAGGAAAACAAAACAAAGCATATAAAAAAAAAAAACCTGTCTTTCGTATGTTAGTTTACAAAACTTCTGTTTGTCTATCTGTCTGTCTGTCTGTTAGTATGTTTTGTCTGTTCGTGATTGATGTGTTAAGCAATATAATGTGATGTGTTAAGTAGTATAATAATAAATAAATAATTTTTCTCTTAGATTTTTTTTTTAATTTTCGTTTTGTTATACATATTTATAAAAATATTTTGTTACATTTGTTAATTGAATTTGTAAATACATATATATTATGTACATATTATTTATTCAATAATTATTTAATAATTATCAAAACATAAAATGATTTTTCATCCAGTGTTTTTTCTTTCATCCAGTTTTGTCTACCTAGATAGTTAGCTACAATATGCCACTTAACTTTTAAGTCACCACAGAACTCACAGTTAAAGAAGAAAATACTTCACATACATTTAAACTAAGTACCTATTGTGTTATCATAAAAACATCGTGCCTACCTATGCAGCATGCTTCTATTCATTACATAATTTATAAATACATTCTTATTTCTTCTGTTTGTGTCTTACATCATTGAGTAAATGCAATTATAACTTTATTTAGTCAATTTTAGTCAATTAAAATAACGAATTTAAGTAACTAATGCTAAATATTTTATTAGTTACTTAAATTCGTTACCACCTTTAGCATTGAAATGAGATGGCCAGAATGCGGAGAACATAACTTGGCAATAGGCGGCACAATATTCCTACATAAGACATTACATAAATATACTTGGGTTTCTTCTGATTCTACAACAAAAAACCAAATAAATCACATATGTATTAATCGCAGATGGGTCAAGTCAATATTAGTCGTCAGAACATGCAGAGGGGCAGATGTCCATAATGAACATATGCTCGTAACTGCTGACATAGAAATCAAATTAGCAGCCTTAAATTCAATGGAAAACTCTAGGAAGAAACGATTTTGCACCTAAAAGTTGAAATCAAATAATACAAAAGAAGAATTTGTATCACAGATACAGCAAGAAGTAAACAGACAACATAATATAACTCAAGGCCAAATCCAAATCATATATCGTCAAGTCGGGAAAGAAGTTCTGGGAACCTTTACACCTGAGAGAAAAGAGTGGATATCAGAAACATGGGCAGCCATAGAAGAAATAAAAAATATAAAACAGCCGTTATTAACGTATAATAACACAGGGGTGAGAAACCGGCACAAAGAAATCTGCAGAAAAATTAAGAAACTGGAAGAGACAATAGAAGATTCTATAGCAATATCGCAAAAAAATCTCAAATGGCGGCAGAACAAAATAATAGCCGAGTATTGTATAAAAAATAGATATACTTTCGAATAAGAAACGTCGCCAACGAAGACCAATAAGAAACAAAGACGACTCCCTACTCATCTCCACTCAAGAACAATTAAATAAATGCAGAGAGTTTTTCGAAGAAACCAATACCCCAGATACAGAATTAGAAAAACAATAAACTTATATTAGAAAAGATACTTCAATCGAGCAAGGGCCGCCAATCCTTAGAGAAATAACAGAAGCCCAGCTGAATTGTTAAAAGCCGGGAAGATTACATCTGCCAGGACGCTAAAAACAATAATAAAAAAAAATATGGCAAGAAGAAATTATAGAAAAAAGGAAAATAGGAATAATTATAAAATTAACCAAGAAAGGAGATTTGACGGACTGCAGAAACTGGAGAGAAATAACAGTGCTAAACAGTATAACAAAGTTTATAGCCCTAATAATATATGGCAGAATTGAGGGGAATTAAACAACAGTATGAGAGAAGAACAAGCGGGTTTTCGACAAAACCGAGAGTGCACCGCACATGCCAAAACTTTAAGGTTAATAGTCGAACAATCAGTAGAATAGAACAGCAACAAAACATCAAACATCCAACAAAAATCATAAACTTGATAAAAGCATTATACGACAATGCAAAAACAGTTGTATCGCTTAATGGTAAGCTGAGTACTCCAATCGCAACAACAATAGGAGTAAGACAAGAATGACCCTTATCGCCACTGTCATTCATCACAGTGATCGATAAGTGCATGAGAGAAATTACAGCACTAAGCAAAGGAATCAACTGGCAACTCTCACGGAAATTGCAAAGCCCGGAATATGCTGATGACATTGTTCTACTAAGCCACTCAGCGGAAGAAATGCAGACCTTATCAATAAATAGGCCGAAAAGGCTGAAAGAATAGGTCTTCGAATAAACATAAATAAAACCAAGCGCATGAGAAGCAACAACACAAGCCAAGTACTAATACTTATTCACAATACCCAAACAGAACAGGTATCAGAATTTAAATACTTGGGAAGCATACTAACGACAGATGGTGGTGCAAATAGAGACATAGAACACAGAATAGCATAGAACACAAAAGCCAGAAGTGCGTTCGGAAGGCTATGGTCAATATGGAAGTCAACACACATAGCACGCGGAATGAAAATTAGAATCTTCGAGGCATGTGTCAAATCAGTATTGCTATATGGAAACGAGACGTATCTAGAAATAATATACAGAAAATACAAGTCTTTGTCAATAAATGCTTAAGAATAATATGTCGCATATTCTGACCAAGGCGAATAATGAACGAAGAACTTTACGTAATGGCGAGGCAAGAGCCGATATTGGTTCAAATTAGGAAAAAGAAGTGGGGATGGATTGGTCACATTCTAAGACGCCCGACAACATCAGTCGCACGCCAAGCACTATAATGGAACCCCCAAGGTAGAAGAAATGTGGGAAGGCCAAAAGCAACCTGGAAAAGAACTGTGCAAAAAGAAAGTGACTTATCTGGAAAAACATGGTCAGAAATAAAAAGAATAACACAAAACACAAAGAATAACACAAGAGAGAATTGGAGAGGCTATGTGGAAGCCGTATGTTCCCTAGGGGAATAATAAGAAAAAAAGGCTAAATATTTTTAGTTTATACATATACCATAAAGCTTATTTTATTTTTATAAAACATACTCTCACTCATGATCAGTCTGTCAAACAAAAAAATCGCATATTCTATTTTCATAAACTATAAGCAGCAGAATTTATTTTTTCGTACATAAATATTATGTATATCAACTTACCAATGACATTTTTTCTAACATATTTTATTTTCCTATAAGAATAGTTTTAAACAAATCCATATAAAAGTGCATTAAATACCAATGATATAAAATTTCGAAACCAGAAATGCATTTCAAGTTTGTAATAATAGTGCTTCCTACCTAGCTTACAAGTGAAAATATCGAGTTCGCATTTCTTTACTTTATTAAATTAATATAGATATTTGCAAATGTACCCTATAGTTATAGAAGGTAAAACTAAAATTATATACAACTACATATGTTATTAAAAATAAACAACAACTCCATTAAGGCAGATCATATAAAGAATAAAAAAAGAGACTTGATTTAGTGGAAAAAGTGCTCGAAAATTGGGTTCATCGAATTCGTTCCTGCAAAAGAAGTCGTGGAGGCCATTTGAATGACGTTTTATTCAGAACTTAATTGTATCGATTGTACTTCACATTAAATAAAACATTCGAATTTCCTTAATAATTAGTGTGTGTTTTTTTTAAAGAAATTATATCACTCAAATTGGAAAACCCTATATTAATATTACAAATCACATAGGAATATTATAAAATCATCGGTCACTTTCCTTTCTTATTCAACGCGAATTTCAGGAACGTAAAAGAGGCATGATTAAACACCCTTGTACAAAATTCAAGTTTTTATTTTTATTAAATTTTTATAAAATATGCTTAGGACTTGGGAGGCGTGTGTCAACTACCCGAACCGCCATTCCAATCCATCTCAAATTTCAGGGACATAGAGGAAACATTACAGAACACTCTTGTACCAAAGGTTACATCTTAAAAGGTTCTATCTTAATTGGTTTTGGAGGTATGCTTGTTTGCTCTTTGCCTAGTGCGGAAGGTTCCAAAATTCGATGCCGATATACTCGTTTGCTCTGGGGCTCATTGGGAAGCTTCTTAAATCCGAACCCATGGTCCAAATCTTCTCAAATTTAAGAAACTTAAGAAAAACATGTCAGAACACCATTGTACTAAATTTAAAGGTTCTACCTTCGTTGATTTTAGAGATATGCTCGTTTGCTCCGGGCTCGTTCAGAAGTTTCTAAAATGCGAACCCATGGACCCATTTTTCAGATGCAATTCCCGCCTTTCTTTTGTAATTAGTAACCTACTATATAAATTTCATCAAGATAGCTTTATTAGTTTTTGAGTCATCGTGCGAAGGGAAGGACGGACGGACATAGTTAAATCGACTCAGGAGGTGACCCTGATTATATATATATACATGTCCACATCTAACTAGCTTCCTTGTGGTCGTTACAAACACCATACCAAAATTAATATACCCTATACTTTAAGTATTTGTATTGAATTACAATTTATTCCATTATATTTTATAATGTTTATATTATCACACGAATTGAAGAAAAAAATATTTTTAACAAAATATAAATTTGCATATTGTATAATTCAAAAGGTTGTGTATTTGTCATTTATGCATTCCTATACAATGGACCCAATTATAACCAAATTTTGTGTAGGAATGTTCCTCTGAACTCGTAAAAGAACGTGTACTACTTCTCTTTGGATTCGGTAGCCCGTTCCCAACCGTTAAACGATTTTCGTTTTTTCGTTATCCTATCTGTACCGCTCCATCGATTGAGTCCAAACTTCGTAGAAACATAGTTCTTCCCCGGGACTTCTTGGATTAACATGGTTAACATCCTTTTGCAGCACGCTGATCTGTTAAAAAAAGCGTTAAATTTTATAGTGCGCTTGAATGACTTCAAAGAACAAGGATGATAAATGTTTTGGTCATTTCATGATCATGATTATACCGTTTTATCGTTTGAGTTCAAATTTTATCAAAAAGTAGTTCCTTACCAAAGAAGTGCACTGGAATAAATGGTTACGATTCGTTAACCTATTATACCACGTTGATCTGTCAAAAGCAAAACTCAATCTGAAAGGTGTCCAATTATTTTCAGGCTACTTTAATGGTGTTGAAAAACGGGTTTTATAAAAGCAAAGTAGTTGACTTAATATTTTGGTTATGATTAGTATATCAATATAAAAATAGCCTCGTCTTTTTATTATATTGTCTCTACAGTTTAAATCAAAGTAATGCTAATGTGCTTACTACTTGTAAGCACAAAAAGTAGTGCCTACAAGAACAACACTACTTAGTCATAAGCATCAATAAAATCATTACATCGTAGTCTTCAGTAATGTTAGTGCAATACGTTTTTAGAAATCAAAATGAGTAAATTTTTACCAAAACAATATTTTGTTGTTCCTAATTAGCTATATTGAACAGAATGAATCGCAAAAAAATGTAGGTATTTCAAAAAAAAAATTACGGAAAATTATTTACGAAAAAATGTATTCCTTAATTGAAATACGATTGGCTCGGCATTTGCAAAAACAATTGTGAAAATGCACTTGACCCTAGTTGTGTACTCAATGGGTTAGTGATTGCTTTAAACATTTTTCGGATGACGAATTGTTCGTTTGCTTAATTTGTTAAAAAAAAAACGAATTAAATTAACCGAAAAATAAAAGTTATTAAATTTTACTTTATAAAATCAACAAAATACTCCTCGACTATTCTAGCTAGTCTTAATATAATAAAAGGCAATGCTGCTGCAAACAAGAAAAGAGTTTTCTATTTTCTTTACTTTTTAGATTTCAATTCTACCACTACCGCCATATTATATACGAACCAATACCAACTACAATATTATGATGTAGAAATTATTACAATACATGCATTTACATGATTTACATATAATATCATATTATTAGCAAATAGCAGCACAATATTAATTACTAAACAGTAAATACTTACAAAAAAATATAAAAAGTAAACCTTCAATTATAAATGCCATAATATTGTATTGAATATTGGTTGACTTACTTAACACTGTCATTAGTTTTTATGAGCAAAGAGAATTCCTGCAATAAAATGACAATGCATGTAATCTCTTAAAAGATTCTTAATAGAAATATTTTTTGAATTAAAAAAAGTATCGTATATTGTTTAAAATCGTATATTGTATCGTATATTTTTGTTTAAAAAAAAAACTAAAAATAATCATAATATATGTATATAACCATTAACCATACTCTTTAAATGCTAATTCTATTTATTCTATTCTATATATTATTTTTTAAATGCAATCTCTTAGAATGTTAAAATCAAAGTATGTTTATTACTCTCTACAATGTCAATAAGTGATTGACATAACCACGTGATTACAAAATTTTCTTGCTAACCCATATAGAATAAATACAAAAATTTACTCGAATTTCGAATTGTAAAAAGTGGATAGTAATAAAATAAGAATTTATGATGCACAAAAAAGACCAAAAATAAAAACAAACGATTTGAAATGGAAGCATGCTAAAATTCAAATAAATTGAATATTCATTTGGGTATCCGTATATACACGCAATTTCAGTTGTCCGTCTGTTACATTCTACTCGTACACAAACGCATTCTTTTCGGTTTTTCGAATATGTTTGCCCTATACACAGTGAATGTGAAACTAAGAAATATAGATTATGTATCTACTTTTACAAATAGACTTTTTTTAGTGTAGAAAAATGCATTACTATTAGTAAAAAAGAGTGTAACTCAAATATATATTAAATATATGTATATCCAAAAGTTTAATAAACAATATGCATATGCAGTTTAATAATGTGAATGTAATTATTAACTATTATTTAACTGCATGTTAATATACATATGTATATAATTATGAATTAATAAAAAGATGAAGTTTGACAGAAGTTTGGAAGTTTTATGTAAAATGAATTGTTTAATAATGAAATGAGAAATTCATATTGTAAGTATAATGTATAAAAGAAAAACAGGCAAAAAATATTCAAACGCTCGCAATACCCATATTTTAATATTTGAATCAAAGATTATCTATTATAAGAAGATTAGCCACTCCTAGCATGTGACCGAACTTTTTTTTTGCTACTCGGAAAAAGAAAATTTAAATTTTCTTATTTAAAAATGATTGGGTCCGGATTAACAATACAGTATTTAAAAAAACTTTTTTTATTCGACGATTTTTAAAACTTTTTTTAATCGCCGGTCATGGGCCTTTTCACTAGTATTTTATAAATAAAATTATACATTTTGAAAACTTTACAATTATGTAATAAAGAAATAAAAACCCACTTTACTTTAAATTACTATAGCATTTACATTTTGTACTTTACAAAATAAAGTTTTTAATTTTTTTACATTTTTATTACTATTAACTGGTTTAATTTAATTGGACTCTAGGTCAGATATAACTCTTACATAATTAAGGCATAATAATTGTATACTTTTCTGAAGAGGAAAACTATAGATATTGCAAAAATAAAAAAGTTTTAAATACTTCGTACTTATTTTTACTATATAAATCAGAAAATTAGCACTTTTTTTTAAATTAGATCAGAGCATGATCTGTAAAAATAAATTTCATGTTTTTTTTTAGATTTGAGCGGTCACAGCTTGTCATTCGTGTATTTTTATTAAATTAGAGCATGCTAAGATCATGCTTTACATTCTCAAAACAAATATTTCGATAGGGCTACCGGCTGACCAGGTAACATTATAAATTGACAAGTACATTTTGACGTTTGTTTATAAAAGAAAAGTCAAAATATTTTTTCCCTTAGTTATTTTATTCATCCAGTTTTATTTTTGGAAAAATATTACATATTAATTTATTGTTATACTCATTAAATTTTATTTTCAATTTAATATTTCTAACTAATGTTTGTTTAGTGAAGATAAAATATTATAATTTATTTTAATCGTTTTTCTTTTTTAAACCGGAGCGATCTGAGAGTACTCAGGGCTATGCTCTGATTGAAAAAAATTGATTTGAGAAATTTTAAATATTAATATTGTGTTTGAACGATAGATTTTTCATAGAACGATAGAGGGATATAATAAATTTTTATAAGTTTTAATTAAATTAAAAGACTTCAAATTTAAACAGGATACTCCTAAAAAAATTAACGGTCAAGGTTAAACAAATTAATTTCAAAATACCTTAAAATAGATTTCAAAAAATTAAGTTCAATTAAAATAAAATTTTTTCATTTAAATTTTAGATTTTGAACAATATTTTATAAAATATAATATAACATATATATGTATATTAGAATATTTAAAATATTATAATATATATATATTATATTTTATATGTACAAATATGTACAATTATATGTATAATATAACTATATACAATTTTATTTAATATGTGGTTATATTATTTATTACTATGTACATATATAATTTAACAATATAAAATAATCCTCAATTAAAATAAAAAATTTTTTGAGTAACTTACCAACGTTTATCATCTACCAAAAACAAAAATAAATATATTTTTTTTATAATTTTAAATAAAATTAATTTACTAAAAAAGCAATAAATTTCAAAGCTATCTATTAATTTTATAACAATAAATAAATATATACAAGTCACATTTAAAAGCACGACATAGGTTTTGTATATGCAGATACATTTTCCTTATAATAACAAATTTTAAAATAAGTTTAATAGAAATTGCAGATTGGGCAATCGACATATACGTTGTCGTTAAAGTAGAGTTGTCATTTGTCAACAAATGTTGCTGATAATGTTTACGTGATTTTCTGTTTGAACAAAATTGGTACCTATGTAAACGCAAAAAGTTATGTCAAAATAATATTATGTATTTGCTCAACTATATGAACGGATCCAGAACATATGTAATATGTATCAATTGAGTTGACATTTAAATGGTAATCAGTTGTTTTGTGTAAAGTTTTTAAAATAAATAAATAATAAAATTAAATTATTTACTTAATACATTTATACATTTGGTGAAGTTTAAAATTTATTTTATACTTTTATTTAAAAAGTTTAAAATAAATTTTAAAGTTCACTAAATATTAAAGTAAGTAGTTAACTTAAGTAAGTAGTTAATGTACAAAATGTACTAAAGTACAATATAATGTATACTAATACAATATTTTGGTAAAAATTGTTTAAAATATTTTTTATATATTTATATATATTTATATATATTTTTATATATTTTCAGAAAAAACAAAATTGAAAGTGTATTTTGAACTACGCTTCATTGCAAAATTTTTAACAATTTAGAATTTGAGTGAGAAGAACAAAATTAATTTTACTTTGAAATTATAAACAATGAATTATAAATTACTAAAAAGTTCCACTTAATTAAATATACTTGTTATGCGAATTTTTATTGTTAGTCATAAATATGAAAATAAATTAAATAAACGCGTATTGATTTACTAACGTTATTTTAAATTTCATTTAAATTAACGTTTAAAATATCAAGTATGTTCAAATTGCCCAAACCATTCCCAAACCAAACAATCGTTGTACATGCATAAATCTAGAAATTGACGTAGCATAACTCATAAAATATGAATAAGATATTTGTTACGGATACGAAACAAAATACGATGATTACCCAATTTCTTTTATGCCGAATTCCGTATCAGGATAAAGGAACAATATGTAATATGTTATAATTTTTTTACGGTATCAATTAAATTTGTTTTTTAAAAAACATAATTTTTCTTATCATACAGTCAAAAAAACTTAAAATATAAAGGTACGTTCATATGGGACGCATGTATCCGGAGTAAAATTTTTATTGGTTGAAAATAATTATTGTATTCATGACATCTTTCTCTTTCGCACACTTAAAACCAGTACATAATATCTGTATCCACTGAAAAAAGTATGCATAAAGTACATTTGTATAAAAAATATGGATAAAATAAAGCAAAATGAAATATCAAAACTGCATTTAAACTGTAGATTTTGAATGCACGAATTTCTTAAAATAGAAATTTTTAATTATTTTTTAAAATATTTATTAAAATGTGCACTCTCTTTTATAAATATTTAGTTTTGAAAAAAAGAAAAAAGACAAAAAATGGTTTTTACATTTGTTTTATAAAATATAATAAAATGATAAAAAAAACTTTACGAGTGCCTACTGTAGCGCTAGCAAATTAATTTGCCTTGATCTAGCTGAAGAGAATAATATTTCTAAAGGCTATCTAGGACTAGTAGGGTTTTTGAAAATAACTATGTAAAAATATAACATAATTATATTTCTATGCTTGTTTGTAGTATAACTGCAGTTTTATTCATATAAATTAAAATCGAAAATCTTATATAATTATTATTACAGATCAAATATGACAAAGTTAAAAACCATGACTAGTGATTAATGAATGCATGTTGAATGCAAAATATTCGTTAATATTTCTGAACCGAAGTGTCTACGACGGGTAATCGAAAAATATTTTATACATTCCATGTGAACGTACCTAATTAATACTAAATCTATTAATTACAATAACAAATCATCATGTTAATTACTAAATCATTACGATAAATCCTAATTTCCAAGATATTACGATAAAGCCGGTTTAGCTTCAAGGCATCATACAAAAATTAGCAACTAGTTGCGTTTGAACTGCATTCTAAAAAGTATTTAATTTTGGAAAACTATTAACAATACAATGTTTTGTAGTGTTAATAGTTTTTTTTTCAATTATTCTGAAGGAATTCAGCATAACTAATTCATATTTGATAAATCTTCAAAGTGAAACATGAAACAGTAAAGTTAATAATTAAATAACGTGATAGAAAAGAGAAAAGGAAAACAGTGAAATAAAAATTAAAAGTTAAAAAGAAAATAAAACAAAAAGAAACAAAATAAATAAAATTAGAAAACAAAAAATTATTCTTACCCTCGGTACTGTTATATTGATAAGTCCCCAACAGATTTTTTTGAGGCCCCATCGAATCTTTTAGATTTACATTTATATTTTTATTTAATTTAAGTTTTTTTTTATAATTTTTTTTAAATATTTTGTTTTAGTTTGATAATATGATAATTATGTGATAGACAGAGGATAGCAGATTTGTTTTTATATAAAACATAGAAAGAGAGAAAGAAAAACAATTTAAAATGAAATGAAAATCAAATAAATTAATGAAGAAGTTATTACTAATTATGTGTTTCTAATTTCCATTCTATTCTTAAAACAGTGACAAAGATTAATAAAACTAAACTATTCTACCAGTAAAAACTAATTTTAGGTATAACTATTTTATTGATAATTTCAGGAAATATTTAAAATACAGAATAAATTTTTTAAAAATATTTGTGCCTAAAAATATTTATTTAATTTAAAAATACTAATTAACTAAAATAATATCAAATTTTAATTCTTTGCTTAAATTTATACCCTTGCGAACATTGTAAAGGTAAATAATAAATTTGCCATTACGTTTGTGACACTGAAAAGCAAATGAGGTAGATATCGCAATGTATTCATATTATATATATATTCTGCTAAGAATTAAATTTTGAATAGATTTAGCTATGTGCGTCCATCCGCACGATAACTGAAAAGTAATGCAGCTAGGTTCCTGAAATTTTTACCTTTTCATTTATACAGGGTTTTCCAATTTGAGTGATATGATTTCTTTTTAAAAAAAAACACACTAATTGTTAAGGAAATCCAAATGTTTTTTATTTAATGTGAAGTACAATCGATACAATTAAGTTCTGAATAAAACGTCATTTAAATGGCCTCCACGATTCTTTTGCAGGAACGAATTCGATGAAACCAATTTTCGAGCACTTTTTCCACTAAATCAAGTCGAATGTCATAACAAAACTGTCGATTCTGGTGCGAAGAAAATCCACAAATTACAAATTACACAAATTGGAAAACCGTGATAAATGATAGTTTTGGTATTAAAATTTAAAAATTGAATTTTATAACCTTTGTAAAATTTGATTGGTCTAGCGCGACGGGTATGTTATATATATTTCGATATTTATACATAAATACAATCTCAGTACTTAATTAAATTAAATATCTTAAATTTTGCAAAGGAAGATTACATTTTATAAGAAAAAGTATGTATTATATTTATGTAAGTATCCTAAAGTTGACACAGTCATGACACAATCAACTCTACACTCTTCCTAGTTTTTAATTAAAAATAATTAATCGTATTTCTTAAAAAAAGACACAGAAATTAAACAATTTTCCATTGTAATTAAAATATTTTCTTGAAATCATCATTTTCAGTTATATCAATTAACTAAATATATATCAAATATTATTATTTTATCATTAATTATTAAAACTTTGCACTTTTTTTTTATTCATATTAGTAAAAAAAAAGTGAAATATGTGCAGGGAGCTGCGAAAAATAAAGTATTTTGCAAAAGACATTTCTACAAAGTATTTTGAATCAAAAATTTATAACTTGAGAAAAAAAATTATTTTATTAATATGTATTTAAAAAATTATCTACAAAAAGCGAAAAAAAAATATGAAAATAAAGCAAAATAATCTATGATTTAAATTAAAACGAAAGTAAATAAAAATTGAATCTTTAAATAAAAAATTGAGCTGTTTAAAAGATCATTTTCATTCTAAGGGAAAATATTCTTTTACAAATGTTGTATTACAATGCAAAATTGCAGGAATACATAATTAAAATTAGCATAATTAACATAGAAAAGGTTCAAAATTTCAACATAAATTATGCAAAGAAATTGTTTTTATTATTGTTTTGTATTTTTTTTATATGAAAAAAGAAGTATATTTGAATTTAAGTAATATCAGAAGTATGTAAATTTCATTATAAAGTAATTTCTTAGATATTATATTTTTTTATACTAAATTCATAATTAAAAAAAAAGTATTAATTTTCGTTGGTTAAAAATTATTTTTTGGCGCATGATTCACTGATTAACTATTTATTATTTGTCGATATGACTAAGCTGTTATTTACATATGTAAATAATACTAATAATGGGGCCTCGGTGGCCTAATGGGTAAGAGCGTATAAAATACGCTGTAAACACCGAGGGAGTGTGTGTTCGGACCCCACACACGTCGTAAGAGTCATTCGCCCTTACGACATTTACGGCCACGCCTGAACCGGAAAAGCTGTGTAATTTCCTGTCCACATTTATGTGGCAGAGAAATGTACTAAAAAAAATAAAAAAATACTAATAATAAAATAATGACGTGATGCCTTTATTTTAAAACACATCCTATAATTTCGAATCAATATTAAATCATGTTTTTTAATTTGTTTTATTTTCAAAGTAATTGTGGTTTTTAAATATTAATTTACCACTAAATTATTTTATTTAAATTTAGACAACAAATGATTTCATATTTCAGAAGTTCGAGCTGACATTTTGAAAATAAAAAAAACAAATTATTTTAGCTAAAAAATGTCTGCTTTAAAATAATTTAGTATTTAAATAAATAAAAATAATTATTTCCTTTTTTTAATTTACAAGCTTGGAATTTTTTAAAAAGATCAAATTTCATATATTTTATGTATATAGTATGTATAGTATTTAATCAATCATAGATTCTACATTAGATTAGAATATTAAAGCTACTAAGATAAATATAGATAATATTTAATAATTGGTTAATGAAATTGTAATCCATGCTACCAATTTTAATTTTGTTTTTTATACAGCAGCACCAAGAAGCGATTAAAACACGGGAAAAACATGCAAATAAATTTATTTTAATTCCTTTTAATATGTTTAATTAAATTATTTAACAAGAAAAAATCTCTAAATATGGTAAGAAAGATAAAATGTTTTATCAAATCTTATATCTAAATTTTATTACTTCTAACAAAATTATTGTAATTTTAAGGAAACTCCATGTTATAAATATATATTCAAAGTTATGTATGTACATAAATATCAAAAACATATTTAAATTAATAAAATAAGTTAGAAATGTGCCTGCAGCTTAAGAAATCATTTCAAAGGCATTTAGAAAAATAAATAACGCTGAATTAATTATTTGCATATTAAACAATTAGTTCTTTCATTTTAGTAATACCGTATTTATAGCCGCAGTACTCCCAAACTTAACCGAAAAGTACAAAAACAAATTAAGTGCATACTTCAGCCATAAAATAAAACAATGATTTTCTGTGAAATATATTTATAAGATGAAGAAAATAAAATGTCTAAAATTTTATTAATTCTTAACTCAGTTTTAAAGAATAAATTAAAGTAATTTAGGCAAAAGTTATCTCCACAAATTTTTTTTCATATCAAAAATTATATATTTTAATAATTTAAAAAATGATAACACTAGTAACACTGGTAACACTATGTGCTATAAAGATAATGTATAAAATGATTCAATTTTAAAGATTATTCTTCGCAAAGTAATAATAACAGCGCCTATGAAAATAGTAGTGTTAAAAAATAATGCATATAAGCAAATATTACTTACCGGTTTAGGTTGACGTTTATGTTTCAACATATTCTGTTCGATTTTCTTTTGTAATTTTTTTATAATTTCGAAATTTCTTTGCTGAAATTATCCGATTCTTTCTTTCATCTTTGACATTCATTGTGTTTTCTCAATATTTCTAACAAAAATTTTGTAACATTAATTTCGATTTTAAGAATCGTGTAATCATTTTTTTTATTTAGTATAAATTGATATGAAAATGTTTATTTAATAAAGCAAAGATTAATATCGGTACTATAAACGATAACATCACCGATATTTAAAAATTATCAGATTTTGCAATCTTTAGAGCACTTTTTTAATTACTTTCTCAAGTCACTTTTGAGTGTTTGTCTTTACAATGGCTCAGACCTCTTTTCCTGAAAAATACAAAAAAAGACAATATATATAATATAGGTATAATTAAATTTTTAAAATAATTAGTAAAAAACGCAGCAAAATTTGTACTCAATAAATATGGTTGAGTTAAACTATATTTAATATCACTAATCAAATGTTGAAAATTTATATTTATAAATTAGTTAAAATTAACAGTTACTCAGAAAAGATATTTTTAAATGTTTTTATTATTTTTTAGGTTATTATTTTACCTTTATTAACAGATGTATTATCTACTGTCTCCTAAGTATACTCATTAAATTCTATCATTTTTAGCACATTAAATATTAATTGAAATTCCTATGACCTCATTTATCAATCCTTTCTAAGAGTAATTTATTATTATTAAATTTTCTTTTTAAATGTATATCTTCGTAAATTTAAAATTGCAATTCTTGCCTATACATGATTTGTTACTAAGAGCCCAATTTAAACCTTTTCATCTAATATTTATAATTGATGATTCGTATCAAAATTTTTAATTTTGATTTTTATTATTTTTGAAGATTCATATTATATATCACTTAAAACGACGACACAAAACCTTAGTATATTTCAAAAATATTAAAGGAACAACTAATAATTAATATAATAATTTAAAAATAAGTAAAACAAGGTAGAATGTAAACCAACGGATTTTAAAAGCGCACATTTCCAAAACACAATACAAACTGTTTAGAATTGTGACTTGCACAAAAATTTGAAAATTTAAAAAACAAAATTTAAGTAATTTTTTGTAATAAGAAAATATGTGAAAATAACGCTGTTCTCGAATTTTAAGAGGCTGTAAGTCCGGTACCCTTTATAACTAAGAAAAACCGTTAATACACGTAAAAATATATTACTGGAGCTTTAATTTTTATGTCTTGCCGAAGAAAAATTTGTACAAGTGCTTAAGTTACAGGTGTCTAGAAATAGCTAATTTTCAATTTTTCAGCCCTAATACCTCTTAAACAGATGCAAAACAATTTTCTAAGGAAACTTATACTAATTCTAAAAGCTCAAAACTTCAGGTTCCTATCTAAAGGCGTGCCTGAGTTATAAAAAAACAAATTTCATGCAAAATATGGTTTTCACATAACGGTAAATTTAAATAGTAAATTACAAAATATTGCATAATTTTAATATTGCTTTATTTAGATAATAAAATTTTCGGTCTTGTGGCGGATTTAGATTGCAAAACTAATACGCAGAGCTTGAGATATATACATCTGAAAATGGGGCTTTTTAGCAAATTTTGAAGAGCTGTAACTCTGGAACCCTATATAACTAAAATAAACCTTTAACACATGTTAAAAAATATTACTTAAGCTTTAATTTTGGTATCTTTCCAAAGTAACATGTGTACAGGTTCCTAAGTTACAGGTGTTTAACAATAGCAAATTTTCAATTTTTGAGGCCTAATAGCTCATAAACAGGGGATGGCCCAAACAAATTTTCTGAGCAAACTTATACTAATTCTAAAAGTTCTTTCTTGCGTCAAAATTTCAAGTCTTTATCTAAAAGCGTGCCGGAGTTATGAAGATAGAAAAATCATGCAAAATTTGGTTTTCACATAACGGTAAATTTAAATACTAAATAAAAAAAAATTGTATAATTTTGATATTAATTTACAAAGTTTAAAAAAATACCTGTCGTATGACGTTTTCAGGTTGAAAAAATCTTAAGCAGAACATAAGATATATGCATTTAAAAATAGGGCTTTTTCAAAGTTTGAGGGGCTGTAGCTCCGTAACGAATGGGGCTACATAAAAAGTTTTTCCACAAAATTATTTTTTTTTATGAGAACTACCCATGGTTAAAATTTTTTTTCTCTATCTTTAACGGTGTAGAAGTTGTGTAAACAGACGGTAGGACGAGCGGACGGACGGACAGAGTGAAACTAATAAGCACATTTTTTAAATTTTTTTTTGGAAATGTGCTAAAAACAAACTTATCTATGCAATAAGTTTGTTGAAAATTTGGTCAACTAACTGATTAAAATTTTTCTTTACGTAATTGAATTCTTTCAGAAATTAACGTTGTGTTAGAAATTTTATTTAAAGTTTTGGTTGAAAAATAACTGGGAGATTATAAATCATTTTAACGATGTTGTTTTGCTTGGTTTGTAATAATTTTAAATTGATTTTGGCTACATGTGCTCAAACATCTCTATCTAGAAAACTGCTTTTGAATAACACAGATGAATAACTCTGATTTCCTGTTAATAAGCAGTTCGTATTTAGTTTCTCCTTTTTTGTAAAACTTTAAAAAAACAAAAATTATTTAACCTTTTTTCTTTTTTTTAAAGGTAAAACTTAAAACTACGTAAACCTAATCCTAACCTATATTAATCTATCTAACACACTAATTTAAATAAGTTTTTTTTAGATCTAATCATAATTTAACCACCTATAATTTCTATTAATAATTGTGTCCTTAAAAGGGACATTTGTATCAAATTTAAGTAGATTTAACGGTAGTAGGTTCATTATCAATTATTTTGCTTGTAGCCCGTCTGCCCGTCTACTATAATGATATAGTATAGGGACATGCGTTTGCTTTTGGATAAAACCTTTTTATATGCTTTTATATTAACTCGTTGGTGTCGGTTTATTTATTTATTTATTTATTTATTTATTTGTCATTCTGTCACGCTTTTTATTATCTTCTTAATCTGTTAGCAACATTTATAAGTGTTGTGTGGTGCAGAGGAAAGTGTACAGGTTTCAAAAGTGAGGGTCATATTGTTCGAATCCAGTTCACATGCAACTTTTTTTTTTTAACATCTATTCATTTAAAATTTTTGAATAAAATATGTATATATTTTGTATATATGAATTTAAAACTTACATTTTTATCTCTTATTCATGCATACAAACATACACATTATATTTTTGATTTTTCCTGGTGTTTTGTATTAGCATAATTAGCAAAATACAATCCATACATACAATATTTTTATGTATGTTGCTAAGTTATTTTGTTTACAACATTTGTTTAGTATTTAAATCAAAATATTTGCTGTCAACATTCTTTAATGCATATTGAATATCTATAATATAAATACACAAGATGTTGGCGAGACCTTGCCAACATGTAAAAAAATATATTTTATATCTATAATAAAACACTCACACTGAATGTAAACTAAACTGGCAATGATGATATTTATTTAATAAGTTAAAATTTTATTACCAGAGACACAAATCTTTGACTCAAAGTATTATCAAGAGACACAAACCGTTCATTAAAAATTTAAATAAATTTAGTAAATATTATTACCAGAGACCAAATTTTCCACTAAAAGTATTAACAGAGACACAAACCGTTCATTAAAAGTGAGTACAGTCAAAAAAGGAAAAGTACATACTTAAAAAACACACATTTTCAATAAAAATAAATTCAGCAAATTTTTAATTTTTAAATTTGACCGCCACATCCATTATGAACAGCGGTTCATGGTCGCAGCGGTAAATTCATGGTTCATGGTCGCAGCGGTTTATGGTCGCAGCGGTAAATTAAAAATAAATTATTAATCTTCTGTTAGCGTTTTCAATCTTTGTTTTGGAAAAAAAAAAATAAAAATAGGTACTCTTAATAAAATTAAAACGCCTGAAAGTGAAAATAGCAAAGTTTATAGTAAGTCTCATATTTATAACAAAAAAATTATAGGCCGATTTTATTCTTGATTTTGTTTTCATAAAAGCTGGTAAAAGTTTCGTAACAAACTTTAAAATAGTTTTGTTTATTTAGGTTGAAATTTAGATTTTTAACATAAAACATAACATAAAATATTCGAAATTTTTTTATTAATAAAAATTCGGCAGACTTAAATAATTATATTTCATAACAGAAGTCTGGAACTTACCAAATATTATAGAAATGGATATTTTTCTTAAAAAAAAAAAAAAAACTAACATAGAAAATATCATTTTAGAAGCCTTCTCTCACAAAAGATTCATAATTTTGTACTAATTTATTATTAGACCATTAATAATATTGTTAGGCATGGAAAAAAATAAGATTTATTAATCAGATCAGATAATATAATACCAGGAATTAATAATTGAATTTCTGATAATATACACAATATTATACCAGATTATACACACAAGAGATCTATAATAAACCACTCACACTGAATATAAACTAAACTGGCAATGATAATATTTCTGTATATTTATTTAATATTTAAAATTTTATGATCAGAGACACAAATCTTCGACTAAAAGTCTTATCAGAGACACAAACTTTTACTTTTTAAAAAGTACTTTCGATACAAAATTTAAAGCAAATTTTTAATTTTTAAATTTGACTGCCACATCCATTATGAACTGGTCGCAGCGGTAAATTAAAAATAAATTATTAATCTCCTGTTGTCAGTTTTCAAATGACTCTTTGTTTTGAAAAAAATAAAAATACTCTTAATAAAATTAAAAGACTTGAAAGCAAAAAGAGCAAAGTTTATAGTAAGCCTTATATTTATAACAAAAAAATTATAGGCCGATTTTATTCTTGATTTTGTTTTCATAAAAGCTGGTAAAAGTTTCGTAACAGACTTTAAAATAGTTTTGTTTATTTAGGTTGAAATTTAGATTTTTAACATAAAACATAACATAAAATATTCGAATTTTTTTTATTAATATAAAATTCGGCAGACTTAGCTAATTATATTTCATAACAGAAATCAGAAACTTACTAAATATTATAGAAATGGATATTTTTCTTTAAAAAAAAAGAAAAAATAACATAGAAAATATCATTTTAGAAGCCTTCTCTCACAATAGATTCATAATTTTGTACTAATTTATTATTAGACCATTAAATTAAAAAGCTGTCGAAAACGACCGTCACAAAAAAAAGCCACCGAAAATTAATGAAATTTCATTATCAGAGGCATGAATCTTTTATTAAATACACCTAATAATACCTCTTCCAAAGTACATTTAAATAAAATAAATTCAGCAAATTTTTTTCAAGCAAAAAAAAAAGAAGTAAAAGTAACAGTAAGTCGATGCAACCGACTCATTTATACCCTACACCTAAAAAATTCAAATTAAATTAAAAATCCATAAATTATTTTAGTTAGGTACTTAATATACCTAACCTAAAAAAATACATGTAATAATCTCTCCCTTAATTCAGGTAGTGGGAGTCAGTATGATAACGTAAATGTTTTTGAATCTATAGAAATTGTGCAATTGCACAGGGGATTTTCTAGTGCATGTTTAAAAATTAAGATTTTATGTTCGTAATATGTTCATTAAATATTTAAGTGTTGTATAGTGCAAAGGATAGTGTACAGGTTTTGAAAGTAAGAGTAATTTGGTTCGAATCCAATTCGTGTACGTACATTTTTTTTTTTTGTTAACTATATTCATCAACATTTTTTTAATAAAATTTTATGTATAATAGACACATATTATTTGATCTTTCCTCCTATAATAATTTAGTTCAATCAATCTTGATGTGCACATGTATTTTGTATTAGGATTTAGCAAAACACAAAATATATAGGTACAATATTTTTATGTTGCTAAATTATTTTGTTTTAAAACATTTGTTTAGGATTTAAATCAGAATATTTGTTGTCAACATTCTTTATTGCATATTGAATATGCATGGCGTTAAAAATTAATGTTTTATGTGTTTTATTTAGGAACATTTATTATGTATATTGTGTATATAGATATACAAATAAAATTTTATTCAAAATAATTCCAATTGCCAAATTCAAACTACATACATACATAATATTATTTTTGTACATAGTAAAGATAAAAAGTAAAGATCATTACAAAATTATGCTTTTGCGCATTACGCATTATGATTTACAAACAAAATTTTGTCAACACAAAAAATTAAAACTACGTATGTAAATACGTACGTACGTATGTACATAATATTTATTTATTTATTTATATTCAGGTACCGTGGTACATAAATGTGCCAGGTAGCTATAACCCCTGTTTCCTGGTAGGAATGTGGGGTGTACGTGATATAATGATATATAAAGTATTTACATATTGCGATATATGAATATTTTTTTTTTTGTATTATAATTATTGTACCCAGCCGGGAATCGAACCCGAGACCTCTCATTCTTTTATGAATGAGAAGCGGTGCGTCAACCACTGCACCAATGGCTGGATACACATAATATTATGTTAAACTAATTTCCTAAATTATTTTGTTCCGCTCCATTTGTTTATAATTTAAATTAAGGTATTTGTCAACAATTTTTTCTGCATGATCTTATTAAGCGATTAGATAGGTACTAGGTGGTGTTCAAGGTTTGATGTTTGTTTGGATATACGATATACTACACTAACTATACTATAAAAATATACAGTAAAATACATTTATGTATATCATTTTCATACCTGTTAGAAATGTTGCTTCAACTAAAATTGGATTGTTGTAAAAGAAACACGAACCTCAAATTTCCCAGATTTTTATTTAACCTTATTCCAGCAATTTACTTTTATATTATAACAGTCCAAAATGCTTGCACTAGCAATTCACTTTTATATTATAACAGTCCAAAAAGCTAAAGTTTTGCAATCAATTTTATTTTCTACTTTTTAGGGGGCGAATTCGGTTTTACTAAAAGCATATTTTAAAAAATATTTTTTTTTACATATTATTTTATTTATCAAAGAAAATAAAATGTTCGGGGACTATGAATTCCGATTTTAATATTTTTTGAATGTATTCCTCATTATGGTAATATATATGCGAAATTAAACCATTTTCAGAGGTAATATATATGCGAAATTAAACCATTTAATGCTGTATCAAAGTAATTTCTGATTAATTTTATCATAAAATTATCAATTCTATTCACTTGTGAAGTCTTATATATAAATTTGTTAGAATAAAAGTGCTTAAATTCAGTTTCTTGTTTTCTGATTTTATTTATGCAAATTCTAATACATTTCCTTTCCAGTTTTCGCACTCTC
This sequence comes from Poecilobothrus nobilitatus, assembly GCA_947095535.1. Taxonomy (NCBI): domain Eukaryota; kingdom Metazoa; phylum Arthropoda; class Insecta; order Diptera; family Dolichopodidae; genus Poecilobothrus; species Poecilobothrus nobilitatus. The sequence goes on from OX352773.1 coordinate 131,059,023, forward strand.
TCCATTAAACTGGAGCTTATATTATACCAGATGGGGATAGCGTATGTAATAATTGGTTTTACGAGAGTTTGATATGCAATGATTTTACATCTACTGTTAATTCTTTTGTTGTAAAACAATTTCCTTCATGCTATTAAAACTTTATTACTTTTTGAGATGGCGTACTTAACTTGATCTATATAGTTTGCTTTTGGTGCAGATGCACCCCGAGATATTTGGCTACTCTTTTGTTTTCTATCAGAAAATTATCGTTTGCCTTTACTACAAACTGTTTCCAGTTTTGTTTTATATTATTGTTACATTTATCTACTGTATTTCTAAACAATATACTCTCACACTTATTTGAATTAATTTTGAGCAGCCATTTTTACAATAGTCAGATATTATTTATAATTATATGTATAAATCATAAAGTGTGAAGAATTGAAAACTTCAATCAGAAAATTCTTTAGTTTTAAATCATTTGTGATTGCTTTTTTTAAATAATTAATATCTGTATTAAAAACGCTTATTGGTGGCATTTTTTGCTTTTCATGAGTATTATTATTGTGTGTATTAATTAGTTTTTATTGGGTCATTATTATTATTTGTTTTCAATTTCTTTTGTTCATTTTTTGTGTTAATATTTCGATATAATTTTCGAATTCTTCTTTATCTGTCAAATTGTTTGCAGATTCATTTTTATTTAAAATTTTTTTGTTATTATTCGGATTATGTAAAGAATCATATGTTTTTTCGTTGTTTCTACCATGTTATAAGTAATTCAGTTTTTTATTAAGATCATCAATTAAGATTTTAAACTTATGAATTTCACTTTGAAGACAATTATTTTCTTCAAATTAAGCATTTTTAGTTTTATGTTTATTATTTTTGTTCTCAATTACAAGAGTTTTTAATAAAATTTCTTCATCTGAAGACATGATTGTTAATTTTCTTTTAAGTCCGTAATCATTATTACTTATATTTTCATTGTCAGGAATTGAAAATGAGTTTTCACTCGATAAATTTGAGGCAGTTTTCACTCATTTTCAATCAAAAGCACTTTATGAATTTATTCTAATTTAGATTTTGTTTTTTTTAAAGTTCTATTAATAAATTTTAAATTTTAAATGCATAAATCTTATGTTCTGCTTAAGATTTTAAAAATAAATTTTAAAATCTTAAGCAGAACATAAGATATATGCATTTAAAAATAGGGCTTTTTCAAAGTTTGAGGGGCTGTAGCTCCGTAACGAATGGGGCTACATAAAAAGTTTTTCCACAAAATTATTTTTTTTTATGAGAACTACCCATGGTTAAAATTTTTTTTCTCTATCTTTAACGGTGTAGAAGTTGTGTAAACAGACGGTAGGACGAGCGGACGGACGGACAGAGTGAAACTAATAAGCACATTTTTTAAATTTTTTTTTGGAAATGTGCTAAAAACAAACTTATCTATGCAATAAGTTTGTTGAAAATTTGGTCAACTAACTGATTAAAATTTTTCTTTACGTAATTGAATTCTTTCAGAAATTAACGTTGTGTTAGAAATTTTATTTAAAGTTTTGGTTGAAAAATAACTGGGAGATTATAAATCATTTTAACGATGTTGTTTTGCTTGGTTTGTAATAATTTTAAATTGATTTTGGCTACATGTGCTCAAACATCTCTATCTAGAAAACTGCTTTTGAATAACACAGATGAATAACTCTGATTTCCTGTTAATAAGCAGTTCGTATTTAGTTTCTCCTTTTTTGTAAAACTTTAAAAAAACAAAAATTATTTAACCTTTTTTCTTTTTTTTAAAGGTAAAACTTAAAACTACGTAAACCTAATCCTAACCTATATTAATCTATCTAACACACTAATTTAAATAAGTTTTTTTTAGATCTAATCATAATTTAACCACCTATAATTTCTATTAATAATTGTGTCCTTAAAAGGGACATTTGTATCAAATTTAAGTAGATTTAACGGTAGTAGGTTCATTATCAATTATTTTGCTTGTAGCCCGTCTGCCCGTCTACTATAATGATATAGTATAGGGACATGCGTTTGCTTTTGGATAAAACCTTTTTATATGCTTTTATATTAACTCGTTGGTGTCGGTTTATTTATTTATTTATTTATTTATTTATTTGTCATTCTGTCACGCTTTTTATTATCTTCTTAATCTGTTAGCAACATTTATAAGTGTTGTGTGGTGCAGAGGAAAGTGTACAGGTTTCAAAAGTGAGGGTCATATTGTTCGAATCCAGTTCACATGCAACTTTTTTTTTTTAACATCTATTCATTTAAAATTTTTGAATAAAATATGTATATATTTTGTATATATGAATTTAAAACTTACATTTTTATCTCTTATTCATGCATACAAACATACACATTATATTTTTGATTTTTCCTGGTGTTTTGTATTAGCATAATTAGCAAAATACAATCCATACATACAATATTTTTATGTATGTTGCTAAGTTATTTTGTTTACAACATTTGTTTAGTATTTAAATCAAAATATTTGCTGTCAACATTCTTTAATGCATATTGAATATCTATAATATAAATACACAAGATGTTGGCGAGACCTTGCCAACATGTAAAAAAATATATTTTATATCTATAATAAAACACTCACACTGAATGTAAACTAAACTGGCAATGATGATATTTATTTAATAAGTTAAAATTTTATTACCAGAGACACAAATCTTTGACTCAAAGTATTATCAAGAGACACAAACCGTTCATTAAAAATTTAAATAAATTTAGTAAATATTATTACCAGAGACCAAATTTTCCACTAAAAGTATTAACAGAGACACAAACCGTTCATTAAAAGTGAGTACAGTCAAAAAAGGAAAAGTACATACTTAAAAAACACACATTTTCAATAAAAATAAATTCAGCAAATTTTTAATTTTTAAATTTGACCGCCACATCCATTATGAACAGCGGTTCATGGTCGCAGCGGTAAATTCATGGTTCATGGTCGCAGCGGTTTATGGTCGCAGCGGTAAATTAAAAATAAATTATTAATCTTCTGTTAGCGTTTTCAATCTTTGTTTTGGAAAAAAAAAAATAAAAATAGGTACTCTTAATAAAATTAAAACGCCTGAAAGTGAAAATAGCAAAGTTTATAGTAAGTCTCATATTTATAACAAAAAAATTATAGGCCGATTTTATTCTTGATTTTGTTTTCATAAAAGCTGGTAAAAGTTTCGTAACAAACTTTAAAATAGTTTTGTTTATTTAGGTTGAAATTTAGATTTTTAACATAAAACATAACATAAAATATTCGAAATTTTTTTATTAATAAAAATTCGGCAGACTTAAATAATTATATTTCATAACAGAAGTCTGGAACTTACCAAATATTATAGAAATGGATATTTTTCTTAAAAAAAAAAAAAAAACTAACATAGAAAATATCATTTTAGAAGCCTTCTCTCACAAAAGATTCATAATTTTGTACTAATTTATTATTAGACCATTAATAATATTGTTAGGCATGGAAAAAAATAAGATTTATTAATCAGATCAGATAATATAATACCAGGAATTAATAATTGAATTTCTGATAATATACACAATATTATACCAGATTATACACACAAGAGATCTATAATAAACCACTCACACTGAATATAAACTAAACTGGCAATGATAATATTTCTGTATATTTATTTAATATTTAAAATTTTATGATCAGAGACACAAATCTTCGACTAAAAGTCTTATCAGAGACACAAACTTTTACTTTTTAAAAAGTACTTTCGATACAAAATTTAAAGCAAATTTTTAATTTTTAAATTTGACTGCCACATCCATTATGAACTGGTCGCAGCGGTAAATTAAAAATAAATTATTAATCTCCTGTTGTCAGTTTTCAAATGACTCTTTGTTTTGAAAAAAATAAAAATACTCTTAATAAAATTAAAAGACTTGAAAGCAAAAAGAGCAAAGTTTATAGTAAGCCTTATATTTATAACAAAAAAATTATAGGCCGATTTTATTCTTGATTTTGTTTTCATAAAAGCTGGTAAAAGTTTCGTAACAGACTTTAAAATAGTTTTGTTTATTTAGGTTGAAATTTAGATTTTTAACATAAAACATAACATAAAATATTCGAATTTTTTTTATTAATATAAAATTCGGCAGACTTAGCTAATTATATTTCATAACAGAAATCAGAAACTTACTAAATATTATAGAAATGGATATTTTTCTTTAAAAAAAAAGAAAAAATAACATAGAAAATATCATTTTAGAAGCCTTCTCTCACAATAGATTCATAATTTTGTACTAATTTATTATTAGACCATTAAATTAAAAAGCTGTCGAAAACGACCGTCACAAAAAAAAGCCACCGAAAATTAATGAAATTTCATTATCAGAGGCATGAATCTTTTATTAAATACACCTAATAATACCTCTTCCAAAGTACATTTAAATAAAATAAATTCAGCAAATTTTTTTCAAGCAAAAAAAAAAGAAGTAAAAGTAACAGTAAGTCGATGCAACCGACTCATTTATACCCTACACCTAAAAAATTCAAATTAAATTAAAAATCCATAAATTATTTTAGTTAGGTACTTAATATACCTAACCTAAAAAAATACATGTAATAATCTCTCCCTTAATTCAGGTAGTGGGAGTCAGTATGATAACGTAAATGTTTTTGAATCTATAGAAATTGTGCAATTGCACAGGGGATTTTCTAGTGCATGTTTAAAAATTAAGATTTTATGTTCGTAATATGTTCATTAAATATTTAAGTGTTGTATAGTGCAAAGGATAGTGTACAGGTTTTGAAAGTAAGAGTAATTTGGTTCGAATCCAATTCGTGTACGTACATTTTTTTTTTTTGTTAACTATATTCATCAACATTTTTTTAATAAAATTTTATGTATAATAGACACATATTATTTGATCTTTCCTCCTATAATAATTTAGTTCAATCAATCTTGATGTGCACATGTATTTTGTATTAGGATTTAGCAAAACACAAAATATATAGGTACAATATTTTTATGTTGCTAAATTATTTTGTTTTAAAACATTTGTTTAGGATTTAAATCAGAATATTTGTTGTCAACATTCTTTATTGCATATTGAATATGCATGGCGTTAAAAATTAATGTTTTATGTGTTTTATTTAGGAACATTTATTATGTATATTGTGTATATAGATATACAAATAAAATTTTATTCAAAATAATTCCAATTGCCAAATTCAAACTACATACATACATAATATTATTTTTGTACATAGTAAAGATAAAAAGTAAAGATCATTACAAAATTATGCTTTTGCGCATTACGCATTATGATTTACAAACAAAATTTTGTCAACACAAAAAATTAAAACTACGTATGTAAATACGTACGTACGTATGTACATAATATTTATTTATTTATTTATATTCAGGTACCGTGGTACATAAATGTGCCAGGTAGCTATAACCCCTGTTTCCTGGTAGGAATGTGGGGTGTACGTGATATAATGATATATAAAGTATTTACATATTGCGATATATGAATATTTTTTTTTTTGTATTATAATTATTGTACCCAGCCGGGAATCGAACCCGAGACCTCTCATTCTTTTATGAATGAGAAGCGGTGCGTCAACCACTGCACCAATGGCTGGATACACATAATATTATGTTAAACTAATTTCCTAAATTATTTTGTTCCGCTCCATTTGTTTATAATTTAAATTAAGGTATTTGTCAACAATTTTTTCTGCATGATCTTATTAAGCGATTAGATAGGTACTAGGTGGTGTTCAAGGTTTGATGTTTGTTTGGATATACGATATACTACACTAACTATACTATAAAAATATACAGTAAAATACATTTATGTATATCATTTTCATACCTGTTAGAAATGTTGCTTCAACTAAAATTGGATTGTTGTAAAAGAAACACGAACCTCAAATTTCCCAGATTTTTATTTAACCTTATTCCAGCAATTTACTTTTATATTATAACAGTCCAAAATGCTTGCACTAGCAATTCACTTTTATATTATAACAGTCCAAAAAGCTAAAGTTTTGCAATCAATTTTATTTTCTACTTTTTAGGGGGCGAATTCGGTTTTACTAAAAGCATATTTTAAAAAATATTTTTTTTTACATATTATTTTATTTATCAAAGAAAATAAAATGTTCGGGGACTATGAATTCCGATTTTAATATTTTTTGAATGTATTCCTCATTATGGTAATATATATGCGAAATTAAACCATTTTCAGAGGTAATATATATGCGAAATTAAACCATTTAATGCTGTATCAAAGTAATTTCTGATTAATTTTATCATAAAATTATCAATTCTATTCACTTGTGAAGTCTTATATATAAATTTGTTAGAATAAAAGTGCTTAAATTCAGTTTCTTGTTTTCTGATTTTATTTATGCAAATTCTAATACATTTCCTTTCCAGTTTTCGCACTCTCTCCATTAAACTGGAGCTTATATTATACCAGATGGGGATAGCGTATGTAATAATTGGTTTTACGAGAGTTTGATATGCAATGATTTTACATCTACTGTTAATTCTTTTGTTGTAAAACAATTTCCTTCATGCTATTAAAACTTTATTACTTTTTGAGATGGCGTACTTAACTTGATCTATATAGTTTGCTTTTGGTGCAGATGCACCCCGAGATATTTGGCTACTCTTTTGTTTTCTATCAGAAAATTATCGTTTGCCTTTACTACAAACTGTTTCCAGTTTTGTTTTATATTATTGTTACATTTATCTACTGTATTTCTAAACAATATACTCTCACACTTATTTGAATTAATTTTGAGCAGCCATTTTTACAATAGTCAGATATTATTTATAATTATATGTATAAATCATAAAGTGTGAAGAATTGAAAACTTCAATCAGAAAATTCTTTAGTTTTAAATCATTTGTGATTGCTTTTTTTAAATAATTAATATCTGTATTAAAAACGCTTATTGGTGGCATTTTTTGCTTTTCATGAGTATTATTATTGTGTGTATTAATTAGTTTTTATTGGGTCATTATTATTATTTGTTTTCAATTTCTTTTGTTCATTTTTTGTGTTAATATTTCGATATAATTTTCGAATTCTTCTTTATCTGTCAAATTGTTTGCAGATTCATTTTTATTTAAAATTTTTTTGTTATTATTCGGATTATGTAAAGAATCATATGTTTTTTCGTTGTTTCTACCATGTTATAAGTAATTCAGTTTTTTATTAAGATCATCAATTAAGATTTTAAACTTATGAATTTCACTTTGAAGACAATTATTTTCTTCAAATTAAGCATTTTTAGTTTTATGTTTATTATTTTTGTTCTCAATTACAAGAGTTTTTAATAAAATTTCTTCATCTGAAGACATGATTGTTAATTTTCTTTTAAGTCCGTAATCATTATTACTTATATTTTCATTGTCAGGAATTGAAAATGAGTTTTCACTCGATAAATTTGAGGCAGTTTTCACTCATTTTCAATCAAAAGCACTTTATGAATTTATTCTAATTTAGATTTTGTTTTTTTTAAAGTTCTATTAATAAATTTTAAATTTTTACTAAACTGAGAAAAACAACCGAATTACTGAAAAGGTTGCTTTACTGGTGAATAAAACTATTTCTCATTTTACTTTACCCTTCTTAAGCACTAAAGTGTTCTAAACAATTGGTATTAGGTTAAACACAAACAATGGTGAGTTAAAAATATACGTAGTGTATTTTAGATGCAGAAACTTAACAAAAAACAATGCTGGATATTTCAATCATGATTTAGAAATTTTTAATAAAATAATATGGTGACTATTTAGTCCTAGGGGATTTTAACCCTGGACATTCAAACTAGAATTGTTTACAAAATAACTCCTGGGGTAAACTTCTTAATAATAAACTTATAAATAGTAAATACTTAATTTTATTCCCACCGACTCCCACTTATTACCACCATAGCAACAAGCAAAACCCATCAATAATAGATATAGTTTTCACAAATTATTCTCGATTTTTAAATGCTCCTGTTATTTTAAATAAGCTAAATTCAGAACCTTTGCCAGTAATGATTAAAATGAATGCTTTACCAAACTCATCTCCTACTAAAATTTTAACTATAATAAAGCTAACTGGCGTAAATTAAAAAAAATTTTAAATCAATTAATTAATTTAAATATTCTTCAAAACTTCGATACACCATCAATTGTTACAATAGATAACTTTATCAGTACTTTTACTAATATTTTAAAAACATCGGCTGAAGTTTCTATTCCAAAAGTCAATATGCATTCGGGAAAAAAAAGATATAATAGTGAAATTGCATCCGAAATTAAAACATTAATTTCTCGCAGAAACTACCACAGACGTATTTGGCAAAGGGCCCCCTCATTAATTGTAAAGGCGCGATTAACAAATCTAAATTGTATCATAAGACAAAAATTAGTTTCTTTACAAAATGTACAATTCTCAAACACAATTGGCAGTCTTAAAAAAAATAGTAAACCTTTTTGGAATAATACTAATTATTATTTAATTATTTAATTACCTATTATTAATTATTATTATTAAAAAATAAAAACTTAAATACACCAACACTCAAAAATAATAATATTTTAGCTTCTTGGCATATAGAAAAAACAAATCTATTAGCAGCATTTTTTTGAAATCAGCATAAATTGACTCTAAATTATAGTGACATTAACACAAAATGGAAAGTATTTAACTCTATTAATGAATTAGAAAACAGTAGTAATGTCTCTTTTAAACCGATCACATTGAATGAAATAAAATTGCATATTCGTTCAAGTACCAATAACAAATCTCTCCAATAAAAATATTTTACTTAAAAGTTGGCTATTTTCTAGAAGCTTGAAAGACAGCTTTCGTAATTCCTATACCCAAACCTAATAAAAACAGGTCTGACCCATCTAGCTAAAGACCAATTATTAGTCTTCTTAGTGCTTTAAGTAAAAGAAATGTAAGAAATGTATAAAAACCAGAATAAATGATTTTACTGATTCAAAAAATTTAATACCCGTAGAACAATTTCAATTTCGTGCTTCACACTCCACTTCGCACCAGGTTACATTACGAATTGATGATATGGTCAGAAGAAATTTAAACTTCAAAAAAATCGACAGATATGATTACTCTGGATGTAGAAAAAGTTTTTGATTCTATGTGGTAAAAAGGTCTAGTGTATAAAATGAAAAAGTTTAACTTTTCAATTTATTTAATAAAAATTATTAAAAGTTTTTCATCTAGTAGAAAATTTTTTGTTTGCATTAGGTCTGAAAAAAGCAATAATTTTGATATTGTTGCTGGCACTCCTCAAGAGTCTGTACTTTCACCAATTCTTTATTAAATTTATATCTCAGATTTTCCTATGCCAAAAAATTGCAACATTAGCTTATACGCTGACGATTCAGCCATTTTGTCATCATCTAAAGATCCAACTACAATTATCAAAATCTTGAGGGAGCATATTTAAACGTACAAAATTATTATGCTAAATGAAAAATTAAAACTAATCCTCACACAATTCAAGCCATTTTCTTCACAAGAAATAGGAAGTCACTATCATTACCTCAACGTAATTTAATTATAAATAGTCAGGATATTTTGCCTGGGAAAGTTTCATTAATTATTTTGGCGTTTTTATGGAAATATTATATAAAGATCACATTGACCAAACAATAATTAAATGCAACAATATTATTAAACTACTTTATCCATTAATACACAGAAAATCCAAACTCAATATGGCATAACTCAATATCGGATTTCCTGTATCATTATATTGAAATGTCAAATGTAAAATGAAATTATGAATTCGAGGCAAATAAAATAAATAAAAATTAAAAAATTTTTAAAAAAACCTCATCAGAATACAGCAGCGACTGATCATTTTTCATTGCAGAATATTCTAAACAAATTCATATTATTGGTATTATTTTTTTAAATTTAAGTTGTTTTTTGAAATGTTATTTATGTTATGTTTTTTAATTTATTAAATGTTTTCTGTTCTAAAAGTCGTTGAAGTAAAACTTATTTTAAGTTTATATATAATAATTTTTTGTTAAATAAAAACTTTTAATTTATTTTTTTGAATTTTTTTTAATTTTTGGAACCCAACCCCGCATTTTCATACAAAATATGGTTCACATAGCGCGGTTTTGTGTTGCGCGCTTTTTTTGTGGAACGGAACTACCGCACAGTCGAGGTATTACTGTATTTTAAATTTTTGTACATACTTTACTTGACAATAATACTTTACATTTTACAACATATTAAATAAGTACATAATTCAATTTTACACAAAATGCATAAATAGTTCAGAATTATAACAGAAACTGAAAATAAATTAAAATTTTTTTTTGTAAATTTCGAAAATTTAGTTTAAAGTGCAAAATTATTCAAATATAATTAAAAAATAAAATGTTTTTTTGACAACTTAAAGAAAAGAAAAGAAAATAAATACATGTTATACATAATCTGCTTAAGAAAAACAATTATTATGAACATTTTTCAATTTTTAAGCCATATAAGGAATGTGTAATTCCTGGTGGAGCTGGAGCATAATAACATTAAAACATAATAACAATACTAGTAAATTCGAATTGACAAAGGACCGATAAATTATGTGCATGTGCATAAGACCAAAGCCTTTCTATCTTGTTTGTTGTTTCACACTTTTCAATGTGACTTTATATTTACGTATTTTATTAATACAAATTATGAATAATAATGAAAATAATAACAAAAAATTGAGAAAAATCAAATCACACTTTCGTCAATTATAAGGTAACCCTATATTATTAAGAAAAATTATTAACACAAACAAAAATATAATATTGGGGCTTTAATTTTTGTGCATTACTTCAAAAAAATTTGAACAGGTGCTCAGTTACAGGTGTTTAAAAATAGAGAATTTTCAGTTTTTGACCCCTTACAACTCATTAACGGAGGGCGACACAACAATATTTCCTCAAAAGACTCAAGCCCAAAATTTCAAGCTTCTAAGTTAAACCGTTTAAAAGATAGAAGCTGCAAATATCCTTTCAATTTTTTAAGGAGTCAAAAAGTAGTTAATGAAATAGAGAGATCTATCTGTATGTCTAGTTAGGTGGAGCTTAAAGCATTAAAATTTTAAATTCCTCACATCCATACTAATAATTATTAACTTCCTCACATTCTAACCTACAATTTGTAGATGACTATGTTTACAAACGAATAGAGCACGCTACCGTTTGAAACCATGATCAAGAAGCTCAATCTTAAGTTATAGAAAGAGAGAATTACAGAATACAATTAATAGCAGGACTCAAGATCTTCCCGATACTGCGCATAAAAAAGTTACCAAAAACATTGTTTCTTCACCAAGCTTAATTTTTTTGAGCCAATATTATCAAATACATACGTCCTCATGAAGGATAACATTAAGTCCAACGGACCATTCAAAACTTTATGTATGGATCTTATAGAAGAGTATCTTCGATCAAGATCAACCTATCCACGAAAACATTTTTCGCACATCTGGGGTTCCGGAAAAAATTGTCAGTTTATTTCGGGTCCAACATATTTTACTGATGCATAATCGCCACAGGTCAATTCGCCACCTTCGAGTGAGTTAACCGATGCCTTATAACAGGTATTAGAATGTATATAGATGGAAACAAAATTTATGGAATGAAATACTAATTAGCGTTACATTGTTTTTTTTTATTGTATTTGTTATTTGTTGTTTAATTGTTGTTTAATCACCGTATTTTATTGTGTTTCGGCAGCAAATGGTAAACCACGCTAAGGTGTCTCGACAGTTAGACATGTCAGAAGAAAGCACAAGAACTGATCATATATGCTTTTGTTAAGAACCGAAGAACCAGAGATAAAGAATTTATTACTGGCCTAATAGTGTTTAAACAGAATTTTCAATTGCCTGATTAAAGTTAGCGTTAAAAACCAAATTGGCCCAAAAAGTTGTTAAAGTTCGGATGACCAAAAAAAAAAGAAATTCGCTAGAAGATTTATAAGGTAAGATTGTAAACTTTTTATACGCTAAGTTAATTTATGAGTATTAAATGGGTAAAATAAAGTTTATTTAAAATTAGGCATATATATGAAAAGATAATCAACCATAAAAACTATGCAGAGTGAACTAAACGTCTTTATACAACTAAATCATACAGCCGAATTGTTTGTCGACATTACTAAAGCTTTCGACATGGTAAATCATAAACTTTTGTTAAAAAAGTTGGAAAATGCCGGCTTTAAGGGCCTTATGCTTAATTGGTTCAAATCATACTTAATAGGAAGGGAATAACGAGTTAAGGTTGAAAGTGTATTGCGTGATACTAATGCTATTCATAATGGTGTACCACAAGGTTCAGTTTTAGGCCCTTTACTTTTTCTAATTTACATTAATTCGTTGTTTAAGCAAGGCTTTAGAGGTAAATTAGTGGCGTTTGCTGATGATCTAGCAATTATCTATAGTGCAAATAATCTGCTGGATCTTACTACAGATATTAATTTGGACCTAAACATTTTGAGAAGCTTGGTTGCTTGCTAAGCATAAGCTTATTGCTAGCAGCAAAACTAAAATCATGTATTTCAGTTTATCATCACACAGAACTCTAAAAGCTGATTTTACCGTTCATGTTGGAAACTGTAGAAAATTTATATTGCTTAATAGTAATTGTATTCATAATGATTGTTATTTTTTTAGTAATGCTGTATGTACTAAAGAATGTTTTACAATTGAATTCATTCAAAACTTTAAATATTTGGGTATTACAATAGATAACAGATTAAATTGGTCGGCTTATATTAGCAGTCTCAAGCAATATCTACAGTTAATACTTGGGTATTTCTTTTGCCTAAATAAAATATAGGCTACTAATGTCTTGCTAACCATTTATTATGGACTGTTTCACTCAAAACTTCAATATCGTTTGACTTGCAAAAACTTACAAAAATATGCAATAAGAAAAATCTGTAAAAAAAAGTCGTTTATGTCCAAGTATACCTCTGTTTGTTAGTAAAAATATTCTACCTTTGCGTCACTTGTATTGTTTTAAAGTTCTAAAATCATTCTTTATGAGATGTGGCTACTTAAATAGCACAATTTCGTTGGCTTACCCTCTTCGTCTTAATAGTAACTTCATAGTCTCAGTACCCAATCACTGAACCACTGATGTTAGAAAAATTAGGCTATACAGTTTATTCATAAAAAATATTAAAAAATGGCTTCTGAGTTTGGACTATAATACATTGAATAATTTACCTTATGGAATTTTAAAGTTTGTTTTTTATTTTGAAATTTGTTGTGAGACGTATGAAACGTGAACAAACATTTTTTGGATTACATTACTGCTATATTAATATAATATCAATAAAGTGTAGTTGCTAATATTAATTTTGCATTGCACTGGCACCTATGAACCGTAACTTATACCATGAAAATTTAGTATCTTTTTTTTTCACTTCAGTTTATAAATTTTTTATTTTTTTTTTGTAAGTTTTTTTTATTCTTGATATCTCTTTTCTTTTGATTAAATTTTAAAATTATTTCTAGAAACCCCAACAGTTTAATAATATTGTAAAAATTAAAATTTTTAATAGTACCTAATTGAATAATAATGACACTTAACACTATTTTTGTTTTCATAAAAATAATAAGTGCCATTCTCTTTCTATTTCATTGTATTTTTTATTCATTCCCTTTTTTATTTATCATTGTATTTGAAATCATAGTACGTCATAGTAAGTAGAAGGTACAACTTAACCCTAATGACATTTTAGGAAGCTGCTAATTCAATTTCAGTTACCTGGGAAGTAACAATTTCGTTTCTAATACATTGGTCTTTTCTTTTAAAAAGAAAGTTAGTTGAAGAGTTGATAGAGATTTTATGGCTTGTTTTGCTTGTTCATCGGCATTTTCATTTCCAGCTATACCTTGGTGACTTGGTTCCCATATTAATTTGATATTTTTTATGGAGTTCGCTAATGCATTCCTGATAAATCTGACAATGGGTTATTTATTATTAGCATTTTTATTGCATTCAAAGCACTCAAGCTGTCAAAAAGGTTATTATGAATTCTTGAGGGCTGCTAATTGAGAATAAAAGCGTTTCGTAGATAGCAACTATTTCAGCATTGTAAATTTGAAAGCTATACGGCAATTATTTTTTAAAAATTAAATTACTCTCATCCACTACGGCTAGTGTGACACCCTCCGTTGCTTTAATTGCATCAGTGTCAATTTTATAAGCCCTTGTATATTTTCGGATTAAATTTTGGTAAAGCTGAAAAAAAGTTTCACTATTTGTTTGTGATTTGAGATTGCTAGATATTGTAGTGTCTATATGTATTTTTTGTGATTGAATAACCAAGATGGAGTATGTTCACTAATATTTAAAGCTTTGTCGAAGCGGATCACTAATGGTGACATTACAGGTGCTATAATTTTTTCATTTATCAAGGCATTACAAAGCCTATTCGGAGGTTGGGATCTATCACTGTATTGTTTGTGCAGATTATTGGTAGCTACCATGTTACCATATTACTTCGTGCGTGATTATTTTATTTTGTTTTTCATTGCCGTTTCTTTACTAATATAAATTTGTATATTAAATTTTAGTGGACGAATAGAAAGGAAGCGGTAGGCAGAACCTTTTCTTCCCCTCTTCTTTTCGATGAAGAGTATAGGGAATCCACTAAGTCATTTATAATTCATATTTGACTAAGCTTCAGTTTCTGGATTCATTAATTTCACTGAACTCAGTTGATTAATTCGCTGCAGCTATTGTACAAGACTTTGAAAAGTAGGTAAATATTTCTTTATATCTACGCCAACTATTATCTTATACAATTATTATTGTATTATCATTTTATTATATATTGTAATATTATAAGAAAAATCTATATTATTTTTTTATTAATCTATAAGACCCAGCCGTGGTTTGAACCTGAGACCTTTCAAATGTAACAGATAAAGGCCGATGTTTTAACCACTACACCATTAGTTGGCGACAGAAACTTAGAAGCCAATAATAGGTGTGCAAAGTTTTGGTTAAAAAAAAAGAAAAAAAGCTGCAAAAATGAAAGAAAGACGCAAAAATTCGGGCGTTATTTCATTTTTTGCGGTGTTATTTCATTTACAGAATATGTATATAACTTACACAGAATATTTATAAATATCTATGCATATTCGAGATTCTGAAATAGGAGGGATTCTCGCTATAAAATCAGTATTTATCAGTAATTTGTTTATCGGGAGATTCTTTCTAATGTCTTTTCTTTTACTTACTTATTTATACAAAGCAATTAAAATTTTCAAATTGTAGAAATATATATGGAGAAGATAAAGTTAGGAAGGATTTTAAAGTTGGTTTCAAAATCAGGATTTAAATAATTTAGCGAATAGTTTGGGGAGGCAGCCGCCATTATTTAAATGTTTTGTTATTGAAATATGTTTGCCGCAAAATTGAAGAATGAAATAATACCGCAAAAAAAATAATTTGCGGCTTTATTTAACTTTTTTTTGCGGCGTTTATTTATGTCTCCGAAAGATGATGGGTTTTTTTTTAGATTAGTTAGGGGGAAAAGGAAAAGGTGATCGGTCGGAAGGAGAGTGGGACAAAAAAACTACTTAAGGAAAAAAAATTAATTATAAATTGAACGAAAATAAAAATTTTACATTTCGGATTTGGTGACCATTAAAATCGAACTAGAAAATAAAAAAAAAATATTAAATCCGAATTATTAGTGCAAACCCAAAAATTAAGAAAAAAAGAAATGAAACTGGATAAAAACTATCTACATATATAAAAATATATAACTATCTTCCAAAAAAAAAGGGAATTAGAAAATATATAAACCAATATTATATTCATATTTATATTTTATAAGTTTCATTATAACTATAGTATTTGTAGCTAAATTTTGATTTTTTTTTAGACATATGCAAGTAACGTATTTTTGCTTTGTCGTGCTGATTGAAAGTTTTTCTCCAGGGCACATAGTCGAATCATTTTTTGGAAAAGATGAATACAAAACAAGAATGCTTTCAACTGTTTTTGCTTTTGTTAATGGGATATTTGAGCTTCTACAGAGGAAAGCTTTGAATTAGCAGGACAAAGCAAAATTACGTTACTTGCATAATGCCTTAAAAAATCCAGAATTCTATTAGAAGTTTATAATTACTTTAAACCTATATAAATTTTTTTCCAAATCCAAATAAAATTCTAATTCTTTCAATAATATTTTCGTTAACTTTTTTCTTTCATCTTTTTATTTTTGAAACTAGTCGAAACTATTTTAATAATTAATAATTTTTATATATAATTACTTTTAGTCCTAATAATAAAGCATCTGAAATAAGAAGTGAATTAGTTTAATTTTTAACAAAGGTTATGGGCCCAGACGTGGTTTTTTTAAGAATAAAAAATTTAATTAAATTTTAAAGAAGTATTTAAAAATAAAAAAAATTAAAAAATTAATAAGTTTAATTTTTAATTTAATTTCTTTAATTTTTAATAATTAGTGCATAAAATCATAAATTTCTTAATTGCAATTGCAAATAAAAATTGTTATAATATTAAAAACCGGCCTAAAGACAAAGATTAAAACAAAACATTGTTAACACGTGCAATTGTTTTTTTAAGCTTATAAAAAAGATTTATTTCGAAAATATGACTTCTCTTTATCAAATTGATTAACTTGATGAGCAAAATTATGAAAGTTGGAAAATCCAAATAAAATCTGTTCTCATCCATAGTAATTTTTGATGAATTATAAAATCCAAAACACCAACTGAAGCAAAAGAAAACTACAGTTTGACGAAAACACTCGAAGTGTTAACAAGCAAACTTTTTCGTTAGTGATATTTCTGCACTAATTAATCTAAATTTTTGAAAGCAAAAATTCTTATATTTTTTTGTTGCTTCTTTCTTTTTTTTTATATATGTTCGAACCGATTTCGGATAAAAAAAAATATAAAACTTATAGGAAAAAAATAATTATGTATAAAAAACCCAATAAACAGAAGTGAGGTTAAAAAACAAGAAATGCGTAAAAGAAAAAAATAAATTACCAGCAGGAGCGGCTGAAGTTAAATTAAAAAAGGATAACCAAGAACTTAAAAAGGAAATACAAAAATTAAAAGAAATTATCTAAAAAGGTTTCGAAATGACTCAAGCTCCTGATGATGCCAACAAAAATCCAAATACAGAGATACAAGTTCCTACTGTTAAAAATATAGAAATCGAAACTCAAGAGCCAGGTCATAGTGGTAATGTTGTTGATCAAGTAAACTTTATTAAAGTCTTATCGGATAGAAATAGAAGTAACAAAAATAAATCATCTAACGAAGGAAAAAATAACATATTGCGGTCCTCCAATAATGTAGCTCATATAAGATACAAGTAAAATCAAGCTGGTTAAAAATTCAACAATCACGCAATTGAATGTTCACATTACTGATATTCATATACTTAAAAAGGCTATAATAGACACCCTGAAAATTCAACATTTTTTAGTTAAAAAAATGAATAACCAACAATATATCATATGGATATAACCTTGAAAATTACCAGAAAATTAAAGAAATTTTAATTAATACTTACTCGAATTTCTATACATATACACCAAAAGGAGAAAAAAAACATACTTTTGTTTTAAAAGGTTTAGATAATTCTTATGACAGCGAAAATGTATTAAAATCACTTAATGAATTAAATTTAAAAGATGTTGTATTCGAAAAAGTAAGCCGACTCAAAACAAAAAAAAATCCATTCAAGAAAATATATTATTTCCTATATATGTTGTTCAACTATCACCTGAAAGTAATCTCAAAGAAGTATATAATATAAAAGCAGTTGATTATCAAACAGTATATTGGAAAAGAATAAAAAAATGAAACATCACACAATGTACTAAATGCCAATGCTTCTCACACACAGCAGCAAATTGTCATATGGAAATGAGATGCGCCAAATGTGGATAAAATCATCAACCGAGCGAATGTCATATTACTAAAGAGGACAGTAAAGATAAATTATTTTGTATATTATGTAAAAATCATGGTCATGTTTCATCTTTTACAAAATGTCCGATACATTTAAAAAAACTTGCTTAAATAGAAGAATAAAAAAATATACAAAAATAAAAGGTAGCTATTAATAAAAGTACTACCTATATTAACCCAAATATATTATACTCAAGTTTATTCAATAACCAACAAATTAACACTTATAATGAATTTAACAATAATAATAAAGATTTAAATAATAGCACTAATATTACTATTATTAAAACACAGGAAAATTTTGATATTAATTTATTATTAGAAATAAAAAAACTCTATTACAAATTTAAATAAAAAAATAAGTAGTCTAGAAAACACATTAAATAAACAAGCTACAAAATTAAATTATTTACACAGATTTTTAAATGTACCAAACGATGTTTTCGATGAGTAGCTCCGCAATT
Source organism: Poecilobothrus nobilitatus (assembly GCA_947095535.1). Lineage (NCBI taxonomy): Eukaryota > Metazoa > Arthropoda > Insecta > Diptera > Dolichopodidae > Poecilobothrus > Poecilobothrus nobilitatus. Next base: position 131,077,491 of record OX352773.1, read on the forward strand.
CTAAATAAATTAAAAATAATATCCATAAATATCAATTTCATCATTTCATAACCAAAAAAGAATTATCTCTTAGATTTACTTAGTATGATACGAAACCTGACTTTGTATGAAACTGAACTAAAAAAAAATAAACATCATTTAAAATTAAAAGAATATCATGTACTTAGATCGGATAGACCAGATGATGTGCAGTGTTATCCCTCCACAATTTTGATTAATAAAAAAATAAGTTTTGACCCTCTTGACGATAATATTGATAAGGAATTAAAAAAGTTCAAATGTCTTCAAAATTCTGTAATAAAAATTAAATTAAAATAATAATTACTTGTATATATATCCGCATACGCTTCGTACGGAAACCACACAAAATTTTACCACAACCAATCAAATCCAAACCACACAAAGAATTATTTAGAATACTTAAATTAGATTATAGACATAATTACTACGTGATTTGCGGTGATCTAAACGCGAAACACACTGAATGGGGTAATCCATATCACAATCCGAGAGCTGTTGAATTAAAAGATTGGTTAGAAAATAATTCATTAATATTTAAATCTACACTATTTAGTACAGATTACCTATCTAGACCTATGTATTTGCGATTGCAGGGTAAAAATCAATAATTTAGTTGACAATAAGATACCAACATATTCTTTTGATAGCGATCACAATGCACTGTCATTTGAATTTCAAATTGAAAATGAAGAAATAACATTAGGAAGTCATAATGGAATACATTCTTTCAATTATATAAAAACAAATTGGAAAACATTTAAAAAACTATTACACTGGAATTTTAGATTAGTTTACCAAAATGATCTTCCTACAAATAGAAATTTAACCGTTTCTGAAATTGACCATAATTTAGATATAACTACCAAAATAATAACCGATACCATGCATCAAGTCATACCAAAAAATAATCCGTACAATAAAATAGAAAAATTTTACACTCGAACAATATGATTTTTAAAAGCAAAAAAAAGTCAAGTTATTTCTTCAATTAATAGATGTAATATATATAGATGTAATATATAGATGTTATATAGATGTAATAGATGTATATAGAAGTAGAAATATATAGATATAGATTCCTAGCAAATAATAGCGAAATAATTTTATTAAAAAGTTTATTGAACAATTTAAACATATTAATTAGACAAAATATTAACAAAACTATTAAGAAATACTGGACAAATAGAATAGGGAAAATAAAAACTTCTGATAATAAAAACATGTGGGTATAGAAATAAAAAAAACTTTTTTTATCAAGTAATAATAAAAACACAAAAAATTTAAAAATTGCACCCGATCATAATAACTTGTTTCTGCGAGCTAAAATCAATACAAATAGTTTACAAATAATTTATTGATAACAAAAAATTATGATATTTTAAAATTTTTAGGAGCTTTTCTTGAAAATGTCCATAGCAAACCTAAAACTAGAAATACTACATCGCAATCAACCCAAATTGATTTTCGTATAGAAAAATTCAATAAAACATTAATTTCGGAAAGAGATAAGCCATATTATAACCTTAACAAATTTCAGTTCAACCAACAAAGCAAATAGCCCAAGTATATAACATTTTTATATCAATTACTGCTCTCAAAAAAGTTTTAGGTCATTTTTCAATAATCGCTTTTTATTTTAACATGGTAGCAGATCGTGGTTCTTAAATAAATAAATCTTTTATTAACGTTAGCAAAAAATCGTTTACTGTGTGTTTCGATTTATAAATTAAATTTTTGGTAAAGTACTACATGTGCATTAAAAAAAAAAATTTAACTTTATTAATTTTAATATAACGTACAAATAAAAAAAAAACGGTTAACAATGTCTAAAGATTTTGACGTGGAAAAATTAAAGGCAGTCAAAAACTCCCATAAGTGGTCGTTCGCAATTGAAAACCTTCTCGGCTATAAGGGTTATGAAAGTTGTTTAACGGATCCGGTTACGGAAACTAAGGCAGAAAAGCTGGTTGCGTGCAAAGCGCTTTTATCGCTTGGTGTCCAATCTCATATCTTTGTACATATAAGTCAGTGTACACCCGCGTTTGAAATTTGGAAAACGTTAAAAAGGTTATATGAAGATAAGGGGCTTTCTCGTAAAATTGGACTACTGAGAAACCTTATATCTACTAAATTGGAAAATTGTGAAAGAATGCAAGATTATGTGGATAAAATTATGTGTTACTCCAACAAATTGCTTGAAATTGGTTTTAAGATAACAGATGAGTGGATAGGGGCTATTTTATTGGCTGGTTTAGATTATAGCTATAAACCATTCATTATGGAAAAAGAAGCTTCAGATTCTAAAATAAGTTCTGACAACATTATCTCAAAGCTTCTGGACTCAAATGAAAATGCAGGAAAAGGGGGAGAAGCTTCATTGGAAATAAGAAAAATATTTATAAGAACAAATTTCGTAAAAGAAAATGTTATAATTGTGGTTTAGAAGGTCATTTAAGTGGCGTCGTGTGAAAACCCTAAACGAAACAACTTTAGGAAAGGACCAAATATCAAAAATGGCAATGCTTTTACCGCGTTATTAACTTCAAACAAGAAAAATAATAATAGTACATAGGTTCCGGAGCTTCAAACCATATGACTACAAATTTGAAAATCTTGGAAAATGTAAGAAATTCAAACGTTAAGTCAATTTTAAGTGCCAACAACTCTAAAATGCCAACAACTCAAATAAGAAATCTAAAACTCGAATTAAACGAAACTGATATTAAAATCAATAATATTTTGCATGTTCCAGATTTAGTTGGTAACTTATTATCTGTAAATAAAATTGTTGAAAAAGGTAATTCGACTTTATTCAATAAAAATGGTTGCGAAATAAAAAATGCTAAAGGTGAGATTATTGTGAACTGTAAATCCGAAAACGGAATAGTTATATAAGACTAACGGCAATATGTATGTGTATGCTAACGAATAAACCGGAAAATGCGCTCCTATGGTATTAGCGTTTAGGTCATGTGAATTTTCAAAACTTATTTAAAATGCGTGACGGTTTAGTTAAAGGTGTAAATTTTAATGATAAAACAATACCGAAATTAAAAACTGCAAAATTTGTGCAGTAGGTAAGCAAACTCGCGTTCCATTTAAAAACGTTGGAAAAAGAGCAACCGAATTATTGGACTTACTGCACTCGGATCTTTGTGGGCCCATGGAAACAACATCTTTAGGAGGTTCAAAATATTTCCTGTTATTTATTGATGATTTTTCAAGAAAGGCTTTTATTTATTTTCTAAGAAATAAAAGTGAAGTTTTAAATGAATTTAAAAATTTTAAACATCTAGTTGAAAATCAATTGAACAGAAGAATAAAGGTATTACGAACCGATAACGGAAAAGAATATGTTAATCATGAAATTTTTTATTAAAAAGTGGAATAATTCATCAAAATACAAATATATATACACCACAGCAAAATAGTGTTGAGAATGAATCAATCAAAATGAGCGAATGAATCGTTCAATTGTAGAAAAGTATATCTTACCACTTTGTAATTTGCCAAAATTTTATTGGGCTGAAGCCACAAATATGGCCACTTTCTTAATAAATAAAAGTGTTAACGTAAATGGAAAAATACCAGATCAAATATTTTATAGTAAAGAAATTGACTTATATAACATTAAAAATTTTGGTAGTTCGATGATGGTACATATTCTAAAAGAAAGACGTAAAAAATTGGACAAGAAATCAGAGAAAAATGATTTTTGTGGTATATGATAACGAAACAAAAGAATACTGGTGCATAAGCAAAACTAATCGAAAAATGGTAATAAGCAGAGATGTAAAATTCTATGAAAGTAATAATAAAAATTCTTTATTAGTAAATATTGAGGAGGAGAAAGCAGATCCAGTGGAGGAAACTCTTGAAAGCGAATCTGAAAGTGAAGCTGAAATTGAACACGAAATTAAAATGGAAAATGAAAATTCAATTGACACAGAAAGTTTTGAAGATGCAGTAAATCATGATTTTGAAGAATCTAATGGTGCTTTAATTGATCCTGATTATGTTCCAGCAGAGAATATAACAATTCCAAGCGTGTTAAGCGGTTTAGCAAAATCAACGCGTTCTAAAGCAAAAACAGTGACACCATTAAGTATTTCGAATTTTGCTTTTTTAACAGAAACATCAACAGTAAGACAAGCTATAAGTAATGATGAGGCTAAAAACGGGATACATGCTATGGAAGACGAAATAAATTCTCATAAGTTGAATAATACGTGGACATTAGTTGATTTACTAAAAAACAAAACGACAATCAAAGCAAAATGGGTTTTTAAGAAAAAATGTGTACGGAGCACGGAAAAGTTATTAAATACAAAGCACGTTTAGTAGCTAAGGGATGTAGTCAGAGATATGGTAGTGATTATAATGAAACTTATTACCCAGTGGTAAGATATACTTCCATTAGATTTCTTGTAGCATTAGCTGTTAAACATAATATGAAGATACCCCAAATGGATGTAGTTACAGCATTTCTAAAAGGAGATTTAGATGAACAAATCTATATATATATATATAACAACCAGAAGAATTTAATGATAATACAGAAAAGGTATGTAAATTAAATCGTTCAATTTACGGTCTTAAACAAGCAGGCCACCAATGGAATTTTAAATTGGATAATGCCTTAAAAAGTTTTGAACTAAAAAATCTAATGCCGATCCTTGTATTTATTATAATGAAAATAAGAATTTGATAATTTCCGTTTATGTGGACGATATTTAATATTTTATAAAGAAAAAGTTGAATTGGAAAAACTAAAAAAATTTCTATTGGAGAATTGTAATATGAAGGATCTGGGAGAGGCAAAAAGTTTCATTGGTATACATATTAACCAAAAGGAAAAAGGTTCTAGTTCAATACTTTTTTCCTTTTGGTCCTTATCCTTATACACAGTGCACATCTTAAAAAAGTTTGGAATGAGTGATTGTAAACCAGCGGGTACAATGGTGGATATAAGTAACAAACAAGCTTATTCAAGATGTAAATGAACAAAATTCAATCAAAGGTAAAGTACGCTACCAAGAAGCAGTTGGAAGTTTGTTATTTTTATCACAGTTGACAAAGCCTGACATAGCCTTTGCGGTAAATAACGTAATTCGGTTTAACAATGACAACTCAGAAGTACACTGGCAAGCAGTCAAAAGAATCTTCAGGTATTTAAAAGGAACTGTACATTACAAATTAAACTACATGAAAAATACTAATAATGAAATGCACGCGTTTAGTGACGCTGATTGGGCTTGGATGCTGACAAAAGAAAATCATGTTCAGGCTTGGTGGTCAAAATGTGTAGTACTATAATAAGCTGGTCTAGCAAAAAACAATCAATTGTAGCCTTATCCAGTACTGAAGTTGAATATATTGCATTATAATAATTCACATTTTTTGTGATAACCAGAGCACAGTTAATTTAGCAGAAAACGATGGATACAGGCCACGTACAGAGCACATTGACGTCAGATTTTATCATATACGTGAACAAATATCAAATGGAAATATAGAAGTTAAATTTCTGTCGACAAGGCAAATGACCGCTGCCGCTTTAACAAAAGCAGTATCAAAGGAAAAATAATTTCTTTGTTGTTGTAACAAGTTGTGGTTTATGATGATTAATACCACAATTAAATTTTATTAAATCGATTGGCTAATAATGCTGATCATCAAATTTATTAAATTGACCTATATTTTTTTATTATAAATTTTGAAGTTTTTTTAATTCATATTATCATATTATTTTTATCAACAGTGGATTAAAAACTCATACTGATTTTTTATTCAATTTAATATATTTTTTTTTGCTTACACCAAAATAAAAAAAAAAGAAGGAAACATGGGAAAAACCGAAAGCAAAGAAGAAGTGAAGGCTGTTGACTCAAATGGCAACATAAACAACAACTTAGTCATCACAAAAGAAGACTTCAAGGTAGATAAAATGTACATATTGTTAACAATAATTTATATATTAAAAATTAAAAAATTTTTGTATTTTTTATATAAAATTCATGTAGATCAAATTAAAAGAAAATATATAAGTACTTCTATAATCTAAATGTATGTTGACCAAATATGGATCAAATTACAGAAAAAAAAAAGAAACTAATTAAACATTTTTTTTGTTCTGCTTAAATTTTTTTTTGTTCTAAAATTTGTAAAGTAAAGTAATTTTTTGTTCTGTTTAAATTTTTAATTTTTTGTTTGGTTAAAATTTTTTTATACACAATTAAGTGAAGGTGTTAAATAAAATAAAATTGTACTTTAAATTGGATAATATTACAATATTATGACACTATTGTGTATAAATATAATTGATTGAATAAAGTTTTAGGTCACTTTTCAATAATCGCTTTTTATTTTAACAGGATTCCTAACTTAGTTTTAAAAAATATTTCTGAAATCCTAATAAATCACTATTGTATCCTATTTAATAACCACTTAATTTAGGTAATTTCCCAAACAATGGAAAAGGGTAAAGAATAACAATTTACAAACCCGATAAAACACCAACGGATCCTAACAATCTCAGACCAATATGCCTAATGCAGAATATTAGTAAAGTTTTTGAAACTTTAATAAATGACAGTTTACAACAAAAGGTAGAACAGAAAAAAATAAATATTTTAAATATAAACACTCTGCTGTCCATGCCATACAATGTCCATACAAAACTAACACCAGATGTATGTTTTCATATAAACGGAAAAAGAAGTGTCGGACTTTGTTTAATGGATCTTGAAAAGGCTTTCGATACAGTTTGGTTAAGCGGATTGATATTCAAATTGTTGCTAAACTTCCAAATATAAACTTCCACGTCATCCAATAAAAATAGTAACGGATATGATCTCTAATAAATTCTTTGTAACAGCAAATAACAATAATATTTCAACTGAAGAGTTTCTAATAGAGAACGGTTTACAGCAGGGTACTGTTAATTCGTCCATACTCTTTAATATACATATATATCAGCGATCTATTAAAAAAATTAAACGTACTCGAGCGGTTTAAGTACACTATAGCACTCGCAGATGATCTGGCTGTTTATGTTGCCAGTGAAAAATCTACAAATTGTCAGGTTGATCTACAAAAAATGTTTGAATCAGTGATTTGCTAGACTACCTTTTGGAAATTAAAAGTAAATTAAAGCAAATACAACGTTTTATTGTTTCGCAATATAGTATATAAAGTTCATTTGGATGTCAAGAAAAATTGGAAGCAATTTTCGCTAAAATCACCTAATGGATATACAATTCCATTGCAGAAATCTGCAAAGTATTTAGAGGTTTTTTACACCAAAATCTAGGATATAGCGAGCACATACAGAACCAGATCATCAAAGCTAAAAAAAGCCTTCATGATAGCAAAAAAATTGTTTTACTCAAAACATCTAACAGAAAAAGTAAAAATCATATTCATCATTGATAAGAGCAGTACTGATGTATGGATCACCAATCTGGTACAATGTTATTGCTTCTTTGATGGAGAAACTAAGAATAGTTGAAAGAAAATGCTTACTGGTTTGCTTAAATAAAGGTAGAAAACCAAATACAGATTATACACATTATTATTCAAACACATTTATTTACTTAATATATTTATTTACTTAATATTTATCAAAAATTAATAGAATAGATAATTTTATAGTACATATGCATTTATATGCATACGTCAGCATTTCAATAAAGTTCTTAACATAAAAAGCAATACATAATAAGTCATATATTTTATAAAAATGACCAATACATTAAAGCTTCTCTTTTAAAGCATTTTATTTCTTGGATGCTAATAAATACATTCAAAATAGCGACAATATTCCAATATAATTTCATTTTTGTAGAAGAACTAAAAACAATAAAATAAAATTCGACCCTAATAACTTCAATAATTTAAAATATGACACGTCTATTACTAATAAGGATAGAAAACTAAAAAAAGACTATTGGTGGTTATTGAATTATACTTAATTGTAACAAAAAAATTTCCTACTATCTCTTCCTTTCCCCCCTCCTTTTCCAAATAGTTTACTTTTTAGTTATAGTTAGCTTTAAGATTAGGTTAATTATTTTAGTTATAAGTATAAATAAATGAGATAAAATTTGATTTTTTAAATTTTTTTTGCAAAATAATACATTCTTTAATTGTAAGAATAATACAAGACTCAAACTGAAACATGAGTAAATGCTATATTTAATTAGAAAATAAGTTTTGGAGCGTCCCATCTGCAGCTATCAAGTAATATTAATTGTAATTAAATCCTGTTTTATTTTTTTTTCTGGAAACGAAATATATATAATAAAATGAAAAATAAAAAAGCCAAAGAAAAAAAAATGGGATGAACAAGACGAAAAGGCTTTGGCAATGATTACTTTAAGTATAAAACCGTCTTAGTTATTTCACATTAAAAATTGTAGAACTTCAAAAGAAGTGGTAAAGGTTGAAGAAAACCCATCAACCATCAGGTCCAGCCAGAAAAATGCAACTATTCAAACAGTTAGTTAGTTTGAAAATAGCGGAAAATTCTAACGTTAGTAATCATACAAATATATAATCATATATATATAAAAAACGAGGAAGAGTGCAGTAATATATCCTGTTTCTATAAAGCTTGATCATCTTTTAAAAACATTCAGATGTTTTAGTACCGACGTTAACTACAGAGATATATTTATGTAAATTGTGGAGTTGTATGACAGCTACCCGAATCTATTGCGCCTAGCTTCATTAAGCCTGCTTTAGACTAATCAAATTATACAAAAGTTTTTGGCATGTAATTCGACACTTTTTCACTAAATTTCAGATAGCTAGCTTCAATAGACACTGAGTTATTTTCATTTAAAAAGAGGAGTTTTATGGCAAGTACCCGAACCTGTCATACTATCACAACCAAATTTTACAGAAGTTGTTGCCATAAAACTTGATCATCATTTGCAAAATTTCAGATACCTAGCTTGAATAGACACTGAGTTATTTCCATTTAAAGAAAGAAATGGTATGGCAGCTACTCGAACGCGGCGGCCAAAAATGCTGGATTTAAATAACAAAACTAACAATTTTGCAAAAGTGACGTAAAAAATATTTCAGGCTCCTACCTCCTTTAGTTTTTGAGTTATCGTGCGGACAGACACTGAGTTATTTTCATTTAAAAAGAGAAGTTGTATGGCAGCTACCCGAATTTGTTCCACCAGCAGTACCAAATTTGACAGAAGTTGTTGCCATAAAACTGGATCATCATTTGCAAAATTCCAGATATCTAGATTGAATGACACTGGGTTATTTTCATTTAAAAAAATAAGTGGTATGGCAACTACTCAAACGCGGCGTCCAAAAATGCTGGATTTAAATAACAAAACTAACAATTTTGCAAAAGTGACGTAAAAAATATTTCAGGCTCCTACCTCCTTTAGTTTTTGAGTTATCGTGCGGACGGACACTGAGTTATTTTCATTTAAAAAGAGAAGTTGTATGGCAGCTACCCGAACTTGTTGCACCAGCAGAACCAAATTTTACAGAAGTTATTGGCATAAAACTGAATTATCATTTGCAAAATTTCAGATACCTAGATTGAATAGACACTGGGTTATTTCCATTTAAAGAAAGAAGTTCTATGGCAGCTACAGGAACACGGCGGCTGAAAATGCTGGATTTAAATAGCAAAACTAACAATTTTGCAAAAGTGACGTAAAAAATATTTCAGGCTCCTAGCTCCTTTATTTTTTGAGTTATCGTGCGGAGGGACACTGAGTTATTTTCATTTAAAAGAGAAGTTGTATGGCAGCTACCCGAACCCGTCGCACCACCACAACCAAATTTTGCAGAAGTTGTTGCCATAAAACTTGATCACCATTTGGAAGATTTCAGACGCCTAGCTGCATTAAGTTCCAAGAGGTGCACAAAACCTGAACCTGCTGCTCTAGAGCAACCAAAAATTTCAGATTGCTAGCTTCAATAAACAATGAGTTATTCTCATTTAAACGGAGAAGTTGTATGGCAGCTACCCGAAACCGCCGCACCACCACAACCAAATTTTACAGAAGTTGTTGCCATAAAATTTGATCATAATTTGCAAAATTGCAGAAACCTAACTTGAATAGATACTGAGTTATTTCTATATAAAGAAAGAAGTTGTATGGCAGCTACTCGAACCCGCCGACCGAAAATGTTGGATTTAAATAGCAAAACTAACAATTTTTCAAAAGCGACGTAAAAAAAATTTCAGCCTCCTATCTCCTTTATTTTTTTGAGTTATCGTGCGGACGGACGGACGTACATGGCTTAATCGACTCAGAATTCGATTCTGAGCCGATCCATACCTTTCACACTATATCTAGCTCGACTCCTTTAAGGTGTCACAAACGTAATGATAAATTTATTATACCCTTGAACATAGTTCATACGGGTATAATAAGAGTTAGAAATAGTGATAGCAGATGAGTTCATGGTAACTTTACTTTCAACAAGTCTTTTCAAAAGCTATGAAAATTTTACAATTGCAATTGAGTCTAGAAATCAACTACCAACAACAAATGCTCTCAAAGCAAAATTATTAGAAGAAAGTGAAAGACGTGAAGGTGAAGCGGTAAATAAGAATTCAACAGCATTCTACATTAAAAACTAGCCCACTCAACAAAAATATCGAGCGACGACGGCTGATCAGTCAAATCACCAAAAATCTAAGTCGATGGCAGCTGTTCAGTCAAAAAATAAAAATAGAGTAAAGTGCTATAATTGTGGTAGACGAGATAGGTCAAATAAAAACTCAAAAAATATCAATTTTAATACAAATACGCATTCATTTGCTATATTATATGCTATGTTATTGCCAATGTTAAATAAAAAGGCTTGGATTTTGGATAGTGGTGCTACAAGTCACATATGTAGTAACAAAAATTTGATTTGGAGACTCCACCAAGGCAAAAATTAGGAAACAATAACTATGTATGGTCTGAAGGAATTGATGACGTATCACTAAGAAATAAATTTGGAAATATAAATTTACAAAATGTTTTATTTGTGCCATCGTTAATTACGAATTTTATTTCAATAAATAAAGTAAGTGAAAATAATTTTTGTTCCTGAATTTTTAAATGATACTCCTATTATAAAAAATAAAAAATATCAATAGCACATTCCCGTTTTCAAAATCTGAATCATAGTAAACACATTTTGCATATTATTCATAGTGATATATGTGGTCCTATGAAAGTCATCTCACTATGTAATTCTTACTTTTTATTGATGATTTCTCAAGGTCTTATTTTTGTATATTTTTTGAAAGCGAAGAGCGAAGTTTTCAACATATTTAATAGTTTTAAGGCAATGGTACAAAATCAAACTTCGCGCAAAATAAAATTCTTCGAACGGACAACGGATGCGAATATTTAAGTTCAGATTTTTCAAACTATTTCAATGAAAATAGAATTAAACGTCAACTATTATTCAGGAACGTGCTAACCGAACTATTGTTAAAATGGCCAGGTGTATGCTGATTAGTTCGAAATTACCTGAATCATTATGGGCAGAGGCTGTGAATACAGCATTGTATTCAAGGAATCATTCACCAACAAAAAATTTGAAAAATAAAACAGCTTTTGAGGTTTGGTAAAATAAAAAACCAAATGTCTTACATTTTAAAATATGTCGAGCCATCTCACTAGATAAACAACCAAATAAATCAAAGTTTCAATCAAAAGGTAAAGAATATAAAATGGTGGGATATAGTAGAGAATCTAAAGGCTACTGGTTATTTGATTCAAGTATTCGCAAAATTAATAATGATCGTGATGTGAAATTCCTAGAAATTAAAGGTAATAATTTTACAAATTTCAACAGTAATGATAGTTTTATTTTAAGGCAAAAATATATAAATGCGCTAATTCGGAAGTAAATAACGATTCCAGTAATTATAACTCTGATAATGATAGTTTATATACAACCGATGATGATGACGTGTTTGTCGATGGTGATAATAAAAACTTTACAGATTTTACAAAGGCATACAAATGTTGCTAATACAAAAATGGTTGCTGTTGATAGAAATGCTGACATAAAAAAAGTTGCGGATGATACAAATTTTGCTGACATAAAAAAAGTTGCTGTTGATACAAATGTTGCTGTTGATAATGTAGCTGATTTAAAAAATTATGATGTCTCTGGGAAGGTTAAGGGAGTTAATGAAGAAAATATTGCGATTGATAAAAATGTTACTGATGAAAAACGAAATGTTGGAAGACCAAAAATACAACGCACAGGTTTACGAGGTAGGCCACGAAAAATTTATAGTTCAATTAATATGATGAATTTCGAAGATAACAAATTGGACAATCCAAAAACAATCAAAGAAGCATTAATAAGAAAAGATTCTGGTAAATGGTTGAATTCAATGAAGGAAGAATACAACTCACTTCTCAAAAATAAAACATGGGAATTGGTAGATTTACCCAAGAATTAACAAGCAATTAAATCGAAATGGGTTTTTAATATAAAACGAAATAAGAGATTGATGGCTAAAGGCTGTAGCCAAGTGTTTGGAATAAATTACAACGAAATCTTTTCCCCCGTCTGTGAATATTCATCAATTCGATCAATCTTAGCACTGACAGTAGAGTGTAATTTAATTCTAGATCAGATGGGTGTAATATCTGCATATTTAAATGGTGATTTAAAAGACGAAGTTTTCATGGAACAACCCAAGTATTTTGTAGATTAAAATTTCCCAAATAAGGTTTGCAAATTGAAAAAAGGATTTTATGGCCTAAAACAATCTGGGTGTTAATGGAATGAAAAATTAGATACAGTCTTAAAATGTATTGGATTGAAGGGTTGTGTCAATGATTCCTGTTTATATACTTTGAAAGATAGTACGAACATAACTTTCTCAAAAACAACTAATTAAGAATTTATTAGAAAAATATAATATGAGCGAGTGTATAAAATGTTCAACACCGTTAGATCCTGGATCTAAAATGAATTGTGAAAATTCAAAATGCAAAAGAATTGATCAGAAAATGTAAATAGGATCATTGATTTATTTGGGAATATCAACAAGACCGGATATTTTACACTCCGCTTGCACAATTTAATACTGATCCACATATCGAGCATTTTACTGCAGTAAAGAGTTACTTGCATAATACCTTAAAAAATCTGGAATTTGCAACAAATACTATAGTTGGTAACTTATTAACTAATTCTCAAAGATCTTCAATTAGAAGTTTGTAATAACTTCAAACCTATATAAATTACAATGACATTAAAACACAAATCTTGAATTTAATTATTTACTTATATTATGAATGTATTAATTTTCTCAATTATATTTTCGTTAACTTACTTTTTTTTCATCTTTTTATTTTTGAAACTAGTCGAAACTATTTTAATAATCGTTATATATAATTACTTTTAGTCCTAATAATAAAAGCATCTGAAATAAAAAGTGAATTAGTTTTATTTCTAACATCTTCCTTCAAATTTCAAGTTTCTCACTAAAAGTGTTTCAAAAATGCCAAGAAGCCGAAATTTTGCAAAATTATGGTTTAATAATTTTTATATTGATTTGTCAAAAATTTCTTGTCGTTTGACGTTTTTAGATTGAAAACATCTTAAGCAGAACTTGATGAGATAAAAAGCATTTGAAAATGGTGACTTTGCCAACTTTGAGAGGCTATAACTGCATAATCGGTGGGGCTAGGTAAAACAATTAGTTTTTAAACAATTCTTAGTGTCTTTGTAAGATTATTACTTTCCTTAGGAGAAAAAAAAATTGGATCTATCCATATAGTTAAAACTTTATTTTTTTATCTTTAACGATGTGGAAGTTTTGTTAACAAACGGGCGGGCTGGGAGAGTGAAACTAATAAAGAAATTTAAAAAAATTTTTTTTATAAATATGCTAAAAAAGACAAGACTTAGCATTAAAAAAACATTTAATGGGTGATGAAACTTAAAAATCTATTTTTATAAGAAATAAAAATAATTATCCCTCGTTCTTTCAATATTGAAATAGTGAAGAAGCAATAAATTTTTCACGTTTTTTTTCTTTTAATACAACTTCAAAACCTTAAACCTCTCACCCAAATTTAAAACATTTTTCAGACATTATTATCTTTAAATTTATTTTGTGTGTATTGACTTTATTTTATATTTTAAATATTTTAATGCTTGTTTTGAGGCAATCATGCATGTGTTTTACAAGTTTTTAAACACGGAAGTGCAATGGTTGGCGGTGTGTTTATATTACCTACTTGCTATTTGGGTTTACCTACAGATTACAGAAAGAGATTGTTGAAACATGTAGGGATCTGCTATTGGCTTTTTAAATTTATTTAAAATATTTAAATATATGGAACCTATATAATTAATAATTTTTATAAGTTATAACATGGTTTTGATTTTACAAAGTTTCAGTGTACATCAGATAAACTGCAAAACTTCGTATAATACAACGTACTCACTATACCTACATACTATAAATAAAGCTAATTACAAAAAATTAAAATAAAGTTACCCAAAAGACAATAAAAACATATTAGGATTGTACTTCTTTGCATTAAAATTTTGATTTTTTCAGTCAAAAATTGTGTAAAATTCAAGAAGCAACTTTTTTGTTTGAACACTTAGACCAATAAAAAACACTAAAAAAACTGATTTAGTTTATTCCAATCAGGACGGATGTAGTGCCACACTATACTTTAAGAAGGTATTGGTTGACTATTCGTAGGGTTCATATTGAAGTCTTCGTTTACAATTCATATTAAAGCCGCGTAGCGGAAAATTTCTTGACATATTATATTGTTTAGGACGGGTCGTCAATCCAGTTACGGTTCGTCAAACGTCATAGCCAGTTTGATTATCACAGCTCTCGATTCTTTTTAACAAGTTGGAAGTTGGAAAAGTTAAAAAGGACAGCAGAAATCACATTAGAAGAAAAGAGACTGCAAACTGCATTTACAAAAAATTAAGAAAAGATATTTTTTTTCTCTATTTTAACTTAAATATTTACTTCAATATTTTCGTTTTTGAATATTTTAAATTTAATTGAAAATTATTTTAGCAATATTGCAGAAAAATAAATATACTGACTATAAATCAGATCAGCTTATCAGACAGTTGAATGTGTATTGGATGTAAAAAGGATGCGTTAAACAACTTTCTCGACTGAAAAACGGCTGCTTTTATACAATTTAATACATGTTAATTCTATTTTGACAGCGTTTAGAGAGCGAATGAAAGCTTTCATTGTATATGCTGTTAATTAATTTTTGCCCGACGGAGGAGCTAAATTTGCCCCAGCATACATATATATACAAATTCCGAAAAAGGTATAGTATAATATACTTATATGTATATGTTCTGGAAAAGATTATAAAAGGTAATAATATTAATTTTGATATTTTTAAATAAAAACATTTTGCATTGGCACTTATGACTTATTGAAGTGAGTCAAATGTCCCATTAGATTTTTGGTTAAATTTTTTTAATACCCTTAAAATAATTAAAAAGTACCCTTTCTTATTATTTTGTTTTAATAAATAATAAAAAGAAAGGGTACTTTTTTACCTTATTTACATATTTAAAATAAAATTATAAAAGGGAACTTGTATCTTTAGAAAAAGAACAGCAACAGTAATTAACTTCAATAATTCCTAAAAATTTTAATAAAAAATAAAACAGGATAGTTATTTGTTACAATATTGTTCTTCCGGTTTTAATTTTGTATAAAAATTAATTAAAATTTTTCAAAATAAAACGAACAAGTAAAATATTCAGGTATATATAGGTATATCACAGGAAAAAAAAATTAAATAATTATAATAATAAATATGTTACATACTTGATTCATATTCAAATTAATCCATTACGAGTATATGAAATTAATTTTTATTATCGCGTAATACAACACGAATACTTTCTTAATGTGATGCAATTAATTTTCGAAAAAAGCATCTCCTTAATAGTTCGTTTTGTTTCATTCACAGACCACAGTGCATACAATAAAAAAAATATCCTTTAAAAAATACTTTTCTACCTGTAGCTTTCTTAGAGAACATACAATTAACTACTTTTATATATTCAAATTGATACCAAATTGAATAATTTACTTTTTATAATCCACAAATAAAATATTATAGACAAATAGAAAATCGATTTTTCAGAACCAAAAATTTTATTATTATAAAATGTGTAAAGCCTAAATCTACTACTTCAGTCTAACCAAATTTTACAGGAGTTGTTAGCATGCAATTTGACAACCTTTTACAAAATTTGAGATACTTACCTAGTTTCAATAGACTCGGAGTTATTTTCATTTAAAAAAAGAAGTTTTATAGCAGTTACCCGAACCTCTCGCACCAGCACAACCACATTTTACGGATGTTGTTGGCCTGTACCTGGATACCATTTTGCAAAATTTTAGATTCCTAGCTTCAATAGATACTTAGTTATTTCTATATAAAGAAAGAAGTTGTATGGCAGCTACTCGAACCCAGCGTCCTAAAATGCTGGATTTAAATAACGAAACTAACAATTTTGCGAAAGTGATGAAAATATCATCCTCCAAGCTCCTTTATTTTTTGAGTTATCATGCGAACATATGTACAGGCGGATGGACGTACATGGCTTAACCGATTCAGAATTGGATTCTGAACCGATTCCTACCTTTGACACTATATCTAGTTCGGCTCGTTTAAGATGCCACAAATGTAATGGCAAATTTATTATGCACTTGAACATAGTTCATACGAGTATAAAAATATGATTGCTTTATATTTTATACTCGTATGAACTATGCTTTTATATTGCTTTATTATAAAACATCATTATGTGAATATAATGTCTTTTTAATTCTTTTATCCGAAAAAAAAAATAAAGCTATTTTAGAGGTTTACACTTGAACACCTTTTTAACATTAAATATTACTTAGAAACTCTGCAAATCTCTTTTATTTCCTTGTTTTCTTTCTAGATACCTTTCTATAATTGGTGTTGTGTAAAAATCAAATTCTTCACATAAAAAATTGAATAAACAAAATTTTTACATTTTGTTCTGGGTTAAATAAATAAATATTCCGAGAGTTAAAACTTTTACGTTTTCTTCTGGGCTAAATATTCCGAGAATTATAAACACCGAAACAATGAGTTTCTAAGAAAAAGATTATAAGAACATACTAAAATGTTCAAGACACTTGTTTGTACCTGTTTACAAACAACAAAAAAAGTAATGGTTAAAAATTCAGGAGAGAAAGATATTTTAAAAGATTGAATCATTTCAGGATAATTAAATCCATATCACATAAAAGCATTGTTATTGGAGCTCAATGGAGGTTAATAGCTCATTTCGCTTAAAAAAAAGTTTTAATAATATTTTAAATCTACTGATTTTTGTGAGTAATTAATGAAATAAAAAAAAATTTAAAAATAAATAAAATATTGATCCACAAAAAGTATTTATGAAGTAATATATGTAAATGAATCTTATAAGTAAGAAAAAAGTGAAATACAAATAAATCTTTAGATATTTTAAACTTTAATTAAATATACAAATTAATCCAGTTTTGAAGATACACCGACAAGTTCTGTAGGGGGATGCATTATGCTCATATTGTATCTACAATAGCTGTCAGAAGTGCATGAAAAATCTCCAAGTTGTGACATGTGAAACAGTCCCACTGGTATGGTCATACATTTGCCGATATTAAACTTAGGCGGAGAGAATATGACTTCTTGGAGCCTGTCTCTCAAGAAAGCTAGATTATTTACCTAAATGAACTTAGTAATCCAACATATGGAGCAACACCTTATTTCAATGGATGAAAATTTCTAAATTAGACCAATATAGTCAATATATCGGACGAAGAGGGTTTTCTATTCTCTGAAAGAAAAGGAGCAAACTTGTCGAAAACTTGCAACTATAGGTAAAATTGTTAAAGAGGTAGAATCAATGGTGTCGATAAATATGGATACAGCTCAGCAGTATGGATAAATATGGATACAGTTAGTCGGAAACCAATAAATCCAGAAAACAAACCATTCCCCGTTCACACCTAATCCACAATCAACATTAATATGTTGCTCAGAGAGAGAATGGGGTGTGATAAAAAAACCTTGAGGTAAAGGGTAAAATTATTGGGTTATGAAAGGAGAATGATCATAATCTCTTTTTTGCGAAAAATATGGATCAACTTTAACCATTCATTTTGCTCAAAAAAAATATTAAACATATGTTCTTTCAAACTTTAGCATTAAAATTTACACTTTAATACTGCTAGAAGGAATCTTGGTTCAATAATCATTGTACATCGATTTACATTACCTATAATAGTGATGATCCTCCTTCGATACAGGAACTCAAGGACTTCGTTCAGAAAGCAGTTGAAGATGATTCTTACGCGGTTATCGGCTGCGACACCAATGCTTATCATTCGTTGTGGGGCAGTAGCAATATCAATGATTGAGGTAAGCCACTTCTTTAAATTCATACGTAGTAGTGATCTAATATTGCTAATAAGAGGATCACAAATAGAACAATATAACCTTGATTGATATAAACGTGTTAAGATAATTGATATAACCGTGATGAGACACAGGATAATACTTTTCTAAAGTTAAACATCTGGGAGGTATCGGAGAATCTTTCTTTATAAGATATATTCTGATAACCTTTCCAATTAATGATCTAAGCAAAGACAAACAAATGGAATCATAAACTTGATAAAAGTAAAGTGCAGAAAGTATAATCAAATTGTGCTTAATATTTCTTCGGAAGTTAGATTAACTTAGACTACTCTTTGTTGAAGAGATGGACGGTGTTGTTTCTTATGTATACGAAATACACAACATAGTTCTTAAGAAATCTTGCCCATATAAAAAGAAACTTGTAGAATGTTACCGCATTTGGTGAAGGCAAGAATTTACGATAATTCATGAATTAATCCCTGGTAATAAATAGCACTATTAAAGTCATCGGATCCAGACAGCATTTTATATAAAATGGATTTATTTAATCATCACTTCAGTGTAAGGAATACATGATAGCCGCGTTTCTAGACCTTAAAGCTCAAATGAGTTTAGTTTAGATTTTCTTGCCTATATTTATATAAGATGGTGAGATTTAAGAAATATACCAAGAAACCATAAAGAGACTAACCTCAAAACGTCAAATACCAAAGGTATGGAAATTCAGCCACACAATACAAATAGTCTGAGATCCATTAATCTGTATTCATTTTTACTAAAGATATTGGAAACAATGTTTGCTATACATTACAGAAGTTTTATTCGGCAACGGGGTATGTTGAATTATCGGCGTATATGGAAGGCAGATGAGTAGAAGTGGACAAAACACGATGGTGGCGAACATGATAGATAGATAGACATAGAAGCGCATAAATAACTTCGCAGTTGAATCTTGTTTTGTGGGTTGGATGAGTTTAATACTCAAATGGGCTATAAAGGCTATAAGATCAGAGTTTTCGTAAGCCGAGGAACCCAGCGGTTGTGTTATCTATATTTCTCTAGGGGTTTTAAAGGAAACACCTGTGAACTTAAACCCAATTTCAGACTCTAAAGGAGTAGCTTACTCGAGTGATACGTTTACTCGCAGTCGACAAGTAAGCTCATCAATATATCAATGTTGTCTTAAGTGTCTTAAGTTGCTGTAGTATGCATATTAAATTTAGATTCAAAATAAAAGTTATTATTTAATAAATTATTAAGTTATAATTTTTATTTAATAAATAAATTAATAAATTAAGTTAAGACAGGCTTCTAGAAAAATAAATTCTCAAAATTTTCTTTTTCAAGAAATAGGCAAAGTGTCAAGCAAAGTTTAAGAATTGTCAAAGATTCGTCCATCGTCGTGGGAAATTTAACATCAACTCTTTTTATATACTTTCTTCTATGTTTTAAGGTGCGCCATGGATCCATAACCTAGACATTACTGATATGGATTATCTCTACCTTCATCAATAAAAATAAATAAATAAAAGTACATACCGTTCTAATTAAATGCATAACTTTTAAATTTGTTAAAATTTCATATATTATCAATATATTACTCATTATGGAATATATATATAGTCAATATATTATTATAATAAGAAATTTCTAAAAGAGTATCAAAATTATAATTTTATAATTAAGCTATTTAAGAAAGAAAATAATAATACTATCTATCAGAAACTGATAAAAGTGTAATTTTAGTGTTTATGAAACACTTTGTAGACCAAGGATTTACTTTATTGCCATTAAAGTAAAATACACATATGAAATAAAAAAACATTTTAAAAAGAACTTTCAAATAGGGCTCCGTATCTAACTTTTGTTTTACATCAACGTTTTTTAAAAGCTATTAAATCTTTGAAAAGTTTTTGTTCCAAAACAATATCCATCTGAGCAATAAAATACTTTTTTTGGTGAAAATCCTTTAAATTTTTTTTTTTTTATATATATCTACATTCATAGTTACTTTTTTTTTGAATTAAAAAAAATTTAAATAAGTTTTTAAAAATAACAAGGTAGAATGTAAACCAACGGTTTTTGAAAGCGCACATTTCCAAAACTCAATACAAACTGTTTAGAATTGTGACTTGCACAAAAATTTGAAAATTTCAAGTAATAAGAAAAAACGTGAAAATAGGACATTTTTGAAATTTTGAGGGGCCGTAAGTCCGGAATCCTATATAACTAAGAAAAACCGTTAACACACGTAAAAATATATTATTGAACCTTTTTCATGTCTTGCCGAAGAAAAATTTTTACAGGTACCTAAGTTACAGGTGTCTAAAAATAGCAAATTTTCAATTTTTCAAGGCGTAATAACTCTTAAAGAGGAGTTGCTACCAAAAAATTTTCTAAGGAAACTTATACTAATTCTAAAAGTTGTTTCTTGTCTCAAAATTTCAGGTTCCTATCTAAAAGCGTGCCAGAGTTATGAAAAAAGAGATTTCATGCAAAATGTGGTTTTCACATAACGGTAAATTTAAATAGTAAATTATAAATAACAAAAACAAAATATTGCATAATTTTGATATTGTTTTATATAGATAATAAAATTTTCGATCTTCTGGCGGTTTTAGATTGCAAAACTATTACGCAGAGCCTGAGATATATACATCTGAAAAAGGGAGTTTTTCGCAATTTTGAAGAGCTGCAACCTTGGAGCTGCAACCCTTTACAACTAAAATAAATCTTTAACACACGTAAAAATATATTACTGTAGCTTTAATTTTTATATCTTGTAGAAGTAAAATGTGTACAGGTTCCTAAGTTACAGGTGTTTAAAAATAGCAAATTTTCAATTTTTAAGCCTTAATAGCTCATAAACAGGGGGTGGTCCAAAAAAATGTTCTGAGCAAACTTATACTAATTCTAAGAGTTCTTTATTGTCTCAAAATTTCAAGCCTCTATCTAAAAGCGTGCCGGAGTTATGAAAGTAGAAAAATCATGCAAAATTTGGTTTTCACATAACGGTAAATTTAAATACTAAATTTAAAAAAATTGTTTACAAAGTTAAAAAAAATACCTGTCGAATGACGTTCTCAGATTGAAAAAATTTTAAGCGGAACATAAGATATATGCATTTAAAAATAGGGCTTTTTCAAAGTTTGAGGGGCTGTAGCTCCGTAATGGATGGGGCTACATGAAAAAGTTGTTCCACAAAATTATTTTTTTTATGAGACCTACCTATGGTTAAAATTTTTTTTTGTCTCTATCTTTAACGGTGTAGAAGTTTTGTAAACAGACTAATTAATAATTAAATCCAATTAATTAAATCCATATCACATAAAAGCATTGTTATTGGAGCTCAATGGAGGTTAATAGCTCATTTCGCTTAAAAAAAAGTTTTAATAATATTTTAAATCTACTGATTTTTGTGAGTAATTAATGAAATAAAAAAAAATTTAAAAATAAATAAAATATTGATCCACAAAAAGTATTTATGAAGTAATATATGTAAATGAATCTTATAAGTAAGAAAAAAGTGAAATACAAATAAATCTTTAGATATTTTAAACTTTAATTAAATATACAAATTAATCCAGTTTTGAAGATACACCGACAAGTTCTGTAGGGGGATGCATTATGCTCATATTGTATCTACAATAGCTGTCAGAAGTGCATGAAAAATCTCCAAGTTGTGACATGTGAAACAGTCCCACTGGTATGGTCATACATTTGCCGATATTAAACTTAGGCGGAGAGAATATGACTTCTTGGAGCCTGTCTCTCAAGAAAGCTAGATTATTTACCTAAATGAACTTAGTAATCCAACATATGGAGCAACACCTTATTTCAATGGATGAAAATTTCTAAATTAGACCAATATAGTCAATATATCGGACGAAGAGGGTTTTCTATTCTCTGAAAGAAAAGGAGCAAACTTGTCGAAAACTTGCAACTATAGGTAAAATTGTTAAAGAGGTAGAATCAATGGTGTCGATAAATATGGATACAGCTCAGCAGTATGGATAAATATGGATACAGTTAGTCGGAAACCAATAAATCCAGAAAACAAACCATTCCCCGTTCACACCTAATCCACAATCAACATTAATATGTTGCTCAGAGAGAGAATGGGGTGTGATAAAAAAACCTTGAGGTAAAGGGTAAAATTATTGGGTTATGAAAGGAGAATGATCATAATCTCTTTTTTGCGAAAAATATGGATCAACTTTAACCATTCATTTTGCTCAAAAAAAATATTAAACATATGTTCTTTCAAACTTTAGCATTAAAATTTACACTTTAATACTGCTAGAAGGAATCTTGGTTCAATAATCATTGTACATCGATTTACATTACCTATAATAGTGATGATCCTCCTTCGATACAGGAACTCAAGGACTTCGTTCAGAAAGCAGTTGAAGATGATTCTTACGCGGTTATCGGCTGCGACACCAATGCTTATCATTCGTTGTGGGGCAGTAGCAATATCAATGATTGAGGTAAGCCACTTCTTTAAATTCATACGTAGTAGTGATCTAATATTGCTAATAAGAGGATCACAAATAGAACAATATAACCTTGATTGATATAAACGTGTTAAGATAATTGATATAACCGTGATGAGACACAGGATAATACTTTTCTAAAGTTAAACATCTGGGAGGTATCGGAGAATCTTTCTTTATAAGATATATTCTGATAACCTTTCCAATTAATGATCTAAGCAAAGACAAACAAATGGAATCATAAACTTGATAAAAGTAAAGTGCAGAAAGTATAATCAAATTGTGCTTAATATTTCTTCGGAAGTTAGATTAACTTAGACTACTCTTTGTTGAAGAGATGGACGGTGTTGTTTCTTATGTATACGAAATACACAACATAGTTCTTAAGAAATCTTGCCCATATAAAAAGAAACTTGTAGAATGTTACCGCATTTGGTGAAGGCAAGAATTTACGATAATTCATGAATTAATCCCTGGTAATAAATAGCACTATTAAAGTCATCGGATCCAGACAGCATTTTATATAAAATGGATTTATTTAATCATCACTTCAGTGTAAGGAATACATGATAGCCGCGTTTCTAGACCTTAAAGCTCAAATGAGTTTAGTTTAGATTTTCTTGCCTATATTTATATAAGATGGTGAGATTTAAGAAATATACCAAGAAACCATAAAGAGACTAACCTCAAAACGTCAAATACCAAAGGTATGGAAATTCAGCCACACAATACAAATAGTCTGAGATCCATTAATCTGTATTCATTTTTACTAAAGATATTGGAAACAATGTTTGCTATACATTACAGAAGTTTTATTCGGCAACGGGGTATGTTGAATTATCGGCGTATATGGAAGGCAGATGAGTAGAAGTGGACAAAACACGATGGTGGCGAACATGATAGATAGATAGACATAGAAGCGCATAAATAACTTCGCAGTTGAATCTTGTTTTGTGGGTTGGATGAGTTTAATACTCAAATGGGCTATAAAGGCTATAAGATCAGAGTTTTCGTAAGCCGAGGAACCCAGCGGTTGTGTTATCTATATTTCTCTAGGGGTTTTAAAGGAAACACCTGTGAACTTAAACCCAATTTCAGACTCTAAAGGAGTAGCTTACTCGAGTGATACGTTTACTCGCAGTCGACAAGTAAGCTCATCAATATATCAATGTTGTCTTAAGTGTCTTAAGTTGCTGTAGTATGCATATTAAATTTAGATTCAAAATAAAAGTTATTATTTAATAAATTATTAAGTTATAATTTTTATTTAATAAATAAATTAATAAATTAAGTTAAGACAGGCTTCTAGAAAAATAAATTCTCAAAATTTTCTTTTTCAAGAAATAGGCAAAGTGTCAAGCAAAGTTTAAGAATTGTCAAAGATTCGTCCATCGTCGTGGGAAATTTAACATCAACTCTTTTTATATACTTTCTTCTATGTTTTAAGGTGCGCCATGGATCCATAACCTAGACATTACTGATATGGATTATCTCTACCTTCATCAATAAAAATAAATAAATAAAAGTACATACCGTTCTAATTAAATGCATAACTTTTAAATTTGTTAAAATTTCATATATTATCAATATATTACTCATTATGGAATATATATATAGTCAATATATTATTATAATAAGAAATTTCTAAAAGAGTATCAAAATTATAATTTTATAATTAAGCTATTTAAGAAAGAAAATAATAATACTATCTATCAGAAACTGATAAAAGTGTAATTTTAGTGTTTATGAAACACTTTGTAGACCAAGGATTTACTTTATTGCCATTAAAGTAAAATACACATATGAAATAAAAAAACATTTTAAAAAGAACTTTCAAATAGGGCTCCGTATCTAACTTTTGTTTTACATCAACGTTTTTTAAAAGCTATTAAATCTTTGAAAAGTTTTTGTTCCAAAACAATATCCATCTGAGCAATAAAATACTTTTTTTGGTGAAAATCCTTTAAATTTTTTTTTTTTTATATATATCTACATTCATAGTTACTTTTTTTTTGAATTAAAAAAAATTTAAATAAGTTTTTAAAAATAACAAGGTAGAATGTAAACCAACGGTTTTTGAAAGCGCACATTTCCAAAACTCAATACAAACTGTTTAGAATTGTGACTTGCACAAAAATTTGAAAATTTCAAGTAATAAGAAAAAACGTGAAAATAGGACATTTTTGAAATTTTGAGGGGCCGTAAGTCCGGAATCCTATATAACTAAGAAAAACCGTTAACACACGTAAAAATATATTATTGAACCTTTTTCATGTCTTGCCGAAGAAAAATTTTTACAGGTACCTAAGTTACAGGTGTCTAAAAATAGCAAATTTTCAATTTTTCAAGGCGTAATAACTCTTAAAGAGGAGTTGCTACCAAAAAATTTTCTAAGGAAACTTATACTAATTCTAAAAGTTGTTTCTTGTCTCAAAATTTCAGGTTCCTATCTAAAAGCGTGCCAGAGTTATGAAAAAAGAGATTTCATGCAAAATGTGGTTTTCACATAACGGTAAATTTAAATAGTAAATTATAAATAACAAAAACAAAATATTGCATAATTTTGATATTGTTTTATATAGATAATAAAATTTTCGATCTTCTGGCGGTTTTAGATTGCAAAACTATTACGCAGAGCCTGAGATATATACATCTGAAAAAGGGAGTTTTTCGCAATTTTGAAGAGCTGCAACCTTGGAGCTGCAACCCTTTACAACTAAAATAAATCTTTAACACACGTAAAAATATATTACTGTAGCTTTAATTTTTATATCTTGTAGAAGTAAAATGTGTACAGGTTCCTAAGTTACAGGTGTTTAAAAATAGCAAATTTTCAATTTTTAAGCCTTAATAGCTCATAAACAGGGGGTGGTCCAAAAAAATGTTCTGAGCAAACTTATACTAATTCTAAGAGTTCTTTATTGTCTCAAAATTTCAAGCCTCTATCTAAAAGCGTGCCGGAGTTATGAAAGTAGAAAAATCATGCAAAATTTGGTTTTCACATAACGGTAAATTTAAATACTAAATTTAAAAAAATTGTTTACAAAGTTAAAAAAAATACCTGTCGAATGACGTTCTCAGATTGAAAAAATTTTAAGCGGAACATAAGATATATGCATTTAAAAATAGGGCTTTTTCAAAGTTTGAGGGGCTGTAGCTCCGTAATGGATGGGGCTACATGAAAAAGTTGTTCCACAAAATTATTTTTTTTATGAGACCTACCTATGGTTAAAATTTTTTTTTGTCTCTATCTTTAACGGTGTAGAAGTTTTGTAAACAGACGGATGGACAGATAGACGGACGGACGGATGGACGATAGACGAAGGAAGCGAGTTAGATATGGACATGTATATATATTCTGAATCAGGATCACCTCCTGAGTCGATTTAACGATGTCCGTCCGTTCGCACAATAACTCAAAAACTAATAAAGCTATCTTGATGAAATTTATATAGTAGGTTACTAATTACGAAAGGAAGGCTAAGTTCGAATCAAAATCGGTCCATGGGTTCGGATTCTGGAAGCTTCCGAATGATTCCGAAGCAAACAAGATTATCTCCAAAACCAACAAAGATAGAACCTTTAAATTTTGTACAATGATGTTCTTTCCCGTTCGATTTATGTCTCTGAAATTTAATAGGATTTGGTCCATGGGTTTGGATTTTGGAAGCTTCCAAACGAGCACCAGAGCAAATGAAATTATCTCCAAAACCAACTAAGATATAACCTTTAAATTTGGTAGAGTGGTGTTCTTTCATGTTTTATTTAAGTCTTTGAAATTTGAGAGGATTTGGTTCATGGGTTCGGATCTTGGAAGCTTCCGAACGAGCACCAGAGCAAATGAGATTATCTCCAAAACCAATAAAGATATAACCTTCAAATTTGACAGAGTGGTGTTCTTTTATGTTTTATTTAAGTCTCTAAACTTTGAGAGGAGTTGGTCCATGGGTTCGGATTTTAAAAGCTTCCGAACGAGCCCCAGAGCAAACAAGATTATCTCCAAAATCAACAAAGATAGAACCTTTAAATTTTGTACAATGATTTTCCTTCCCGTTCGATTTATGTCTCTGAAATTTAATAGGATTTGGTCCATGGGTTTGGATTTTGGAAGCCTCCAAACGAGCACCAGAGCAAATGAGATTATCTCCAAAACCAACTAAGATATAACCTTTAAATTTGGTAGAGTGATGTTCTTTCTTGTTTTATTTAAGTCTCTGAAATTTGAGAGGATTTGGTTCATGGGTTCGGATCTTGGAAGCCTACGAACGAGCCCCAGAGCAAACGAGTATATCTTCACAACCAACAAATATAGAACCTTTATTTTTAGTACAAGAGTGTGCTGTTATGTTTCCTTTTCTATAAAATTGGAAACTGACATTTGAAAGAATTTGAACCATGGATTCGTATTTTGGAAGCTTCCGAACGACCTCAGAGCAAACGATATTTTCTCCAAAACCAACAAAGATAGAACCTTTAAATTTTTTACAATGATGTTCCTTCCCGTTTGATTTATGTCTCTGAAATTTAATAGGATTTGGTCTATGGGTTTGGATTTTCGAAGCTTCCGAACGAGCCCTAGAGCAAATGAGATTATCTCTAAAAACAACAATGATATTACCTTTAAATTCGGCAGAATGGTGTTCTTTCATGTTTGATTTAGGTCTCTGAAATTTGAGAGGATTTGGTCCTTGGGTTCGGATTTTGGAAACTTCCGAACGAGCCTCACAGCAAATGATATTATCTCTAAAAGCAACTAAGATATAACCTTTAAATTAGGCAGAATGGTGTTCCTTCATGTTTGATTTATGTTTCTGAAATTTGTGAGGATTTGGTCCATGGGTTCAAATCTTGGAAGCTTCCGGACGAGCTCCAGAGCAAACGAGTATATCTCCACAACCAACAAAGATAGAACTTTTATTTTTAGTACAAAGGTGTTCTGTTATGTTTCCTTTTCCTTAAAATTGGAAATTGACATTTGAAAGAATTTGAACCATGGGTTCGTATTTTGGAAACTTGCGGACGAGCACAAGAGCAACGAGCATATCTCCAAATCCAACAAAAGTAGAACCTTTAAATTTAGTACAATGGTGTTCTGGCATTTTTTTTTTTATGTTCCTGAGATGGATTCGATGAATTGGAGTGGCAATTCGGGTACCTGACACACATCTCCCAAGAACTAACAATCTTCGAAATTAATAAAGATTGAAACTTAAAATTTTTTACAAAGGTGTCAAGCATATCCCAAGAGGATGCCTCTTTTACGTTCCTGAAATTCGAGTTGAATAAGACAGAAAAGGGAAGAAGTTCAAGCAGCTGCCAGAAAAACTTATGGATTTTTAATTTAATTCGAATTATTCAGGTGTAGGGTATTAATAAGTCGGTTGCATCGACTTACTGTTACATTTACTTGTTTTTATTGAAATTGAGTTAGTGTTATTTAAGTTAGAAGAAATAAAGATCATATCACATATCTCTACATACATATATATACGAAACTTTTAATATATACTTTGATTACAGAAATTCTGTATTTTTGATATAAAAAATAAAAATTTAAGCATTTTTTTATACTTAAAGAATTAATTTTGTGGAAAAACTACTTTACGTAACCAAAAGGTGAAAAAAACCGTGCTTAAGTGAAATAAAGCTCTAGATCAGTGGTTGCCAACCTGGAGTCGATGAACCCCAAATGGATGCGTGGAGTGCTCGTCTGGGGTATGTGGATTTGCACCAATTTTTTTCTCTGAACTATTAAAAACAAGTGATAAATTGAAATTTTATTAAAAATAAAATTTAATGACTGGCGAAGTATTACTATCATTACTAGACCAGTAGTAACCCGTCATAGAATATGGTGCTCTTTCATTAAATTTATTTTCCAAATTAAAAAAAAATTTAATGAGAAAAAATTACTTTATATTATATTTTTTCCACGGAAGTTGTATAATTCTTTAAAGCCGCCAATTGGGAACCCCCTTTACGATTCTACTAGATCAAATGACGCAAAAGAATTGCGGAATATCAAGAAAATACACAGTGATTTTGAAAGCATGATGTTAGGTCTATTCTATTCATATTCACATTGACCGTTTCAAAGATACCATCAAAAATATAGCGATTAGTTGATGGTAAGCAGTAACAACGTGCTCACTAAATTGTTCCGTACTTAATTTTCCATTAAAAATGAAATGTGTTTCTGTTTATACGTTTAGTATTACTCACTTTTTAGCACATTTCCAAAAAAATTTTGAAAAAATGTTCTTATTAGTTTCACTCTGTCCGTCCGTCCGTCTGTTTACAAAACTTCTACACCGTTAAAGGTAGAGAAAAAACATTTTAACCATGGGTAGGTCTCACAAAAAAAATAATTTTGTGGAACAACTTTTTCATGTAGCCCCTCCCATTACGGAGCTACACCCCTTAAACTTTGAAAAAGCGCTATTTTTAAATACATATATATTATGTTCTGCTTAAGATTTTTTCAATCTGAAAACGTCATTCGACAGGTATTTCTTTTATCTTTGTAAATTAATATCAAAATTATACAATTTTTTTAAATTTAGTATTTAAATTTACCGTTATGTGAAAACCAAATTTTGCATGATTTTTCTAGTTTCATAACTCCGGCACACTTTTAGATAGAGGCTTGAAATTTTGAGGCAAGAAAGAACTTTTAGAATTAGTATAAGTTTGCTCAGAAAATTTTTTTGGACCACCCCCTGTTTATGAGATATGAGGGCTTAAAAATTGAAAATTTGCTATTTTTAAACACTTGTAAATTAGGAACCTGTACACATTTTACTTCTGCAAGATATAAAATTTAAAGCTACAGTAATATATTTTAATGTGTGTTAAAGGTTTGTTTTAGTTGTGAAGGGTTCCAAAGTTGCAGCTCTTCAAAATTGCGAAAAAGTCCCATTTTCAGATGTATATATCTCAGGCCCTACGTAATAGTTTTGCAATCTAAAACCGCCAGAAGATCGAAAATTTTATTATCTATATAAAACAATATCAAAATTATGTAATATTTTGTAATTTACCATTTAAATTTACCGTTATGTGAAAACCATATTTTGCATGAAATTTCTTTTTTCATAACTCCGGCACGCCTTTAGATAGAAACCTGAAATTTTGAGACAAGAAAGAACTTTTAGAATTAGTATAAGTTTCCTCAGATTTTTCAGATATCAATTTTTTGGTAGCACCCCCTCTTTAAGAGTTATTACGCCTCAAAAATTGAAAATTTGCAATTTTTAGACACCTGTAACTTAGGCACCTAAATAGGCCAAAATTTTTCTTCGACGAGGCATGAAAATTAAAGGTTCAATAATATATTTTTACGCGTGTTAACGGCTTTTCTTAGTTATATAGGGTTCCGGACTTACGGCCCCTCAAAATTTGAAAAATGTCCTATTTTCACGTTTTTTCTTATTACATCAAATGTTCAAATTTTTGTGCAAGTCACAATTCTAAACAGTTTGTATTGAGTTTGGAAATGTGCGCTTTTAAAAACCGTTGGTTTACATTCTACCTTGTTAATTACCAAATAAAAAGTTTTTTCTTTATATGTATGATATTAATATTGTTTTCTTGTATGATTTTAAAAAAAATGGGAGAGAGGTATGCGAAATTCTAAATTGTTGCCAAGGGGTACGATAATCGTAAAACGTTGGCATCCATTGCTCTAGATCATTATTAAAATAGTAGCAAGTTAAATTTCATTAATATTTTTTGATTCCAAAATCGTCGAGCAGCCCCAAAACGTTTTTATATTTATCAAACAATTAGAGAACACTTGCATTTTTTACTATTATGTTCTCAAACTTAAAGCTAATTATAATTGCTATTTCGAAGCATAAATTGTCTGAAAACATTGGGCTATTTTAATTTTATATATACGAACTTCTTTAAATGTTTTCAAATTTCAAAGAATTTATTTATTTTTTTTCTTTAGTTCATTCCCTTGCCACATCCTTACATACCATTTTCATTTCAGACGTGACTGTAAATGTCATAATGGGGAATTATTCTTACGACGTTTATGGGATTCGAACCCACATTCCCTCGGTGTTTACTCAGCGTAGTTTATATGCTGTTACCAACTACGCCACCGAGGCACCGTCAAAGAATTATTACGACAGTAACATTGTAAACCTTAATTATTTTTTAAGAGTAAAATAAACTTTATTTAAAAACTAAAAAAATTATGATATTATCATTTTAAAATTACTTAATTTTTATTTGATGTAAAATTTTGTTTAAACATTTCACTAGAATTATTAACACAAAGTAATTATTTAAAATAAAACAAATTTCCTATTTAACATAATAATCAAATAAATAAATAACAGCCATTAGTAGAGTTCTACATATTATATAGATTCTATTTATTAAAATTTTTTACCGTGAAAGATTCGAGGTTAATGGAAAATATAAGTTGACAAAATAGAAAAAATAAAATTATAAAAGATATCTTTGAACATCACCAAAGTGACATTATTATGTACATATGAAATTAGTATGACAAAAAAGTTTTTTCTATTTCTATTCATTATCCTATTTTCTATTTTGATGAAAATAATAAGCTTAATTAGTTAATGAACATTTTATTTTTCTTTTTAATTTTTTTTTTGTTTTTTTTCTTTATCATCACAATTTACATGGTATAGAAAAGTTGAATTTTTTTTTTATTTTTTCATAGCGATGTCAGTCAGTTAAAATACCTATAACAGCACAAAAATATATATGTATTTCATATTATACATACATACAATATACTTATGTAAAAAACAATACTTTATTTATTAGAAAAGAATAGAAAATGAAGAAAATTTTTAGAATAACCACACACCTAAAATAGATATTCTACTTAGAATGCTTCCAAAGGAATATAATTAATTAATGGATGAATAAAAAAACAAAAATAAGATTTACTAAATGGAATTAGTGTTCAAAACTTCAACGGCAAAAAAAAAGGTTTAGATAATTTTTTGAGTATTTAACAAATTTGCATACCAAATATACGGTGGATACAAAAAATAAACTCGCAACAAAGCGGATTGATTAAAAAAGGACAATTGGTAACTATAACTTTAAAATTAAGCAACTAAAGTTTTATATACCTTGGTCGTATGATAACTGATGGTGGTGGTAACACCAGCGGGGAAATCAATTGTAGAATCATTAACAGGAGAACAAATGCTATTTTGGATGGAACAAACAAATGAAATCTAAATCTATCAGCTATAAAACAAAATATGATAATGATAATAACACTGTATTATAATGAAAATTTAACAGAGCTATAACTAAAAACTGTCAAAAGCAAAAAAACATAAAGATTACGTTGGATAGCACATGTTATAAGAATGAAATAAAACTGTCCGATGATAATAGTTTTTCGATATCACGTCGATTTAGAAATCGATCGATTTATACGCAGTCGATTTAGAAATATTTATAATATTATTAAATTAATTTTATGTCACTGATTATATTTTTAAACTGAATAATATAAAATACATTAAAGAAAATAATGATTGCTTCGGGTCATGAAAATACTTGATTTTATCGATATCCAATTCCCTAAAATGTAAATAAGTATCTATTAATATAAATCATAAATAAACACAAAAAAAAAAGAAAAACAAAAACTGTCGTTTTTGAAATTAGAACATATCGATTTATATAAAATAAATGCTTATGGACAAACAATACCTAATCTACAACAGCAAAACTTAAATAGGTGGAACATAGAAAACTTCCATTTTTAAACCAAATAAAAAACAATGCAAGATGAAAACCAAAGGGGTGCATTTTCCAAAAGAGAATACAACAGTTTAGATACTTTACTATGACTTGCATCAAAATTTGTAATTTTTTTTAGAATTTTATATACTTACATATTATGTATAAAAAAAATTGCTAATACTAATAATATTACTAACGGCTCACGTAATGCTTTAAAATCTCTAGAGCAAGATTTTCAATATCTTAGAAGAGATCTTCACACTTTAAAAACTGAGCTTAAGGATGCAATTAAACATCTCAGTTTTTCCAGTCCAACCAATACTGTTGAAGTTAGTTTTAAAAAAGAGCTGGCTGAAATTAAAGATACTGTGGCGTCTCTGACTAATATTATTAGCAAGAAAATAAATCCTCTTTACAAAGATGATGATATTCTTGATAATGTTTTTGCTAATGAACCTTTTAATAATCCTTCTATTGAGCTACAGTCAATTGAAGAGTCTCAAAAAAGTCTTACAGTTACAAATAATGAAGAAAGTATCGAAAAACCGCAGTACAGTTTAATACACGTAAAAGGCCTTTCATTCTTTGTAAAGGAGTCATATCATATAAAGGAGTTCTTACATTTAAATTTTAAAATAACAACCATTAGTGTCAAAAACATTACTCCACGCTCTATCAATAAAAAACGAGTTTGGTATTGCTGTTATAAAATCGAAGTGCCAAAAGATTCTTGCTCTCTCTTGCTTTCTGAGGACACTGGTACGAAATGGAAAACTCTTAATGCAACTGCTAGATTTTGGTCCGATACAATTAAGAATAACCAGCAAGGTAAAAAAAATAGAAGTTTAAAAATTAAATTTT
The DNA here is from genome assembly GCA_947095535.1 of Poecilobothrus nobilitatus. Classification (NCBI taxonomy): domain Eukaryota; kingdom Metazoa; phylum Arthropoda; class Insecta; order Diptera; family Dolichopodidae; genus Poecilobothrus; species Poecilobothrus nobilitatus. Next base: position 131,111,077 of record OX352773.1, read on the forward strand.
ATAATTAATTTAATTATAAAATAGTAGTAATTAAATTAATTATAAAATTAATAGTAATTTTGTTCTTGCTCTTGTTCTTGCCCGGATAGTAATTTTGTTCTTGCTCGTTTACGTGATCATCGTGTGTATGAAAACGTAAGACTGTATCTTGCATACTTGCACAATCAAGATGATCACGTGTGCATCGATGGCAAAACATTAATGAATACTAAGGTACTCATTCAGGCAGAAGGTTTACCATCTAACTTCAATCAGCTATTAAATCTCTTTTTAAAATTCCACGAAACATTAAATATATCGAAAAAAGAGGTTATGTCTGATTTAGATTCCTACCGTAGTCATGTTTCCAATAAAAGAATGGAGTACATGCAAAGGACTAGAGAGATACACAGAAAATATTTTCGATCCGTATTCTAATTTAATAAAAATAACAGAGACTTCTTCCACAAAAAATTTTTCAAATAAAATTTCTTTACAGAATCCTTCGATAATGATTCTTAAAATTTACTATCAAAATGTCAGAAGGCTTCGTACAAAAACAAAAAATGCCCTATTGAATTCTGCTATTACGGATTATGACGTCTACCTCTTGACAGAAACATGGTTAACCTCATCTATAAAAAATTTGGAAATTTTTAATTCGTCTTATTTTGTTTTCCGAAAAGACAGATACAATTCTAGTGAGTTAGATCAACAATTTATATCTTTAAAAGGCGGTGGAGTTTTGATTGCAGTTAAATCGAAATTGAATGTAACTGAAATTAATATATCCGTAAATGAATCCTTAGAGATAATCGGAGTTAAAATTCAACTTATCAATAAAAATTTGTTTTTATTAATTGCTATATTCCTCCAAATTCACCAGTTGAAAAATACGAAACTTTTTGTTCCATACTAGAAAATTTGTCAACAAATCTACCTCTAAACTCATAGATCTTCGTTTGTGGAGATTTCAATCTTCAAAATCTAGTATGGAAACAGCATACTGATGATATATACCTTCTGCCTATTATTGTTATTGATATATACGGAGGCTCATTTTAGACACTTTAAATTGTTGTAATATTCAACAAATTTTAACTATTACAAATCAACAACATAAGCAACTAGACCTTGTATTTTCTTCGGATTGGTACAACTCGTTGATAATTTCATCTACAATTCCATCAGTTAATATAGATCTTTATCATCCACCTATTTCTTTTACATATTGTTTTAATTCCCCCCAAATAAATGACACATATAATTTTAAAACATTTAAATTAAATTTTAACAAGGCGGACTTTAACCGATTAAACACATATTTGAATTGTTTTAACTTTTCTTTAATTTTTGAAAATAAAAATATGGATTCCATGCTAGAAATATTTTATAATATTATGTATTCTGGCTTTGATATGTTTGTTCCGCGTATTCATACTAAACGCGTAAACAATAGTCCGCGCTGGTTTACCCCTAATCTGAAAAATTTTAAAAATTCGAAGAACAAAGCTTGGCGTAATTATTTAAAATCAGGACAAAATAAAGATTATATTGACTTTGTTAATTTATTTAACCATTTTAAAGCAGAAGTGGAAAACAGTTATAAATTATATGTTGATCGTACTTCTACAAATTTAAAACGTAAGCCTAAATTATTTTGGAATTTTATTAATTCAAAAAGGAAATACGATCAATTTCCTATTTACATGAATTTTAATGATATCACAAGTAATAATTGCACTAAAATATCAGAGTTTTTTGTAAGTATTTTTCTAGCACATTTTCCAACTCTGACTCCATCGCTGATACAAACTACTTCCAATATCTTAATAATAATCTTAAAATTTCTTTGAACTTTATTAATCTTGATCGAAATTTAGTAAAAACGTACTTGGAAAACATTGGTAATAATTCCTTACCTGGACCAGATTCCTTACCAGATTTAGTTCCAGAGATAATCTTAAAAAATTGTGCTCGATCTCTGGCATTACCTTTGTCGATACTTTTTAGAATTTCCCTACTAACAGGCATATTTCCCGATTTATGGAAGGAAGCTTATATTAGACCAATACATAAAAAAGGTGGTAAAAATGATGTTACTAATTATCGTCCTATAGCCAAACTATCATGTATTCCAAAAATGTTTGAGAAAATAATTTTTGACAATATATATTTGAATTGCGCTAAAATTTTAGTACCTAATCAACATGGCTTTGTCAAAAAAAGGTCAACCGTAACTAACCTCGTGGAAACAACTTCTATATTAATTAATAATATGGAATCAAGAGCTCAAACCGATGTCATGTATAGTGACATGAGTAAAGCTTTTGATTTGCTGCCGCATGATATTATTTTGTTTAAACTTAAAAAATTAGGGTTCCCGACCTATCTTCTTAAATGGATTGAATTTTATCTTATTGATAGACATTACAAGGTTCTATTTAGAGATATCGTTTCCTCTTCTTTTGTAGCAAACTCTGGCGTTCCACAAGGAAGTCATCTAGGTCCGTTATTTTTTATACTTTCAATTAATGATGTTGTTTCAAAAATTGAATATAGTAACGTTCTTATCTACGCTGACGACATAAAAATTTTCAAGAAAATCACTTGTGTTCAAGATAACATTCATCTTCAATGTGATTTAGATAATTTTGCTAACTGGTGTACTAAAAATTTTCTTAAACTAAATGTAAATAAATGTGCAGTCGTATCATTTTCTCGCCTGTCTACTCCCATCCTCCATGATTATTACCTTAATAATCAAAACATTACAAAAGTAGAATTCATCAAAGATCTAGGGGTATATTTCGATAATAAACTTAATTTCAGACATCACTATAATTATATTATCAACAAAGCAAATTCAATACTAGGCTTCATTAAAAGATGGTCAAAAGAATTTACTGATCCATACGTTACCAAATCTTTTTATATCAGCCTAGTTCGACCACATTTGGAATATGCCAGCCAAGTATGGTCACCATATTTTAATATACATATTAATAGGACCTAATCAGTTCAAAAAAACTTCTTAAGGTTTGCTCTCAACCATTTAAACTGGAATGATCCTAATAACTTACCTCCGTATGAGCACAGATTAAATCTGATCAACTTAACTTCGCTCGTAAAAAGACGTGATTTAGCTGATGTTATTTCCTTAAGGATATTTTAAATAAAAGTACGGATTCGACGTTCATTCGGAGTAAAACTTTACTAAATAGTAACACTCGAACGCGATCTCCGGATATGTTCACAATACCTTTTCATAGAACCATGTATGGGAAATTCGAACCAACCAACAGATTGCTAATTAATGGAAATAAGTACAAAAATCAGATTAATGCATCAAACACTAAACAAAAACTCAAATCGCTCATATCAAACTTATAAATTCATAAATTCATAGTTACAAAATAAATTGTAAATTCATAGTTACTGATGCTTTAACTAATACAGTATTTATATTTTAAAATAACAAGAATTAATTTAAGTTAATTTACTTAAGTAAAATTTTGCAACATTGCATTAATTTGTTATATTAAATTGAATTAATTGTATTATTTATTAAAAAAAAAACTTGTATAAACTTGTATTTGAATATTTGAATTTTAATGTAAATTTAATTTTGTAAATTTGTAATTTCTATTGTACCTTATTTGAATTAAATAAGAAATGAATAAATAAATAAAAAAATAATATTGAGAAATGTGGTAAAAACTGATTTTAGCACCATAAGACGAAATGGTTAAGCATATGCTAATGGAATATGGTATAATTAATAATGTTAAATTTTGTTGAAATAAAAGTAAATTTATATTTTATATACATACTTAAACTAAAAAATAAATAACAAATAGAAAACTTTTTATCTATAAAAAACAAATACATTTAAATCAAACTGTTTGCTTTTGGTTCTTAAACCAAATATGTAATTAATATAGTTATTCTTATAAAAAATAATTATGTTGTATTTAATTACTTGCATTTTTGCATGCAATATTGAATATTTTATAAATTAATAAATTTATAACACCTGTTATTCACATCGTTAAAAAATATATCTTTGCTTTTATTCAGGAAAAATATGTTTAATTTAATATTAAAATAAAATTCAAAAAAAAAATCGATAGCAAATTTTAAACCTGCAATAATTAATGTCCTTAAAATATTAAAAAAAGCCGATAAATATTGAAAAAAAAAATGAATAGTAAGTAAATATATTTTGTAATTATTATTTTTTATTCGAAAAATATTATTTAATTTCTTTGAATTCGTGGTTAATTTCAATTCAAAGTTGATTAAAAATTTTTCACATCTGAAATATTTTTAACCGAATTAGTTAATCAGAAACTAATCTAAACGACATAAATAATTTAAATTAATTTAAACAACTAAGTTCCAAAATTAAAAATTTAATTCAAGTACAATAAAATTACTTTTCTTTAAGTAACAGCTTTATAAGAACATTTATTTTATTTTTTACTAAAAAATTTTTACAATCATGTTTATTACAATTGTCAAAATTTTTCCGATATACGATATTTAACAATAAAAATTCTCATATCTATTACGTATGTCGTTACTTATCGTTTAACGTATTTAAAAAGAAAGCTTTAGCGTTTATCAAAAAAGTTTTTAAGTTTGTATGAGTTTTTTAAAATTTACTATTACAGATGTCAAAACGTATCGTTTTCTTTGTGTTTTTTTATCAATTAGGAATTTACTTACGATAGGTAACGATTTAAAAAATTTTTTATTAGAAAAATGTAAGTATTTAAAGAAAAAGTAAAGAAACGTAAAATTATTTGAAAAATAAAAAAAAAAAACTCAGCAGATAGCATTTTATAATTTTTTTTAAAAACAAAACTGTCTAAACCTTTTAAATAAATTTGAAATAAAATTAACTTTTGAAATTTCCGAATGTTTTTCATGTTATTTTATGTCATACTTAAAAAAGCTTTTTGGTTAGATTTAAGTTTATCGTATACCGTTTTGTAATACTTCGTAATACCAAGAAAAATGATAGACGATAGATTTAAACGATATTTGATATACGATATTTGACATTTGTAATAAACATGAATGTATACATGTCCATATATATATGTATATTATAAAAAAATTAACAAAAGTTTAAGATTATTACTTATATACAGAAAGTTTTATCCAGCCAATGGTGTAGTTGTTAAGACACCGGCCTTTCATACGAAAGGTCTCGGGTTCAAACCCCGGCTGGGTCATACAGATTAATAAAAAATTATAGACATCTTTCTTATAAGTAATAATGTTTATTACAATTGTCAAAATTTTTCCAATATACGATATTTAACAATAAAAATTCTCTATATCTATTACGTGTGTCATTCATTACTTATCGTTTAACGTATTTAAAAAGAAAGCTTTAGCGTTTGTCAAAAAAGTTTTTAAGTTTGTATGAGTTTTTTAAAATTTACTATTACAGATGTCAAAAGGTATCGTTTTCTTTTCGTTTTTTTATCAATTACGAATTTATTTACGATAGGTAAAAATTTAAAAATTTTTTTATTAGAAAAATGTAAGTATTTAAAAAAAAGAAACGTAAAATTATTTGAAAAATAAAAAAAAAAACTCAGCAGATAGCATTTTATAATTTTTTTTAAAAACAAAACTGTCTAAAGCTTTCAAAAATTAACTTTTAAAATTTCCGAATGTTTTGCATGTTATTTTATGTCATACTTAAAAAAGCTTTTTCGTTAGATTTAAGTTTATCGTTATCATTTTGTAATACTTCGTAATACCATGAAAAATGATAGACGATAGATTTAAACGATAATTTTGATATACGATATTGGACATTTGTAATAAACATGAATATTAATCAGAAATTATATATATAATATAATTAAATTAAAAACAAGTATACATAATGTATGTCCTATAAATTATAAATAATATCACATTGTAATAGCTATATAATAAAATAATAATAAATCATAATTCTTGTATGAGATAATAGATGGGGTAGAAATAAAAAAAGGAACGTCTCATAGTTTTGTACAATAGCTACAGCTGAGTAATCAACGGCTTAGTGAAATTAATTATTCCAGAAACTGAAACTTAGTCAAATATAAATAATAAATGACTTAGTCACTTAGTGGATGCTCTATGCTGATTATAGGAGTAGAAAGAAAAAAAAAATATACCGAAAATTTTAGCAACATAAAGAAGGAAAAAACATTTAATTTCATAAGTTTGCAATATTTGAAAACTTATCCAATATTTTTATAACAAGTATGAAAAAGAAACAAAATTAAGCAGCAAAAAACTAAAGTCCATCCTTATATCAGTAAGATAGCCTCGGGTATATCAAAAATTCTCCTCCGTTTGTAATACCTCGAAATAAGTATGATAGATATAAAGTTAAGTGTATGGAGCGGATCAGAATAGAAAAAAATAGTCGATTAAGCTCTGACCGCTTTTCAGTCTGTCCGTCAGCATGATAACTCAAAAACTAATAAACCTAGAGTCAAAACGTAAAATATTTTTGGATCAATTTGTAGGTTCTCTATTATTTTAATTGAAATCCGACCAAAACTACGGGTAGCTCTCAGACAACTAATTTTTTCATCTAAACATTTTTCATACAAAATTTTGAAGTTTTACATACAAGATCAATAATACAAAAATTGAAATAGTTAAATAAAAATGTAGAGTTCCATGAAGAACTTATTTAATATATGATATTTGTATTATATAAATGTACATACTCATATCGTATTATATTAATTTATACTTTGATTTGATTTATATTTTGGCAGTGTCAGAAAAAATGTATGTGTACGCTTGATTTAATCTTGCTCTAATAATGAAAGGAAAATAATCGGAAAAAAATGTATTTTTGGTAAAAAAAATTTGAAAAATTGAGTTATTAGTTTCACTGTATCCGTCTGTTTAAAAAACTTCTATACCGATAAAAATAGAAAAATGAAATTTTAAAGACGGAAAGGAAAAATTAATGTAGTAGAACAACTTTTTTATGTATCCCCCGTAGCCTGTTACGACACTACAGCCCCTAAAAGTTTAAAAAGCCCTATTTTTAAATGTATATAATCTCTGGTTCTGATTAACAATTTTCCAATCTAAAAACATCAAACGACAGGACAATATCTTAACTCCAAATTAGTATTAAAATTATACCATTTTTACAGATTAGTAGAATAAGTATACAGAATTAGTATAATTTATCTCAAAAAATTTTTTGGTACGTTCTTTTGCTTAAGAGCTTCCGAGGGGTAAAAAATTGAAATTTTGCTATTATATTATTGTTATTGTTACACCTATTTTAAAATTTTAAATTTTATAAATTTTATAAAATGCAAAAAATGAAGTTTCAAAATTCATGTCTTGTTATAAATTTTTTTTTTTTCTTTTTTTTTTTTACATATAAGTAATGTGATAAATTATTGTATTTTAATAATAAAAAGAGTCCGTACTGGTATTTAAAAGTTGACAAGGGCAACTGTATTCTTCCTCATTTTATCTTAGAATAATTCATTACATTCAGAATATAAAACAGAGTATGAATTTCCTGGGCCCCGATGATGTCCCTTTTTTTTCATTTATTTTTATTTTTTTAGCTAAATGAAAAAGCCTATTCCTTCCTTCTTTTCCCTTTTTTTGTACAAAATTTTTCTAGATTTTTTTGTGAGTGTTTTAGCACATTTCCAAAAAAATTTTGAAAAAATGTGCTTATTAGTTTCACTCTGTCCGTCCGTCCGTCCGTCTGTTTACAAAACTTCTACACCGTTGAAGATAGAGAAAAAAAATTGTAACCATGGCTAGGTCTCATAAAAAAATAATTTTGTGGAACAACTTTTTCATGTAGCCCCATTCATTACGGAGCTACAGCCCCTCAAACTTTGAAAAAGCCCTATTTTTAAATGCATATATCTTATGTTATGCTTAAGATTTTTTCACTCTGAAAACGTCATTCGCCAGGTATTTTTTTTAACTTTGTAAATTAATATCAAAATTATATAATTTTTTTTAAAATTTAGTATTTAAATTTACCGTTATGTGAAAATCAAATTTTGCATGATTTTTCTATGCTGCTATTAGGGCTCAAAAATTGAAAATTTGCTATTTTTATACACCTGTAACTTAGGAACCTGTACACATTTTACTTCGGCAAGATATAAAAATTAAAGCTAGAACAATGTATTTTTACGTGTGTTAAAGGTTTATTTTAGTTGTATAGGGTTCCAGAGTTCCAGCTCTTCAAAATTGCGAAAAAGCCCCCTTTTGCAGATGTATATATGTCAGGCTCTGTATAATAGTTTTGCACTCTAAAACCGCCAGAAGATCGAAAATTTTATTATCTACATAAAACAATATTAAAATTATGCAATCTTTTGTAATTTACTATTTAAATTTACCGTTATGTGAAAACCACATTTTGCATGAAATTTCTTTTTTCATAACTACGGCACTCTTTAGATAGAAACCTGAAATTTTGAGACAAGAAAGAACTTTTAGAATTAGTATAAGTTTTTTTAAAAAATTTTTTTGCACCACCACCTGGAGATATGAGGGCTGAAAAATTTAAAATTTGCTATTTTTAGGCACCTGTAACTTAAGCACCTGTACAAATTTTTCTTCGGCAAGACATAAAAATTAAAGGTCCAGTAATATATTTTTACGTGTGTTAACGGTATTTCTTAGTTATATGTTATATAGGGCCCTTCAAAATTTCCAAAAAGCCCTATTTTCACATATTTTCTTATTACAGAAAATTTCTTAAATTTTATTTTTTAAATTTTCAAATTTTTGTACAAGTCACAATTCTAAACAGTTTGTATTGTGTTTTGGAAATGTGCGCTTTTAAAAACCGTTGGTTTACATTCTACCTTGTTTAATTTTTGTTTCAATTACAAAAGCAATAATACATAAATTAACATGTACATTGTACATTTAGTTCAATAATTTGTGATGAGTGATGTCTATAATGATACAGAAATAATGGGTAAAAATTATTTAAGAACTCAGGTGTTTTACAAAATTTAAAATTTTATTATCATAAATTTAACTTGGTGATATCGAGATTTAACACATGTTGACACCTTAATAAAAATGGTGTGTAATAAATATTTTTTATTTTTTTTTAACCTGTTTTACCCGCTGAAGGAGCATAGGGCTTCCACAAAGCTTCTATATCGCACTCGATTGTGGGCCAAATGTTTGATTTCTGCCCATGTTTTACAGCTATTATCAATTTCCTTAGCCACAGACCTTCTCCATGTTATTTTAGGTCTACCCACACTTCTTTTTCTCTGTAGATTCCAGTCGAGCGCCTGGCGTGCAATGTTCTCTGGCGCTTTCCGAGAACATCTTTTGGGCTAACCTTGATGTTTCTTTCAGAGTGCGTACATTCCAATTTCCAATTCTTGTCCTTGTTTTCGTGCCAATGGTCGTTACCGTATTTTCATTTTGTAATATCCGAAGATCTGTTTCAGTTTCTTGAGTCATATTTTGTTCGCTAAGCAAGATGACTGGTCTGCTGTAGCTATCCACATGATTTCCATAATCTCACGTTTTGTAGAAAGATGACGCCAAATATTTCCGCAAGATGTCTTGGTGCGATTACATATCCCCATATCTTGACGTACAGATGTTTGTTGGGTTAGTCATGTCATATGTCATTGATGTCAGTTTGACAAGTGCACATGATGGAATAGGTATTTTTGTATTAAGTATTATTTATTAGATATAGATTATTTCTGGAACATGATTATAGGTATTTATTTATATTATTTTTGTTATTAATTATTATTTTCTATTTTTAGGTATGAAATATTAGATTATAAATTATAAGATAATATGTTATAAGAGTATAGTATTATATATATTTTTTATTTACCCAGCCGGCGATCGAACCCGAGACCCCTCACACCATTACGAGTGAGAGGTGGTGCTCTTAACTACTACACCATTGGCTGGATGCCAATATGAGAAGTATATAATAAATATATACTTCTCATATTGCTAAAAAAAAATTCTGATGAAATTGTCCATTTGAAAACCATTTACCAAGCCACATTTGGTGGAAAGCAGTTGCTTCCTATAAATATATTAAATAAAAATAAAGAATTGCAAAAGGAAACAGCATTTCCTAATATATGCATTGCATTAAGAATATTTTGCACCATACGAGTTCCCATGGCTCAAACGGAACGGTCATTCAGCATATTGGTAAGAGTGAAAAACGTATTGAGATAAACTATCGTTTGAATAGCGTGCCAAAATCGTTTGAATAGCTTAGTTAATTTAGCTATCGAAGCGATTTTAGCCAAAGAGTTAAATTTTAAAAATGTAATCAAAACTTTTGCAAATAAAAAAACGCGTAAAGCTTTATTATAAAATGTGCATATGTATAATAAAATTGAATTATTTAATATTAAAATGATGTTATTCCCTTTTTTAAATCCTACAAAACCTTTTTTAGGATTTCATTGGGCCCGGTCTTGGCTCTCGACGTCCCTGATTATATACCCGTACTAACATAGTTCTAATTATGGGTTAAATTTTTCGGCAAAGTAGTTCCGCGTTTGTTTTAAATGAGAACTCTGGCTAATGATTCATTGCATCAGAAAATTTCGAAATTTTAAAGTGCACATCAGAAGGGCGTTCTGCCACACTTTTTTAAATTCTTCTTTAGAGGAAAAAACTTGATGGAACAAAAGAGTAACAATTTTTTGAATTACATATTCAGAATAATAAGTAGTTAAGAATGATTTCCAAAATGAGAGAATTCAAATTTTTATATAAAAAATTCGCTTGCTTGATTGTGGAACTAATTTTTATTCTCGAATGAATATAGTTCAAAAGTATAATAAATTTGTTATTACGTTTGTGATACTGTAAACAAGACGAAATAGATATGGAAAAGTATATCGATACTTATTTCAAAAAATGTGCTAACGGACCAATAATCTGTAAAAGTTAAATTGTAAAAAACGCCACATTCTAGTCGAAATTTTAATGTTCTGGAACATTTGTCAAAGTTTAAAAAAATATACTAACTGATAGTTTTAGTAATAATTAAACTATCAGCCTACTATAAATTTGGTCAATTTAGGCAAATAGTGTCGACGGACGAACGATAACTCAAAAAAGAATGGAGCTAGGATTCTGAAATTTTTACTAATTCATTTTTATATAAATCCCAGGTTTTTTTTAAATTGAAATTGCGGATTCGACTACTTGCCCTACATCTTTTTTTTATACTTATGAGAATATCTTCACAGTGCCTAATTACACAGTGACTAAATATCTGAAATTTTGTCAAAAGAAGTTACGTTTGCCAACGTCCTCTACAAAATTTGGTTTGTCTAGTGCAACAGATTTATGTAGATACTTATCATACAATAGCGAAATTTATATCCTTGTATCTTGGTAATTTATTAAACTATATAAACATCTAAAATTTTATAAAAAATTACCGAGTTGTATGACAATAACTTCTGCAAAATTTGGTTGCGTTGACGTAATTAATTTGAGTAGCTCTAATACATCAGCTTCAAAATATTTATTAATATTTCGTTATACTTCACTATACCAGATATGTGAAATTTGGTAAAAGATTATTAAATTTTATGGAATAGTATGTATAATGTTTGTGAGGATATCCTAGAGCACTCCTCGTTGTATTATAAAAATTATATTTTTATAGTTAAAAAATAATTCAATAAAATGTTTTTATGTATATAATCCTTTTTTAAAAACAAAACTTTTTAAAGCTAGTAACTTTAATTTATTATAGAGAGTATAGTTTTATTATTAAATAATAAAAAATAAACGAATCTCGATCAATACTTACTTATTAAATCAATCTTGCTGATTATATATATAATATTATAACATATCAGGTAACTTTATGTGAAAAATTCTTTTAATGTTTTTCTGCGATAAAAATAGAGTAAATAAATGTTCAAATTTCTAACATACAAGTAAAAGGTGTGATGTTCTTCCGAGATTGAATTTAATTTATCTCACGATTTACAAAAAATATATATACTTAGATAATTTAAATACAAATTGGGCTTTTCACATTGACTTTTAAATGTTGTTCATTATCGAGATACGAGATACGAGACTGGTTATATTCCATTACTCTTTAGAACTGTTACAAATTTTGACATTTTAAAATTGCTCAGAGAAGACAAGACCAGAAAGTATACAAGATCAGAAACAAGAAATAAAAGAGAGGGAACACTTCCAAAAATTCAATATTAAAGATAAAATTCTGAAAGCAACGTATAAAAAAATAGAATCTAAAGACAATAAGCAATCAACAATTTTACCAAAAAAATTATCGACAGCAAAAACTTTTAAAACAAGCTAAAAAAAAGAATAAAATAGGTGGTTCAGATGAAATTGACTTTAAAACAGATGATAGCAATAATAACATTACAGATTTTGAATAAGTTCAATAACTTATTACCACATTATACTACTTTGAATTATGGAATGAAGATACTTTCATTCGCAAACAATTATGCTTACTTGTAAAATGAATAATAATGAAATTTATAACAAACTTAAGATTAAAAAACATTAATTTGCAACCATTCTATCTTAGCTTTTAAAATACAGTAAACGAAACAAATATAGAACTAGCTAATGAATAATAATACTCATAAAAAATTTTCACCATGGCTATCAACAATATCAACATAGACATAGAACCCACCAGATTCAGAAAAGACTCCAGTGAATCTAGTATATTGCAAAAATGAAATGTTTAATGAAAAGAGCAACAATCAAAATTTGGGAAAAAATCTAAACCAACAGATAATTCAATGTACTTAACACCGGATGTGAGTATAAATATGAATCCCCTAATCAAAATTTTATATTAGCAAATAAATACTCAAGCTATTCTAAAGTCATCGAATACACTATAAACAATACAGAAAAAAGCTATTTTTTAATATACATTGACTCATTCAACGCTATACATAAACTGAATAAATTTATTACAAGTCGTCCAATACACATCCGGTATATTACACATCAAAAATTTAATAGCTGAATACCCTGAAAAACATTTTACTTTTATGTGGATTTTTCCAAGCCACATTGGCATTAGTCAAAACGATTAAGAAGATTCATTGGCAAAAGATTCACTAAAAGAATCGTTTGAGCCATCGTATAAATATGTGTATTTTGCTGATCACATGGACTAGCACAAACTTTGTTGATCACTTTGTGAATGGACTAGTACAAACAACAACAAACTAAGAGAAATTAAGAAAAGTATGGAGAATTTATAACCACCTAGCATGAAAGCAATCATTTGTACTTAGTAGATTAAAAATTGAACACACAAAACTTATATAAAGAGAACTTCTTCACCAGTCTATACATTTTCAATAATTGTTATTCTTATTATACATTCAAGGTCAAATATAACATTACCAACATACTAATTCTTAAAATTGAAACGAGGAAGAATACAGTTGCCTTTGTCAACTCTTAGATACCCGTAGGAACCGTTAGTATGTTCACAGCCTGTCACTCTGCTTACAATATTATTTTTTTAATATTTTAGTATTTTAAAATAATTTGGGTGAATTTTATAATTTCTAGAACGATGGGTTGTACATATATTCAAACTATATGTTTATATGTACATTCTTCAAAAGCAGATTCTAACCTTCCACATAACGATTATCAATCCAAAACTTTTTCAAATATTCTATAGTACCATTTAATACTAAGCGGTAAATGTATATTAAATTTACTTAGTACAAAATAATAAATATAATTTTAAATATTATATTATATTATATTTAAATATTCCATTGACAGAATAATTTCTTATAAGTACAATAAAATACATATATGTATGTAAATACGGCGCTATATAATATATATCTATACTCTTGTCATTCATTCATCAGTTACATATACGATATGTAAATAAATATGATATTATATAAGTATGTATATATATCAATATCATATAAAATATCATATAAATAAAAATTCTTAGAGCAACCGTTATGTTGTTTATTTATTTACATTTTTTTGTACTACGCATTATATCCTCAACAATTTCAAATTATCGAGTAAAACAAATGCAAAAAATTTGTTGAAGAAATTTGTTAGAAAATTTGAAAAAATCAAGTAACACTTTCGTCAATTATAAAGTAACCCTATATTATTAAAAAAAGTTGTTAACAGAAATAAGAGTATAATATTAAAGCTTTAATTTTTGTGTACTACTTCAAAAAAATTTTAACAGGTGTTCAAGTTACATGTGTTTAAAAATAGGAAATTTTCAGTTTTTGATCCCTTACAATACAAAAAAAATTTCTAAAATGACTCATACTTATTTTCAAAGATCTAACTTCTCTCAAAATTTCAAGTTTCCAACTTAAACCGTTTAGAAGATAGAAGGGTTAAAGGATTTTGCAAAATTTGAGTTTCGCATAACGGTAAATTAAGACACCGTATGCCATAAATATATATTTATTGTATATATACTTTTAAAGCTAATAAAAGTAGTAATCGTTTGGCGTTTCCAGAATGAAGATATACCTTATGCAACTTGTGCTATAACAATTTAAATATAGAGCTTTTTTGAACCTTTGGGGAGCTGTAGCTCCGTAACGGGTGGGGCTACCAAAAAAAGTTATTAAAAATAAAATTAATAGTTTTGTGAGATCTATCAGCAGTTAAAATTTCATAGCTCTATTTCAAAAAAAATGTGGGGATCTAAAAGTTAGGTGTTCGAGAGCTACCCTAAGTTCTGGTCCAAACTCAACCAAAAAAAATAGGGAACCTACAAATTACTCCCAGAATATTTTGTGTAAATTTCAAGATTCTAGCTTTCTTAGTTTTTGAGTTAGCGTGCTGACGGACGGACGGACGGACATGGCTCAAACGTCTTAGAATTTTTTTCTGATCCGATCCATACCTTTGAAGGTATATCTAGCTCGCTTATTTCGAGGTGTTACAAACGGAGGAGTAATTTTATTATACCCGATCCTATCGTACGGGTATAAAAATTGATGCGGTTGGAAAAAATTTCAGTTTCTTGAAATATATAATGAAATTTAACTTAGTTTTATTAATAAAATGTAGATTCATATTTTATGTTTTGTAGATCATATAATATTGGCTTTTTTTTTTTTTTGTTTCAGAGTTGTCTACAAATCAACATTACAAGTCTACCAATGAGCTCAGCAAAAACATCATCTAATTTTAATTTTTAATTTCAAATATTTTATAAAATGAATTATTATAATAATTTTGTAATTAATTGAAATAATCTTATAACAAACATTATGCGGGCCTAATAAAATTGTCTATGGTTAAAAGGCTATTAAAAACTTTAAAACAAAATAAAAGTAAAATAACACTGAATGAAAATCTATTAATCATTAGTATTAATGCTTTTATAGTTAATTTAGTCATACATAAATGCAAACAAAGTTTACGAAAAAATCTTCCAAATATATTTAAATAAATTCAAAAAAAATATAGTAAAGTAAAATCAAACTATTTCAAATACTTTTTAGAAAACAGAAATCAGATACCTATATGTACATAATTTACTTATACAAACAATATACGTACATACTTATAGTTTCTTTCTCTATAAACTAAGAATACACAAATACTTAAACTCAAAAATATACAAATTTCACATATTTTATTAATGATCCCATGGACTTTAATTATTTTTATATCATGTTAAGTATATTTATTTCAATGTTTTAATTGATTGTTTTGAACATAAAAATCAGTAAGAAAAAACCATCATTGCTTATTCAACACTAAAGCAAACAAAATTTTTCAAGAAGAAAAACTAAAAATGAAATTCATATACATGTATATCAATGAATAAAATAAATAAACATTTTTCACTTTTTAATTCTTTTTAGTCTAATTATATTTTTATGGTTATTCAAGAAACATTTTTACTTTCATAAAGAATTATAGCAAAAGTTACTGAACCGACTTCTTTTAATTTAAGAACTTCTTTTCGGTAATAGGTTTAGATTATTAAATCATTGGTAAATACTTAACCGTAATCTTGAGCAATTAATATGGATAGAGCTAATTATCCTGGTTCCTAAAATAATAAACTCAACTTAAATCGTGTTTTACTTTTCTGAAATAAACGAAAATTTAACATTTTTTATTGGTTTAGTGTAATGTTTAGTGTTAATGTGTTTATAATGTTGTTCCATCTTGTCTTGACCTGGAGTTAGTTTCGTCATTCCAGTTTCAGATAATTTTCAACAACAAGAAAATATATTTTTTAGCTCATTTTCAATAAAAATTTAAAAAAATGTGCCTTAGTTTTACTCTGTGCGTCTATCCGTCTAAGTGTTTGAAAAACTTCTACACGCTTTAAAATTAAGCAGTCAAATTTTAACTACGGATTTGTATCGCAAAAAAATGAATTTTGTGGAAAATTTTTTTCCTGTAGTCACACTTTTTACGGAGCTAGAGCATCCCAAAGTTCGAGAAAAGCCTTTATTTAATTTAAATATATAGTTTTGCCATACGGTATTTTAATTTACTTTAATAAAATTTTCACATAAACTTATAACCTATATTTAGTCTAATAAGTGTTAATCGGGTTTCGTTTATTTTTTATTATTTCATAATTAAACTATACTTTCTATAATTAAAGTAAAGTGTTAGCATGAAAAAGTTTTGTACTTAGAATAAGAAATCCAAACGGTTTACGGTTTTCGTTTTAACGGTTTATCAAATTTCGAGATGAGTTAGAATTTGGGAAATATGTATGAGTCATTTCAGAAAATATTTTTGCATCGCTCTCTGTTTAGAAGCTGTAAGGAATCAAAAGCTGGAAATTCCCTTTTTGAAAGCACTTGAAACTTAAACAGCTGTGCAATTTTTTTGAACAAAAATTAAAGCTCCAACATCCTATTTTTGACTCTGTTAACAACTTTTCTTAATAATATAGGGTTACCTTTAAATAGGTGAGTGTGACTTGATTTTATAAAATTTTTTCTAACAAATTTTTCTAACGATTTTTTTCTATTTTTATATTATTTTACAAATTTATTTTTCAATGTACATCGGTATCTTTATCCAAAACTGCTTTGTGCTTTTTTGAAACCCTTGGTTTTTCCATTACTTGTTCAAATATTTTTTTTTAATCAAAAAATTCTTAAATCTGTTTCTAATTAAAGATTAAGTCTTCTCTCTTAATAGAATAAAAGATTTATTATTTACCTACATCAATAATTGATGACAATTATTTAAATAACTTACTTTATTTTATTATAACAAATTTTGATTTAAATTGATATATAAATATATATATAATATATATAATATATAAAAATGATATATGATATATATATATATATGATATATATATATATGATATATTATATATCCGGTTCGAAGGACCAGAAAATGTTTGTTTAAAACACAAATACAAAAAAAAATGTTTAATCCAAATGTTCAACTCAATCCAATTTAATTGAATTTTCACTATTTTTAAAAAATTAATAACGCACTGTTATTTTTTTTATTATAATAAAACGCACTGTTTTATTTTCAATTTAATTTATTTTAACAATCTTTTTTTACGACTCTACGATAACAATTGATTAAAATTCATAAAATTTGGGTTTATATAAACTTGAGTTAAACGGTTCAGGACTAACGTTTAACTCAAGTTCATTAACCTTGAATTTAAAGTACATAATAAACGAGGAAGAATACAGTTGCCTTTGTCAACTATTAGATACCCGTACGAACCGTTAGTATGTTCACAGCCTGTCACTCTGTTTACAAAATTATTTTTTTAATATTTTAGTATTTTAAAATAATTTGGGCGAATTTTATAATTTCTAGAACTATGCCTTGTACATATATTCAAACTATATGTTTATACATTCTTTAAAAGCAGATACCTTCCACATAACGATTATCAATCCAAATATTTTTTCAAAATTTCTATAGTACCATTTAATACTAAGCGGTAAATGTATATTAAATTTACTAAGTACAAAATAGTAAATATAATTTTAAATATTATATTATATTAATGCGTACATAGTATATTTATATTGTTATAAGTATATCGCCATACATTGCAATATTTCTTTAAAAATATTTCCATTCATAGAATAATTTCTTATAAGTACAATAAAATACATATATGTATGTAAATACGGCACTATATAATATACATATATACTCTTATCATTCACTCACTAGTGGCATATACGATATGTAAATAAACATGATATTATATAAGTATGTATGTATATCAATATCATATAAATAAAAATTCTTCAAGCAACCGTTATATTGTTTATTTATTTACATTTTTTTGTACTAAGCATTATATCCTCAACAATTTCAAATTATCGAGTAAAACAAAATGCAAAAAATGCGTTAAAGAAATTTGTTAGAAAATTTGAAAAAATCAAGTAACACTTTCGTCAATTATAAAGTAACCCTATATTATTAAAAAAAGTTGTTAACAGAAATCTATAATTATAATTTAGTAGTTTTCGGCCACACACTACGTATTTTGAATTCCGTTTCAAGCTTTGAACATCAGTAACTACATATTTTTTACGATTTTTTTACTATAAAACCTATACGTAATATTAATAATAAAACATAAACAATACATTTCATATTTAAATTACAGTAGTATGGTACCTACGATAGTCGGTAGTAGTAACAAAACGTACACAACAGAATAACAAAAAAAAAGCACAAAATTATAAGAGACATTCTCACTTACTCTCTTTAAAATTGTGTATTTTTTTTTTCCTCTCGAGTCGACTCGACCTCAAGGGCTCAACTATTCTTTGGCTATATGTATGTAATGTAGTATGTACTTTAACTTATGCATGTAGAAAAAAATTTCAAAATTGATAAAAATCATTATTTATCACAATATGTATTGAAATTTTAAATAATGATGATGAATGATATAGATCTGATATTAATAATCAATATGTATCTAAGTATGTACTTATGTATGACCATCGAGCAGAGTCTCTTTAAAATTCATATATATATGTAATTGTTTTGGTTTTGTACTTTTCTATTAAAATGTTGCATTTATGTATGAATGTTTGTATATTATTTGAAGCGATTAGAAAACTTTTCTAATTGTATTCTTTTTTGAATTCAATTTCTTCTCATATAAGTACTTAAATTTTAGTATACAGCAGTTCTTACAACCAAAATTAAATTTGAATAATCTTATCAAGTATTGTACGCCAAATATACGGTCTTTTTCAGATTTAAAATTTTTTATATTAGGGCAAAGTAAAACGAACAACGGCAATATTGTTACAGACAACGTGCCTATAAAAAAATTTAACTGAATTTTGCTCCAAAATTTTTTTGTGCATTTTACGAATGTTTTACGGATACCTATTCTGTTTTCCCCACGTACCTTTAAAACAATTATTTCGAACTCGATAAAAAAATAGACATAATAGTCCTCACTCACAATACCAAATAATCTAAATATACGTGCACCAACTACAGGTTCTTTATACAATTTAATTCTGTCTTGGCGTTATTTTAAAAATAATTTCAGTTAGTGTTTTGACGAATTTGATTTTGCTTTCTGATTTTTTACGGATTGTACTTTTTCCAAAAATTCTATTTTTCTAAACTGCAACTGTCTATTATATGAATTGGGATTCAACATAAAATTTGACTACACATTAACAGGGGCCCCTAGTAAGAGTATAATGTTGAAGCTTTAATTTTTGTGTATTACTTCAAAAAAATTTTAACAGATGTTCAAGTTTCAGGTGTTTAAAAATAGGAAATTTTCAGTTTTTGACCCCTTACAGCTCCTAAACGGGGGGTGATACAAAAAAAATTTCTGAAATGACTCATACTTATTTTCAAAGATCTAACTTCTATCAAAATTTCAAGTTTCCAACTTAAACCGTTTAGAAGATAGAAGGGTTAAAGGATTTTGCAAAATTTTAGTTTCGCATAACAGTAAATTAAGACACCGTATGCCACAACTATATATTTATTGTATATATACTTTTAAAGCTAATAAAAGCAGTAATCGTTTGCCGTTTTCAAAATGAAGATGTACCTTATACAACTTGTGCTATAACAATTTAAATATAGAGCTTTTTTGAACCTTTGCGGAGCTGTTGCTCCGTAACGAGTGGGGCTACAAAAAAAGTTATTAAAAATAAAATTAATATTTTTGTGACATCTATCATCAGTTAAAATTTCATAGCTCTATTTAAAAAAAAATGTGGGGATCTAAAAGTTAGGTGTTCGAGAGCTACCTGAAGTTTTGGTCGGAACTCAACCAAAAAAAATAGGGAACCTACAAATTGCTCCAAACAATTTCAAGATTCTAGCTTTCTTAGTTTTTGAGTTAGCGTGCTGACGGACGAACGGACATGGCTCAATCGACTTAGAATTTTTTCCTGATCCGATCCATACGTTTGAAGGTATATCTAGCTCGCTTATTTCGAAATGTTCCAAACGGAGGAGTAATTTTATTATACCCGATCCTATCGTACGGGTATAAAAAAGTGATAATGTAAAATGTATTAAAATTTAAAACTATGAAAACAAGGTAGAATGTAAATTAACGGTTTTTAAAAGCGCACATTTCCAAAAAACAATACAAACTGTTTAGAATTGTGACTTGCACAAAAATTTGAAAATTTAAGAAATTTCTTGTAATAATAAAAAAAGGTAAAAAAAGGACTTTTCTGGAATTTTGAGGGGCTGTAAGGCCGAAACCCTACATAACTAATAAATAACCGTTAACACACGTAAAAATATATTATTGAAGCTTTAATTTTTATATTTTGCCGAAATAAAATGTGTACCTAAATTAGAGGTGTTTAAAAATAGCACATATTCAACTTTTGAGCCGTAATAGCTCATAAACAAGGGGTGCTTAAAAAAAAATTTCTGAGCAAACTTATACTAATCCTAAAAGTTCTTTCTGCCCTCAAAATTTCAAGTGCCTATTTGAAAGCGTTCCGGAGTTATGAGGGTAGAAAAATCATGCAAAATTTGATTTTCACATAACGGTAAATTTAAAATAATTTTGATAGTAATTTACAAAGCTAAAAAAAAGTTGTTCCACAAAATTATTTTTTTTATGAGACCTACCGATGGTTAACATTTTTTTCTCTATCTTTAACGGTGTAGAAGTTTTGTAAACATACGGACGGACAGACGGACAGACGGACGGACAGAGTGAAACTAATAAGCACATATTTTCAAATGGGAAATTTAGCAGAACTTTCGTAAATTACGACTCGAGGAATACCTGTGGTACTAATGTGTTCCACAATTTCGATAATAAATTTAACTTAACTTTAATCGTGGCCTCTGTTGCTTAATCGTGTAGGTTCACTTTTTTTTACAGGAAGCAAGTTTTATTAATTGACAACAAACCGCCCTTGCTACCAAATATAGTATAAATACATAATACATATATAATAATATAAACAAAATAAACTAACTGTTGGTTATTTGTAATTTATATACAAAAAAAAACAGCTTTTTTGAACTAAAAAGTAGAAAATAAATTTTGAATAGCAAATTTTTCTGTAATTTTCTAAACTATATTGTTACAATCGAGATTTCTTTGAAAAAGTTTATTTCAGTATGTCAAATATATATATAAATATAAGTATATGTAAGTTTTAAAGTCTGTCAAATTAATATAAAAGCTGGAGGCAAATTTTAAAAATATAAGTTTATAGTAATGCGTTTGTTGCCTCCAGCTTTTATTTTAACTTCACAGACTTTAAAACTTATATATACTTATATTTATATATATATTTGACATATTGAAATAAACTTTTTCAAAGAAATCTCGATTGTAACAATATAGTTTAGAAAATTACAGAAAAATTTGCTATTCAAAATTTATTTTCTACTTTTTAGTTCAAAAAAGCTGTTTGTTTTAAACATTTATTTTATTTATTTTATTTTATTCTTTTTAGTAACGACAAATATAAGTATTAAATTGATATTTTTTTTCCTTGTTTAATTTTGAATTTTTACAGTTGCCCTTACAGTCTATAATTATATTATTACCTGCTATAATATAGAATATATTGAATTTTTTAATTATTAATTTATTGTGGCAAAATTTTTAAAAAATTAAGAAAACGTTGCATAGCTAAATTCAAAATTTAAATAAAAATATTGCAATTTTATAATGTTCTTTATTTCCACTTAAAAATGCGGCCCTTTAAAAACTTTGATTTATATACTGCCTTGTTTTTTCTTTCTTTTATAGCATGACATTTTAATATTTCTTTTTTTCTATCTGTTATGTGTGTAAATATCAAATGTGCATATATACATAAGAAATAGCCTTTAAAAATATTTAAAAACAATCAAATTAACATTTTTTGTTCTCTTTTCTTTCTATTTGTTTTTATTTTTCTTCCAGTATTACATTTTACTTTTTTTTTCTGTTATTTAGGTACGCTAAGAACTTATTTTTTTTTTTTTAATATTAAATTTATGCATACAGTCTATATAAAAAATAGAAATTATTAGCTATAGAACATTCTGAATTTTTGTTTTGTTCGTTTATGTTAACCGTCCATTCATATGCAAACATAGAATTTTTTTTTTTCGTTTATGTTTACCGTCCATTCATATAAATATAATTGTTGGTATTAAAAAATAATGAATCTATAACTACACACATATATACTGATATATTCATTCATATACATATTATAGTAGTATGGGTACTATATAATGATCTGAACTTCTGATTGTTATATCTAAATATAATAAAAGACAAGTTGCTGCTGCTGAGTAGCGTGCCCTACTGTTATGTTAAATGTTAATTTAACAAATGTTATACTATGAAAAGAAAGAAACGTACATCTGATATTTACCCATATAACAGATAGAAAACAATAAATATTATAATGTTATGCTATGAAATATATAAATATTTCTAAATATAATATATCTAAATATAATAAAAGACAAGTTGCTGCTGCTGAGTAGCGTGCCCTACTGTTATGTTAAATGTTAATTTAACAAATGTTATACTATGAAAAGAAAGAAACGTACATCTGATATTTACCCATATAACAGATAGAAAACAATAAATATTATAATGTTATGCTATGAAATATATAAATATTTCTAAATATAATATATAAATATAATAAAAGACAAGTTGCTACTGCTGAGTAGCGTGCCCTACTGTTATGTTAAATGTTAATTTAACAAATGTTATACTATGAAAAGAAAGAAACGTACATCTGATATTTACCCATATAACAGATAGAAAACAATAAATATTATAATGTTATGCTATGAAATATATAAATATTTCTATTTCTAAATATAATAAAAGACAAGTTGCTGCTGCTGAGTAGCGTGCCCTACTGTTATGTTAAATGTTAATTTAACAAATGTTATACTATGAAGAGAAAGAAACGTACATCTGATATTTGCCCATATAACAGATAGAAAACAATAAATATTATAATGTTATGCTATGAAATGAAAGAAAAAACAAGGCAGTGTATAAATCAAAGTTTTTAGAGGGTCGTATTTTTAAGTAGAACATTATAAAATTGCAATAATATTTTTATTTAAATTTTGCTAAGTAACATTTTCTTAATTTTTTAAAAATTTTGCCATAATGTAGTACAATTTTAGAATCAGAAGTTTAGCCCATAATATAGATATTTGAATAAAAATATGGGTATACATATATTAGATTTATTATAGATTTATTATTTTTTATATAGGCAACAGTTATTTATATGAATGAATGGACGGTAAACATAAACGAACAAAAAAAAATTCAGAATGTTCTATAGGTTATAATGTATATTTTTTAAATAGACTGATGTATAAATTTAATATTTAAAAAAAATAACAGAAAACAAAAAAAAAAAAGTAAAATGTAATACTGCGAAGAAAAATAAAAACGAATAGAAAAAAAAGAGAACAAAAATGTTACTTTGATTGTTTTTAAATATTTTGAAAGAAAAAAAGAACTATTAAAATGTTATGATTTTAAAAGAAAACGAGGATGAGTGCAGTAGAGTAGACTGTGTCAACTCTGGGATACCCGTATGAACGTAATATATCCTGTTTCTATAAAACTTGATCATCTTTTAAAAACATTCAGATGTTTTAGTACCGAACTACAGAGATATATTTATGTAAATTGTGGAGTTGTATGACAGCTACCTGAATCTATTGCGCCTAGCTTCATTAAGTTCCAAGAGGTGCAAGAAGCCTGAACCGGCTGCTCTAGACCAACCAAATTTTACAAAAGTTCTTGGCCTATAACTCGACACCTCTTTACTAAATTTCAGGTTCCTTACTTCAATAGACACTGAGTTATTCTCATTTAAACGGATAAGTTGTATGGCAGCTACCCGAACCCGTCGCACCACCACAACCAAATTTTGCAAAAGTGGTTGCCATAAAACTTGATCATCATTTGCAAGATTTCAGACGCTTAGCTTCATTAAGTTCCAAGAGATGCAAGAAGCCTCAACCGGCTGCTCTAGACCAACCAAATTTTGCAAAAGTTGTTGGCCTATAACTCGACACCTCTTTACTAAATTTCAGGTTCCTAACTTCAATAGACACTGAGTTATTCTCATTTAAACGGATAAGTTGTATGGCAGCTACCCGAACCCGCCGGACCACCACAACCAAATTTTACAGAAGTTGTTGCCATAAAACTTGATCATCATTTGCAAAATTTCAGAAACCTAGCTTGAATAGATACTGAGTTATTTCTATATAAAGATAGAAGTTGTATGGCAGCTACTCGAACCCGCCGACCGAAAATGTTGGATTTAAATAGCAAAACTAACAATTTTGCAAAAGTGCCGTAAAAAAAATTTCAGCCTCCTAGCTACTTTATTTTTTGAGTTATCGTGCGGACGGATGGACGGACGGACGTACGTGGCTTAATCGACTCAGAATTCGATTCTGAGCCGATCCATACCTTTGACACTATATCTAGCTCGACTCCTTTAAGGTGTCACAAACGTAATGGCAAATTTATTATACCCTTGAACATAGTTCATACGGGTATAAAAACATACGTCTGATATTTACGTACCTACATAACAGATAGAAAAAGGAAAAAAAAAATGTTATGCTATGAAAAGAACGAAAAGTCCATCTGATATTGAGGTACAAACAGATAGAAAAAAAGAAATATCAAACTGTTATGCTATGAAAAGAAAGAAAAAACAAGGCAGTGTATAAATCAAAGTTTTTAAAGGGTCGGATTTTTAAGTAGAACATTATAAAATTGCAATAATATTTTTATTTAAATTTTGCTAAGTAACATTTTCTTAATTTTTTAAAAATGTTGCCATAATATAGTACAATTTAAGAATCAGAAGTTTAGCCCATAATATAGATATATGAATAAAAATATGGGTATACATATATTAGATTTATTATAGATTTATTATTTTTTATATAGGCAACAGTTATTTATATGAATGAATGGACGGTAAACATAAACGAACAAAAAAAAATTCAAAATGTTCTATAGGTTATAATTTATATTTATACCCGTACGATAGGATCGGGTATAATAAAATTACTCCTCCGTTTGTAACACCTCGAAATAAGCGAGCTAGATATACCTTCAAAGGTATGGATCGGATCAGAAAAAAATTCTAAGACTTTTGAGCCATGTCCGTCCGTCCGTCCATCCGTCAGCACGCTAACTCAAAAACTAAGAAAGCTAGAATCTTGAAATTTACACAAAATATTCTTCGAGTAATTTGTAGGTTCCCTATTTTTTTTGGTTGAGTTTGGACCAACCCTTAGGGTAGCTCTCGAACACCTAACTTTTAGATCCCGACATTTTTTTTGAAATAGAGCTATGAAATTTTAACTGCTCATAGATCTCACAAAAATATTAATTTTATTTTTTATAACTTTTTTTGTAGCCCCACCCGTTACGGAGCTACAGCTCCCCAAAGGTTCAAAAAAGCTCTATATTTAAATTGTTATAGCACAAGTTGTATAAGGTATATCTTCATTTTGAAAACGCCAAAAGATTACTACTTTCATTAGCTTTAAAAGTATATATACAATAAATATATATTTGTGGCATACGGTGTCTTAATTTACCGTTATACGAAACTCAAATTTTGCAAAATCCTTTAACCCTTCTATCTTCTAAACGGTTAAAGTTGGAAACTTTGACAGAAGTTAGATCTTTGAAAATAAGTATGAGTCATTTCGGAAATTTTTTTTGTATCACTCCCAGTTTAGGAGCTGTAAGGAGTAAAAAACTGAAAATTTGCTATTTTTAAACACCTGTAATTTGAATACCTGTTAAAATTTTTTTAAAGTAATACACAAAAATTAAAGCTTCAATATGATACTCTTATTTCTGTTAACAACTTTATTTAATAATATATGGTTACTTCATAATTATCGAAGGAGTTACTTGATTTTTTCAAATTTTCTAACAAATTTTTTGCATTTTGCTTTACTCGATAATTTAAAATTGTTGAGGATATAATGCGTAGTACAAAAAAATGTAAATAAATAAACAACATAACGGTTGCTTGAAGAATTTTTATTTTTATGATATTGATATATATACATACTTATATATTATCATGTTTATTTACATATCGTATATGTCACTAGTAAATGAATGATAAGAGTATAGATGTATATTATATAGCGCCGTATTTACATACATATATGTATTTTATTGTACTTATAAGAAATTATTCTGTCAATGGAATATTTAAATATAATATAATATAATATTTAAAATTATATTTACTATGTTGTACTAAGTAAATTTAATATACATTTACCGCTTAGTATTAAATGGTACTATAGAATATTTGAAAAAGTTTTGGATTGATAATCTTTATGTGGAAGGTTAAAATCTGCTTTTAAAGAATGTATAAACATATAGTTTGAATATATGTACAACCCATAATTCTAGAAATTATAAAATTCACCCAAATTATTTTAAAATACTAAAATATTAAAAAAATAATATTGTAAGCAAAGTGACAGGCTGTGAACATACTAACGGTTCGTACGGGTATCTAAGAGTTGACAAAGGCAACTGTATTCTTCCTCGTTTTTAAATAGACTGTATGTATAAATTTAATATTTAAAAAAAATAAAAGAAATACTTAGCGTACGTAAATAACAGAAAACAAAAAAAAAATAAATGTAATACTGCGAAGAAAAATAAAAACGAATAGAAAAAAAAGAGAACAAAAAATGTTACTTTGACTGTTTTAAAATATTTTTAAAGAAAAAAAGAACTATTAAAATGTTATGATTTTAAAAGAAAAAAACATACCTCTGATATTTACGTACATAAGAGATAGAAAAAAGAAATATTAAATGTTATGCTATGAAAAGAAAGAAACGTACATCTGATATTCAGGTACATAACAGATAGAAAAAAAGAATTAAAATGTTATGCTATAAAAAGAATGAAAAAACAAGGCAGTGCATAAATCAAAGTTTTTAAAGAGTTGCATTTTTAATTAGAAATTATAAAAAAATAAAGCAGTGCGTAAAACCAAAGCTTTTAAAGGAGTGCAATTTAAATTATAAAATCGCAATTTTCAATTAAATTTTGAATGTGTAATATTTTCTTAATTTTATGCTTCTTTTATGATTTTTAATTTCTAAAACTTCAACATTATATGCACAGCCAATTTTTATTGTTTTACATAAAAGGTGCGTAAAACTTACGGTGTGAAGATTTTGTAGAGAAAGCGATAGATAAAGAGACAGAATATTATTACGGATAGAGTAAAAATTTGTTTGAAAAATATAACAAAAAAAGTTTTGAAGCATTTGCTATGGCAACCATAGAAAAATATAACAAGTGTACTATATATTATTGCTATGGCAACATAGAAAAATATAACAAGTGTACTTCTAAATATAATAAAAGGCAAGCTGCTGCTGATTAGCGTGCCCTACTGTTATGTTAAATGTTAATTTAACAAATGTTATGCTATGAAAAGAAAGAAACGTGTATCTAATATTTACGTACATAACAGATAAAAAACAATAAATATTAAAATGTTATCCTACGAAAAGAAGGAAAAAACAAGGCAGTGTATAAATCAAAGTTTTTAGAGGGTCGTATTTTTAAGTAGAACATTATAAAATTGCAATAATATTTTTATTTAAATTTTGCTAAGTAACATTTTCTTAATTTTTTAAAAATTTTGCCATAATATAGTACAATTTAAGAATCAGAAGTTTAGTCCATAATATAGATATATGAATAAAAATATGGGTATATACATATATTATGTAGTTAATTATAAAAAAATAAAGCAGTGCGTAAAACCAAAGCTTTTAAAGGAGCGTAATTTAAATTATAAAATCGCAATTTTCAATTAAATTTTGAATGTGTAACATTTTCTTAATTTTATGCTTCTTTTATGATTTTTATTTTCTAAATCTTAAACCTTATATGCACAGCCAATTTTTATTGTTTTACATAAAAGGTGCGCAGAACTTACGGTGTGAAGATTTTGTAACGAAAGCTACAGATAAAGAGGCAGAATATTATTACGGATAGAGTAAAAATTTGTTTGAAAAATATAACAAAAAAAGTTTTGAAGCATTTGCTATGGCAACCATAGAAAAATATAACAAGTGTACTATATATTATAATTAGGTAAATGCATCAGATCAGTATAGTTTAGTTTCAAAATTATAAAGTTTGATACTGTATTTTTTTCGAAGCGAAAATTTTTGTTACTATTGGCAAAAATTTATTTACCATTGGTTTTTAATCCAACCTTTGGTTTTTTAATCCAAAGCTTGATAAAGAAATTTACAAGACATGAGATTTATTAAATAATCATTTTTATTACATTTTTGAAAGAAACTACTTCACAGCATCATTGAGGTTTTTCATTATTTAAAACACTTTAGCAATAAATTTTACATTTATCAATATCTAAATATAATACATATAAGTATTTGAATAAATTTACTAAAATTAAATTGTTCATAAAACTGAGGAAACTTTCACAAAAGCTATATTTTTCTACTTATACCCGTCGTATGACGGGCTTTTTTACTAGTTGTATTATATATTGTGGCAAGATTTTTAAAAAATTAAGGAAACATTGCATAACAAAATTAAAAATTTAAATAAAATTGTTATTGCAATTTTATAATGTTCTTTATTTCCACTTAAAAATGGGACCCTTTAAAAACTTTGATTCATACACTGTCTTGTTTTTTCTTTCTTTTCATAACATAATATTTTAATATTTTTCTTTTTTATCTGTTATGTACGGAAATATCAAACGTATGTTTCTTTCTTTTAAAATCATAACATTTTAATATTTCTTTTTTTCTATCTGTTATGTGGGTAAATATCATATGTGCACATATACGTAAGAAATAGACTTTAAAAATATTTAAAAACAATCAAAGTAACATTTTTTGTTCTCTTTTTTTCTATTCGTTTTTATTTTCTTCCAGTATTACATTTTACTTTTTTTTTGTTTTCTGTTATTTAGGTACGCTAAGTATTTCTTTTTTTTTTTTTAAATGTTTAATTTATACATGCATTCTATTTAAAAAATATAAATTATAACCTATAGAACATTCTGAATTTTTTTTTGTTCGTTTATATTTACCGTCCATTCATATGCATACATAAAATTTTTTTTGTTCGTTTATGTTTACCGTCCATTCATATAAATATAACTGCCTACATATTAAAAAATAGTAAATCTATAACTACATACATAAATAGCCATATATTCATTCATATCCATATGTATCTATATTATGAGCTGAACTTCTCATTGTTGCATTATATCACAATGCGGCAAAATTTTTAAAAAATTAAGAAAACGTTGCATAGTTAAATTCAAAATTTAAATAAAAATATTGCAATTTTATAATGTTCTTTATTTCCACTTAAAATGCGACCCTTTAAAAACTTTGAATTATACACTGCCTTGTTTTTTCATTCTTTTCATAGCATAACATTTTAATATTTCTTTTTTTCTATTTGTTATGTGGGTAAATATAAGATGTGCACATATACATAAGAAATAAATTCCATTCCATCCATTCATATGCATACATAAAATTTTTTTTTTTCGTTTATGTTTACCGTCCATTCATATAAATATAACTGTTGCCTACATATTAAAAAATAATAAATCAATAAATCAACTAAATAATAATAGTTGGGAATTTGGAATTTGGTGTGACTGTGATAGCAGATTTTTAATTTTTAGTACAGCACACATAAAAATATGCATACCATTTTTGTACATGTTTGTACCTACATATGTAGTAAAAAAATTTGGTTTTAAAAGTATGTAATTGAGAATATATTAAATTGCTTACTTCTAAATGCTAATGTTTTTGAATTAAAAAAAAATTATTTTGCTTTTTCTAGACGATGTAGATATATATGTATGTATGTACATAACATATATTTTATGATTAATTCATAATTATTGTTATTGAAAAGAAAAATATTGTTGTTATTTACTATTTTTAAAAAAGACTGGATTTCTTATTTTTAATATATTCTTTTTGTTGTTTAATGTTTTTACATAATTGGAAATATATTCTTAGTTTTTATACTTCAGAAGAAGGCATTAGTGGTGCAGATCATCATTCCCTAATAGATCTTAATTTAAAGGTAGATACCAATTTAGATATCAATTTTAGGGCCATAATATGCGATATTAATAGGTATGTTAAGAGTTTCGAAAGAAAAGCCCTATTTTAATTATAATTAAGAAAGGAAAAACACATATCTATATAAATATTATAAATAAACACAATGCTTTTATAAATAAAAATGTATACTAAAAATCAATTGATTTGATGAAAAAAACTTAAATTTAACACTTACTAAATTTTAAGTAAATGCATTTTAAATTTTACACTGTGTTCTCAAGTGCGGCACATTAATTTGCTTACACATTCATATCTTTCAAATTCATCGCTTTCAAACCAAAAATATTTTCGAAGCACATATTACATATTTTGAAGTATGTACCTATGCATATGTACGCATACAATGCAATGCGGGCTACATAAAAAACAATAGTCTTTTATAGAAAAAAAAAAACATTTATGTATTACGTATACGTATTGGTTTTGGTGTGAGTTTAGTAAATTTAGATAATGTTTTATTTTGGTTCTGTAATAATTCTGTTTAGAGAAATTAGCTTAATTTCAAAATTAAATTTTCATACAAAGATATAAGTAACAGAATTATCTTTGTATGAAAATTTAATTTTGAAATTAAGCTAATTTCTCTAATGTTTTTCGATATTATTATTTTAAAATCATGTATTGTCATCGGGATCTGATCTAATGAAGAAAATTTCACGTCTCTAGCTCAACGGGAAGTGTGTTTAAAATGGCTTCTAAGATTCCATCCTTTACCGAACCAAGTTAATAAAAAGCTGTTAAAAAATATTATAAATCCCAAAAATAGAAATTTTCGATGTTAATTTTCAAAATTAATTTTCTTAATATAAAAACGTCTAAAATTTTAAAATATTTACTATTTTTCATAGAGAAATGTCAATATTTAATACTTTTGTATAAAACCCTGTAATAATTGACATATTTTAGTATTGATTTTAGAGGTGGATTCAAAATCTCATTTGAATCCGACATTTGAATCATTTGTTTATGGGAGATTGGTAAGAGGCTTTTAAGAGTTGGTTACAAAATCAGGGTTCACCCCTTTTGCGGAGTATTTATATATATACGGATTTTTACAACATATTGTCTATTATTTTGATTGTACATGTTTGGATTTTAAAAGTTTGAATTTTCATGCATCGATATTTGGATTTTGAAAGTTTGGATTTTAAAATTTGGATTTTCTAGAAGAACCCAAGAGGTTAAGTCTTTCCTCCTTTAATTCGCTACGGATAGAAAGTGAAGAAAGATATGTGTTTTGCTCATGTTGGTCGGTTCACCTGTTTTTTTTAAATCATTTTTTGGAATTTCGTACCCAACCCCAATTAGATTTCGCAATTTGGAATTTAGCATTTTGTAATTTAGGATTTATGATTTGGGATTTTGTAATAAGTTGAAAGTTTTTTGGGATTTAGTTATTTGAGATTTTGTGTTTGAGATTTTGTGATTTGGGATTTCATTACATTTTAAATTCTTACCCTAACAGAAGTTTTAATTCTATATTTTTTCTACGTAAATTTTATCAAAATTATTAAATTTCTAAAGCTTCTACATTGTTCATGAATTCTAAGGTGGCCTAACTAATTTGTAATTTTCATATAGTGTTTTTTCATATACCAAAACCAAAAAGAACGGTTTATAACTTAAAAGTTACATATATTTTTATAATCAGATTCGCCTTACGAGACTGCAAGTTATATAAAAATAAATAATAACTAGAAAAACCCCTGTGCAATTGCACAATTTTCATAAATACAAATACATTTGCGTTATCGGACGGCTGAATAAACTCCCTAAAAGTTTGAGTTTATATCAGCACCAGTAAAAAAAGTCATTTGGAAAATTATTATTTGAAACGGGTATTGCGTCCATTTCCCCATTATGGCACGGATTAAAATCAGTCGCTTCTTATATTTTAATGCCTTACACTATCTACATTCCTAAGAAAATTTAAGTAAATTATGGTTCTCCGACTTTGAACATTTTAATTACCACTTTGAAATAATTTCTTCTTCTAGCTAAACTATTATAGGTAAAATAATTGGTGCAATATAAAAAAAAATATATAAAAAATATATATATAAATATCACAGAGTAAAAATAGAAAAAAAGCTGGGTTACCACTTTTCTTAAATTTATTCATTTTTTACTTATGTATATTGGATTCTTCATGCGCCGTTTTTTCGTGGGGGTTGTTTTTGACAGTTTTTAATCAATTAAAAAACACCGTCGCAACTTTTTTCGCTAGAAAGCTAAACCTACTTTTTTTCGCGAGGAAATTCAGGTATGATAAAAATATGACACATTTTAAAAGAATATGACAGCTATTAAATTGTTATTGTTTTCAAAAATATTCATTTCTATCAATTTGTAAATTTTAGTAATTTTTAATTTTAGTAATAAAATATATTTACCCAAATATGCCGAATAAAATAAAATTTCGAATTTTTCTATGTCATAAGTATCAATAAAAGTTCAGTTTGCAAATCAAATTTCAGCTTAATAAACAAAAACTACTTTTTAAGTTTTTTGGATTTATTTTTTTTGACTGATAAAATATATTTGTATGTAGTAGACATTTATACTCATATTTATGAGAAATTTAAAAAAAAAATCCAATTAGTTAAAGTAGAAGAAAATACCTAACTTGGTATATTTTGGAAAATACAATGTTCATACAATGAATACAATATGTATTAGCTACTATTTACTAGTAAAAGACAAGCTAAAAAATATAACAAAAAATATCTTAAATCATACTCTTTAAACTATGTGATATTTTTTCCTTTTCTTTTAAATTATTTTCTTATGGCGTTTTTCTTGTCTCTTTAATGAATGCGTTTTTTCTTTTCTAAATTTTTCAAATGTCATAGCAGATAGGTCATGGGTAACAAAACAATGTTAAATGATAGCATAGAAATGGAAAAAATAGACAATATAAATGAGAGAATTAATCGGTTTTTATGAGAGAATTTTTTTTGCCTTTCCTTTAAATTGTCTTTTAAATGTGTTATTTTTTAATAAAAATATATTTTATTTTAAATACACAGTGTATCAAATATTTTAGTATATATATACCGTAGTCGTGAAAAGTGTTTAAAAATTTTTTAAATAGGACATGATAGGAAAACATTATATTAGCATGCGAGGAAAAATAAATAATTTAGAATTTTCGATTACCGATTAATAATGAGAGATAATTTAGTAAATAATTATTAAATTTAATATAACAAAACTAAAAGGAAATAATTTTTTAGTTTTCAAAATTTTATTATTTATATAAATATATATATGTATATATATATATATATGTATGTACATGAAATAACAATTTTGAAATCGGTGTTTTATAAATTGAACATCGAATCTGATTATAAAAATATATCTCTCTTAACAAAAGAATAAAGAATAAAACGCGTTTTTTATTTTGACTGTTAGATATTAAGAAAATATCCGAATGTAAATTGAAGATAAGCAAAGAACCAAACATTTTTACAATAGATTTTAAACAATATGAAAATTACGAATTAGTTAGGCAACCCTCAGAATTTATGAATAATTTAGCAATTTTAGAAAACAAATTTATTAATAAATTTTATAGCATTTGTGAACAAATAGCATTTTCTACAAAAAAAAAATAATAAATTTACGAATAGCCAAAGTACCAAAGTCGTCACAAAAGTTAGCAAAATTGGCTCAGTAGTCAGTGTCCGTTATTGTAATAAAAAATTCTTTAATATTGATACAAATCTACAAATGGTATGGTCTATATGGTCTTAAATCGTATGGAAAAGTTTGAATAAATTAGTACAAAATTATAAAATATAAATGTATTGTGAGGAAAAGCTTCTAAAAATAACATTTTCTGTGTTCATGTTTTTGACTTTTTTAGTAAAAATATCAATTTTTATCAATTTTCATTATGAAATATTTATCGAAAATTCATATTGTGAATTTTATATTAAAACAACTTTTGAAAATCATTTTATCATATTAAAAATTCAGCTTATAAATTAAAATTTTAATTTAATATTTATCAAAATTAATTTTAAGTCTTTTGTGTTTATTTTTTTGGATGTCATTTAACATTTTGTAAAAAAATAGTGAGAGGAGCTGTCAGCTTTTATAACAGTGAAAACTAGTTTTTAAAGTA
Source organism: Poecilobothrus nobilitatus (assembly GCA_947095535.1). Lineage (NCBI taxonomy): Eukaryota > Metazoa > Arthropoda > Insecta > Diptera > Dolichopodidae > Poecilobothrus > Poecilobothrus nobilitatus. Next base: position 131,145,944 of record OX352773.1, read on the forward strand.
GAAAACGAGGAAGAATGCAGTTGCCCTTGTCAACTCTTGAATACCCGTACGAACCCGTAATTGTGTTCACTAAAAAAAGTGAGCGAATTCAATTTTGAAATCTTTTAAATTCGAATTTGAAATTTCTCAAAAAAGCGAAGAATTAAGGTTTAAATCTAAATCCGTTTTATTTAAAAATTAAATTAATTTTATTATTTGAGACCAAAATACAAGTTTCATTTGCTCAGCTAAAATATTCTTAAATTTATTCGCTGGCTCTTTATTAACACCCCAAAAAAAACAAATTTCATATATAAATTTTCATTAATTTTAATTCTATACTTACTTGAAATCACAACCAGAATAATTTTCATTTTCTAAAATCTAAACAATATAAAATTTGTTTTAAAACAATATTCAACCACTTAAATCAATTTTTTATTCAATTTTAGATACTAAATTATTAAAATTAAAAACCCAATTTTCATTAAGTAATTTTGAATCAGAAAGTAGTTACCGGAACATTAGCAAAAGTGCCTGAAATCGTGTTACTTAGTTTCAAAATTTTTTGCTTGAGAAATCGAAAAGTTAAAACTGTATAAGTAAATTTTATTTTTGGTTTTATACATTAATAATTCGATTTACAATCAACAACACAACAAGTACAAACAATAAAGTAAAAAGCAAAAAAAATATCCAACTCTAATAAAGAAATTTTGTACAATTAATGCACCTTACTTTTCTTTACACTATTTTAAAAAAATAAAATTGCTTAGAAAAAAATTTGTGTTCGTTTTTTTTAAAATTCTTGTAATGCAATTAAAAACAAAAGGTTTTCAAAAAAGCACATTTCCAAGATTAATTAAAAAATACTGGATAATAAGTATACATAGGTTCATATATTGAAAAATAAATTAATAATAATATAAAAATTGTACATCCAAACACTACTGAGGAGTCCAGTAGTGTTTGGATGGACGAAACACTCCCAAATTACCTTCATTTTGAGGTTAAAAAAAAAAAAAAAATAGAATGTTAATTCATTTTTCTTTCATTTATATTTTGTGTAAAACCTTAAAAGTGTTATAAAAATTTTATGAAATCCATGGTTAAAATTTCATTTCTCTATCTTTAACAGTGTAGAAGTTTGGTAAACAAACGAATGGACGGACAGACAGAGTCAAACTAATAGGCCCATTTTTTCAAAATATTTTAAAAACACTTTATTTTTAAAAAAATTTTTGGTGGCTTAGTTATAAAGAAAAAGTTCAAGTCTTTCAAGTTCTTTCCTTTACATACATATATTATATACAAATAAATATTAAATTGACATTTTTTATTTTATATCTATTTTTAGCAAATTTCCAAAAAAATTTTGAAAAAATGTGCTTATTAGTTTCACTCTGTCCGTCCGTCCGTCCGTCTGTTTACAAAACTTCTAAACCGTTAAAAATAGAGAAAAAAAATTTTAACCATGGGTAGGTCTCATAAAAAAAATAATTTTGTGGAACAACTTTTTCATGTAGTTGAAAATCCCCATCCATTACGGAGCTACAGCCCCTCAAACTTTGAAAAAGCCCTATTTTTAAATGCATACATCTTATGTTCAGCCTAAGATTTTTTCAATATTAAAACGTCATTCGACAGGTATTTTTTTTAACTTTGTAAATGAATATCAAAATTATACAATTTTTTTTAAATTTAGTATTTAAATTTACCGTTATGTGACAACCAAATTTTGCATGATTTTTCTACTTTCATAACTCCGACACGCTTTTAGATAGAGGCTTGAAATTTTGAGGCAAGAAAGAACTTTTAGAATTAGTATAAGTTTGCTCAGAAATGAGCCATTAGGGCTCAAAAATTTAAAATTTGCTATTTTTAAGCACCTGTAAGTTAAGAACCTGTACACATTTTACTTCGGCAAGATATAAAAATTAAAGCTAGAACAATATATTTTTACGTGTGTTAAAGGTTTATTTTAGTTGTATAGGGTTCCAGAGTTCCAGCTCTTCAAAATTGCGAAAAAGCCCCGTTTTCAGATGTATATATCTCAAGCTCTACGTAATAGTTTTGCAATCTAAAACCGCCAGAAGATTTTATTATCAGAACCGCCAGAAAATTTTATTATCTATATAAAACAATATTAAAATTATGTAATATTTTGTAATTTACTATTTAAATTTACCGTTATGTGAAAACCACATTTTGCATGAAATTTCTTTTTTCATAACTCCGGCACGCCTTTAGATAGGAACCTAAAATTTTGAGACAAGAAAGAACTTTTAGAATTAGTATAAGTTTCCTCAAAAAATTTTGGTAGCACCCCCTCTTTAAGAGTTATTACGCCTCAAAAATCGAAAATTTGCTATTTTTATACACCGGTAACTTAGGCACCTGTAAAAATTTTTCTTCGGTAAGACGTGAAAATTAAAGGTTCAATAATATATATTTACGTGTGTTAACGGCTTTTCTTAGTTATATAGGATTCCGGACTTACGGCCCCTCAAAATTTCAAAAATGTCCTATTTTCACGTTTTTTCTTTATACATGAAATTTTCAAATTTTTGTGCAAGTCACAAAATTCTAAACAGTTTGTATTGAGTTTTGGAAATGTGCGGTTTTAAAAACAGTTGATTTACATTCTACCTTGTTTAAGTTACATACAAATTGTGTATGAAAGTACATTTTGTAAAAATAAAAGCTAAAAAATACGTGCATTGTGTATAAAAATTTGTTATTATTCGAATGAGTATACGTAATTATTGTAATATAATATGAAAGATGATTTGTATTTTTTTATTTTAAAAATTGAATTGAATTGTAAACCAGTAAAAAACAAGTAAATACATACCTATGTATGTATGTATGTATTTTTGAAATTTTTTTAAGAATAAAATTTAAGCATAGATTTTTAAAAGTTATAGGTAATAAATGTACAAAATAATTGTCATGCAATTCAGAAAATTATTTGTTGAAGTTTGCTTCAAAATTAATATTATGATACATATAGATATGTATGTTTATTATTTATACATCACAAATTCAATAATATTGCACTTTTTCCATTCAAATCAAATATTTTTTTTTCTTAAAAATTTGTTAAAAATTAGAAATATGATTGCGGAAAATAGGTCTGAGCATGTTAAGGTATGTAAAACCATGTACTACATAGACGATCAGACTATGAATTTATATATTATTAAAAAATTAAAGGGTCGAGCTCTTAGATGGCTCTTTTCTAAACCTGAACATTTAGTTATGTCTTTTTCAGAATTATTGATGAGAATGGAAAAAATGTTCGGATATCGTCTTCAAAAAGTAGAATTGAGACGAAAATTTGAAAATAGATTATTGAGAAATAATTAACCATTTTCTGACTATTCCCACGAAAAAATTATTTTATCTGGTTCATTAGGAATTTCAGAGCAAGAACTTTGTGATGTCATTATAGAAGGAATGAACAATATTTCTCTACAAAATCAAGCAAAAATGATGCACTTTATTAATTCAAAATCTTTATTAAATCAGAATTTTGACGTCATTTTCATCAATTACAAAAAATAATCGTTTTACTATTTATAAAAGTCATGGAGATCAAAATGTAAAAAAGGAAAAAATAAACCAAAAATCTTAAATTATTCACAGTCAAGAGACGATAAGATTGTAGTCAGATGTTATAATTGCAATCAGTTAGGCAATGGGTTACGTGAATGCAAGAAGCCAGCTAGAGTTAAAGGTTCATGTTTTAAGTGTGGCAAAATGGGCCACTTCGCGCCTATTTGTCCCTAAAAATGACTACCACACAACAATTTATTCAACATTACTCCCAGACAATCAAAAAATTATTGAAAGTTATTCAACATTACTCCCAGACAATCAAAAAATTATTCAAATTTATTCAACATTACTCCCAGACAATCAAAAAATTATTCAAATTTATTCAACATTGCTTCAAAACTAACACATCACTCAAGCAATCAATTATGCAATAATGAAATTACTTCAATCAATGAATTTATGAAGATCACCATCATCAGTGAAAATAATAAAAAATTAATCAACAATGTAAAAACACTAATGGATAATACTGGTAGTGCTACAACAATTATATCAGAAACCATTATCACTGATTATTCAAAAATAACAACAATCAACAATTTTATGGAATTAATAATAGTAAGTTAACTATTTTTGGTGGATATAATATTTTTGTAAAATTATTTAACAAAAAATATAAAATGAATGTGAATGTAGTTCCAAAGGCTACACTGCCTTATGATATGATACTAGTTAGGGACTTTATGAAAATTTCGAATTTTAAAATAGTAGATTTAGACAAAATTGACAGTTCTAAAAAATCATATTTAATAGATGACGAAATTAAATTATTCTCTTCAATTAATTATTTAAATGATTCTGAAATTAATAATCCCAATTTAAATATTAATGAAAATGTCAGTAAGAAATTTACTCAATTGTTAATCAGTATTATTCAAATTATTCTATAAGTGAAACAGCAGATATCAATTTAGATTATGAAATGAAAATTATTCTCAATAAAAAAGAACCATTTCATATTTTACCCAGACGTGTATCATTTTATGAAAAAGGGAAGTTATGAGAAATTTTAAACGACTTACTAAATAGAAATATTGTTCGTCCAGCGAATCACCTTATTGTTCACCAATCGTTTTAATCAAGAAAAAAATAATGAATTTAGACTATGTATTGACTATAGGTCATTAAATAAGCTTACTGTGAGAGATAACTTTCCCATACCCATAATAGAAAATCAAATTATTAAATTAAAAGAAAAACGTTATTTTACATCTTTAGAACGGATTCCACCACGTTCGTATGCACCAAGATTCAATTAAATGTATATCATTCATTACTCCGTTGGGTCAGTTTGAATACTTGAAAATGCCTTTTGGCCTAAAAAATGCTCCGGCTGTCTTCCAACGTTATATTACTCTAATTTTTAAAAATATGATCGAAGAAGAGAAAGTAACCGTTTATTTTGACGATATATTAATTGCTACTGAATCCATTGAAGAACATTTAAAAATTTTAAAAGAAACTTTTATTCTTATTAAAGAAAATAATTTAGAACTTAATTTAAATAAATGTAAATTTTTTCAGGAATGTATCGATTATTTAGGATATTCTGTTAGTTTTGATGGTATAAAACCAACAAAGTCAGGAATAAAAGCAGTTGAGAAATTTCCTATTCCGATAAATTCTAAACATGTCCATAGTTTTATAGGATTATGTTCCTATTTTCGAAAATTTATACCACAATTCTCAATAATCGCTAAACCTCTTTATGACCTTATTCGTAAAGATGTTAAATTTCTATTTAAAGAGAAGGAAATTAAAACTTTCGAAACATTAAAAAATTATTTAACTAGTTCACCTATTTTACCAATTTATAATCCTAACGCTGAATCATAATTGCACACGGATGCAAATTCTCTAGGTTTCGGGGTAATTCTTTTACAGCGTCAAGCTGATAAAAAATTCCATCCTATATTTTATTATTCTAAAAGAACTAGTGATATAGAAAGCAAATATCATAGTTTCGAATTAGAAACCTTAGCAATTATTTATGCTTTACAAAGATTTCGTGTATATCTACAAGGGATTAAATTCAAGATTGTCACGGATTGTAATGCACTTAGTCTTACCCTTAACAAAAAAGAAATTAATAGCAGAATAGCTAGAACGGCTCTAGAATTACAAAACTATGATTATTCTCTAGAGCATCGTAAAGCTAATAGAATGACTCATGTTGACGCACTTAGCAGGTTCACAAATATTTTAGTTTTGGACGCAAATACTTTTGAGCGAACTTTATCAATTGCACAAAACAAAGACCCTACTATTCAAAAAATTAAAAGCAAATTAGAACATCTTGAGGATAGTTTCTATTAAATGAGAAACGGGTTAATATATAGGAAAAGTGACAATAGATTTTTATTTTATGTACCTAAAACAATGGAACATAATGTTATTCGTCTCTACCATGATTAAATCGGTCACGTTGGTATCGATAAAACATATGAACTTATTCTCCGAAATTATTGGTTTCCAAATTTAAAAGAAAATATAAGAAATTATATTTCTAATTGTTTAAAATGTATTACATATTCTACAAAAAGTGGTAAAGTAGAAGAGTTTTTACAAAATATTCCCAAATTAGATGTACCTTTTGATACTATACATATCGATCATTGTGGTCCTATTGACAATAATATTAAGCATTCAAAAAAACACATATTTTTAATTATAGATGCATTTACTAAATATGTTAAATTATTCCCTGTTAAATCTACAAGTACCAAAGAAATAATTTCATGTCTGGAAAGATATTTTATTAATTATTCACGACCTCGTCGCATTTTTTCCGATAGAGGCAGTTGCTTCACGTCAAAAGATTTTGAAAATTTTATTAATCAGAATAACATACAGCATGTTAAAATAGCTACCGGTTCAGCACAACCAAATGGATAGGTAGAGCGCGTTAATAAAACTTTAATTCCTATGTTAGCGAAATTATCTGATAATGCTAATAAGAAATATTGGTTTAATGTTTTACCCAAAGCAGAATTTAGTTTAAACAATACTATAAATAGATCGATTGCAACTAGTCCCAGCAAGATGCTATTTGGAGTTAACCAAAGCGAATTTATTGATTCAGTCAAGGACATTATAGAAAATAAAATATGTAGTTACTGATGTAGAGAATTTCCAAGTCAGTGAAATTCCTTATAATGGAGTTATAGAAAGTAAACACATGGTACCATATCAAAATAGCAAATATAATTTGCGCGAAAAAAAAGAACACATTTAATACAAATATAATGTACAGATATTTTAACTTAGAACAATTTGATGTCACAATAGTAAAAGAAAATAAATTGAAAATAAATTGTCCTAAATAAACATATATCATAAATAAGAAATCTATATAATATTTAATTTTTGTTATCAAATTTTTGTTATCTCTAAAACAATGTAAATATTGTAAATAATTATGTAACGAATAGTAGAATATATGTATGTTTATTACAATTAAATTGAAAAAATAAAATTTTGATTTGTGAACATTTTTGTTTTCCTCCGCTTTTTTTTTTTTTTGAATAAAAAAGTAGAGAAGAAGCAGATGTGTGATTGAATTATTCTTAACAAATTTTTGAATTTGCTTGATATTAATTAATCTCAATTAATGAAGTCTAATTTTAAATATGGAATTTATTTAATTCTAACTTTTATTGTTTTTGATATAAATTAACCTTATAACAATATTAATGTAATTTCTACAATGTTTGTTATATTATATGACAAATAATATGTGAAAAAAAAAAACAAAATTATTCTTATAATAATTAATTTAATCGAGGACGATTAACTGTCACGTTGGTCGAGTTGTAGTAAGTTTATGAAAATATGAATGTACCCACAGTTTTTATTCATGTAAATTTAAATTAAAGAATTGTCAAAATATGAAAATATGAATTTACCCACAGCTTTTATTCATGTAAATTTAAATTAAAGAAATATCAAAATATGAAAATATGAATGTACCCACAGCATTTATTCATAAAAAAATGTAAAAGTGATGATTATTCAGTCGCTTGCCGAACTAAAAGGACGTCTTAATAAAAAGTTATAAAAAAGGAAAATTTAAATAAGATTTCTAAATATTATAGGTATTATTGAAACAAAAATAAATATTATTTGTTTGTTTCAATATTATTTAGTAAATAAATTCAAAATAAGTAAATCAAAAATTTTAAATATTTAAAACATGTAAAATGCCCTTTAAACATGTAAAAATTTTAAATTTCCAACTACCCCGAAAATTTTAATTTTTACTTTAATCTATAATATAATACACAAGATGTTGGCGAGACCTTGCCAACATGTAAAAAAAATATTTTATATCTATAATAAAACACTCACACGGAATGTAAACTAAACTGGCAATGATGACATTTCTGTATATTTATTTAATAATTTAAAATTTTATTACCAGAGACACAAATCTTTGACTCAAAGTATTATCAAGAGACACAAACCGTTCATTAAAAATATAAATGAATTTAGTAAATATTATTACCAGAGACCAAATTTTCACTAGAAGTATTATCAGAGACACAGACCGTTCATTAAAAGTGAGTACAGTCAAAAAAGGAAAATTACATACTTAAAAAACACATTTTCAATAAAAATAAATTCAGCAAATTTTTAATTTTTGAATTTGACCGCCACATGCATTATGAACTGGTCGCAGCGGTAAGTTAAAAATAAATTATTAATCTTCTGTTGGCGTTTTCAATCTTTGTTTTGTAAAAAAAAAATAAAAATAGGTACTCTTAATAAAATTAAAACGCCTGAAAGTGAAAAGAGCAAAGTTAATAGTAAGCCTCATATTTATAAGAAAAAAATAATAGGCCGATTGTGTTCTTGATTTTGTTTTCATTAGTATAAAAGCTGGTAAAAGCTTCGTAACAAACTTTAAAGTAGTTTTGTTTATTTAGGTTGAAATTTAGACTTTTAAGCTAAATTCTCGGTATAACTGGTATATTACATAAAATATTCGAAATTTTTTTATTAATATAAAATTCGGCAGACTTAAATAATTATATTTCATAACAGAAGTCTGGAACTTACCAAATATTATAGAAATGGATATTTTTCTAAAAAAAAAAAAAAAACTAACATAGAAAATATCATTTTAGAAGCCTTCTCTCACAATAGATTCAGAATTTTGTACTAATTTATTATTAGACCATTAAATTAAAAAGCTGTCGAAAACAACATTCACAAAAAAAAGCCACCGAAAATTTATGAAATTTTATTATCAGAGACATGAATCTTTTATTAAATATACCAAAGACCTCTTCCAAAGTACATTTAAATAAAATAAATTCAGCAAATTTTTTTCAAGAATAAAAAAAATAAACGCAAAAGACTTGAAAGTAGTTTTGGTAATTAAAGTAATTTCGCGGCGAAAACAACTGTTTTTCATCGACATAAAAATTTTTTTTTAAAACTAAAGAAAAATAGAGAGTAAAATTTTAACAAATATTAAAATTATTTCGATTATTGGGATTGTTTTAAATGTAACAAAAAAAAAATGTCGTAGCGGTTGGTGTTGGTTGGTTTTTCGCCGGTTTTTATTGTGCACTTTATATATGTGTTTCAAACAATTTTTAAGATATCGGCACAAACTTTTACCCTGAATGTGTTTTTAGCTTGGACCATTTTTTCTCAATGATTAAAAAACTGTCAAAAATTACTGCCACGAAAAAACGGCGAGAAAAAATTAATAAACTGTACCTAACATTTTTAATTTTATGTGTTTAGATTTGTTTTATGTGTTTTTTCTATTACATTAAGTAAGTAAGTGATTCCAAAGTTTTTTTAATGGTGCTGATGTAAAAATTAAATTTTTAGGTAGTTTATTAAGGGAGTCAGTATGATAACGTAAATGTTTTTGAATCTATAGAAATTGTGCAATTGCACAGTGGATTTTCTAGTATTAATCTAAAATAGTATTTAAAAATTAATTTAGATAAGTAAACTTTAATTTTAAATTAATTAAAAAAAATAAACGAATTAACAATAAAATATATATATACATACTGAAGTACTTACATATATATATTTTTTTTTTTGAATTTTTTAATAATACAAATAAAAATTGATATTCAACAAAGCAAATCGTTTCCGTTTTCTTCCAAACAAATTTTTTCCATTACAAATACGTCTAAGAGAAAATTTGTTTTTTTTCAAAACAATTTTATTTTTTTTATTTATTTTTAATTTATAATTTATTTATTTTTAATAAAACTTATCATTGAAAACTATAAATAAACCATAACGCATTATTTCAAATACTTCAAAAGTACATTAAAATTCAAAACATTCCATTTTAGACAGGTATTGCACAAATTTTTTATACCTACTTAAGTATCTTTTTTTGATAAATAATCAAAATTAATTTTTAATAAAAATATTTTTTATATGTATTAACGAACGTTTTATAGTTCTAAAAGTTATATTTTCACGTTTTAATTAATAATTTTTGTAAAATAAAAATAAAAATATGGATATTACTGACAGAAATATTACTTATTCAATATTAATTTTTATAATTATATAACTATTCCTTTCTTTCTTATCCCTTTAATTCTTCTTCTCCTTTTATTTTAATATTTAAGACTTTCAACTTTAAATAAAAAAGAAAATATTTCTATTTACTATTTTTTTATTAGTAGGTATCAATTAGCTTATTAAACTTTGAATCTGGGAAATTTTGAGTTCGTGGTTCTTTTTGATTGAAGCAATTTACTTTTAAATATCATAACAGTCCAAGATGCTCAAGTTCTATTCTACAATCAATTTCATTTTCTACTTTTTAGATGGCTAATTCGGTTTTGATAAAAGCACATTTTAAAAAATATTTTTTTTACATATTAATTTATTTTATACTTTTTAGTTTTAAATTAAACACATAATTTGAATGTAAAAATGTCAAACCTTAAACTAACTTACCTACCACTAATCACTTAATAAGATCATGCAGTAACAAATGTTCGCTCCACCAAATTTTGTTGGGACTATGAACTGAAATCAAAATATCTTCTACAATTTGTATCAAATTAAAACCAAATTTAATTTGTAAATTCTTTACTATTTTTTCAACAATTCAAAAAAAGAACAAAAAAAAGTTTAAAAACAAAAAAGTTACAAACAAAACAAAAATTTCAATATTATTTGCACACGTACTAAGTATGTCAATATCGCACATCGTAATAAAAAAAAAAATAATGTAATTTTAGAAACTAAGGAGGCATATCTTTACACTAATAGGTTACACTAATGAAACAACTGTTTCGTCCGTCTACTAAATACGCTTCCAAAATTCTTTAGGTTTATTTTTATACTCCAAAGCAAATTCTAGCCGAGGTCTTTGGTTTTTAGAAGAAATGTAAGGTTGTTTTCGAGACAAATACACTTTAATTTTCTTTTATTTAAGCCTTCTCCAAATTATTGCTTTGCTTATTTCTTTCTTTTTGTTACGGTTAACACTTTTTTGAATGTATCTCAAACTTTCGGCCGGATTTCTCTTTACATATCCAAAAATATAATTATCTTCTTTCTCATTTGTTACCTTTTTCCTGCCTCTTCCAGGTTACATTTAGAAGGCTAAATTTTTTATTATTTTTTTTGGAAAGTTGATAATAGATATGACCTTTTTAAATTCGAAGAATGGATAATACATCATAGGTTACGTTTAAATGTGAAAAAAAAACCAAAATGTTGCTGCTTGGCAACAAAATCTACACCTGCAGGAACTTTTCTTATAACTCTATATCAATTGAGAGTGTAGAAAATATCTGTTATTTAGAAAATATTTTGTTATTTTTATTGATTCGGAAATACATATCTCAAAATGCTCTATACTCCATATACTTTCTCATCTTTCATTCTATCACACGTAATATATCTTAATTCAATTTAGATGGAGCGAGCCAACTTATATTGCACCAACTAGATATCGTGGACAAGAAGGCAATTAAATTATCCATGGCTATCCGAATATCTTTCCCGCCGACATGTAAACTGGTTATACTCAGAAAAATACTTAAGTCTCAGTAACATTTGCAAACGAGATGGTAAATAATAAAATAAAGCATATTTTATTTTAAACAGAGCGATAAGCATACATAATTATAATACAATAGTTCTAATTTCTATCTGTCCTTATTTAGAACAAATCAACAGCAGAACAATTGCTTATGTAATCTTTAAAGCTACTTATATAATGAACTGCCATAAGTAAATTAATTCAATTGATTCGTTCAAGAACGAAATTAAAAAACATAAATTGTAAGAAAATCAAAACTAATAGACATTGAAGGGTAATATGGTAAATAATATGTAAATAATTAGTAAATATATAGTGTAATGATGTAAATTGTTGCTATAGATAAGATAATTGTTGATAGATAAGTGATGATCAAATTAAGTAGTCGAAGGAGGAAAAATGTAGTAATTATATTGAAGTTTAAGATCTTAATCTCTGAATGAAATTATGTTATTAATCTTTGAATGAAATTATGTTTATAAAACTGATGTTATGTTATAATCATAATTATGTTATGAATGAAATTTAATTATTAATCTCTTTTTTTTTTTTTGCTGATTCTTCTTTATATTAATAAACTGCAAACGAAACTTAATATTTTTTATTTAAGTAATAATTTTTATTTAATTTTTTTTTTTTTTTTGTATATTTTTAAAATTTTTTTTTTCTAATGACAGAACAATGCGTAAATTTTTTTTAAAAAATACTCTATATAATATAATATATATGATCGAAGGCCATACTATATTTTTGGAACTAAATTTGATACTAGATAGTCGTTATTAGTTACATTATGGTAAATTCCTCAGGTAACTGCTACGGAACTATACCTATTATAGCTACGATGAATTAATATTAAAATGAAGTGAAAGATTTAGGTTTTAGGAACCTATCACGAAACCACCCAAAACATTTATAAACCTATATAGTAATTTTCATAGTCGCAAAAATCGCAACGGGGATATAGAGTTTAAATTTACGGGGACGTTATTTTTCTAGTTTTTATTACGTTTTATTAGGGAAGAAACAAGCCCTTGAAACTACAGAGACCCAGTTTTTATAAGGGAAACTTCAAAGTCATATAAACGTCGTTGTAGTTATTTTGGAACTACATAGAGGCGATAACTTAATAAAATTTTATAGTCACTTGAAAGTTGTATATTTTACTTCGAAGTTATGGTTACTACAAGGAACTACTTTGCTCTTTCTTTTTGTTTACTTTATTTTTTTGATTTATTACATTCGTTCATTTAATTATCTAACATTAATTTAAGAGTTAAAATAAAATAAAACTAAAAGTTTTTAAATCTTTTAAAAATGAATCACAATAAACGAAAAAATCACTATAGATTTATAGAACAATATATTATAGAAATATTATAGAAATTATTATAGACAACCTCGTTTTATAGAAAAGTAAGAAAACAGATAACGTTTTATAAAAATATATATATTTCCATATATTCGCTTTAATTATGTGCGTTTTAAAATATTTTTAAACATACTATATTTGATACCAAAATATAAATTTGTGGAGGTACAAAAAAAGATAAATGAAATAAAATAATAAATAAGAGCTAGGTACATGAATATTGTCCATATGACATGACAGTTCGCATTACTTTTTCAAAAAGTAATCGATTAAGAATTAGAACAAATTTTTAAGGAAAGAACCCATGACCCGAACGAAGCTTGTTTTTTTTAAGTTTTCAAAATATAATAAAAATTAAAAATTTCTTATATAAACGGATTTCTTATATTCAAATATCTACGTATATAACACACCCATATTTTTGTATGTTATACTATAGCATATACATACCAAAAATTAGTTTGCATTTTTAAAATTTGAGGGCAAACTGAAACTTAACGCAGATCAAATATGTTTCCGTAAATGTATTTTATTTTATCAGACATATTGTTATAAAAAATTATAAATTTGATTATAATTTTTTTTTTTGATATTTAAAATATAAAATAAAATTGTAATAAAAATTTGTTTTAAATTTTCAAAACATTAAACTTTAAAATTGCATAACTTCCTGTTCCTTTGGTTTTGCACAATATTAATTTATATATTTATATTTGTGCCTGACATGTGTTACAAACGCAAAAGAGGTATATTATACCTTCAAACTACTTTAACGCGGTGCATTTTTAAAAATTTATAAATTCTAAAATCAGCATAATTCAGAAGGCCCAATAATTTTTAAAGACTTTTCTGTCCATATTTCCTAATAAATTGTTTTTCGCATTAAAAAAATTTGTTGTGTTATGTAGAAAATATTGTGTAATATTTTTGTATACCTAATTCTAAGCATATATATACATATTATGTATGTAGTTTTAAATGTTTGTGTCAAATAAAAATTTAAAGTTATGAAACAGAAAATGTTTATATAAATATTATTATATTAAGAAATATATTTTTCTCTTTCACACTTAAAAAGATATGTTTTTTAAATAAGTACAAAATGAAGTTCCTAAAACTACATCGCCACCTATTTGGAATGTTTTTATCGCACACTCAGTCAAGTTTTTATATAACAGAAGAAACCAAAAAGTGTTTTCCAAATTGGGTACAGGTACGTGGTAGGCACGAGCCAACTAAGTTATTATCACTCGTTATTATACTTTATAGACCCCAATTTAGTATCTGGCTGTCTATCTGAAAAAATGCTATTTGGAGGGTTAATAATAAAATAATAAATACATAAGTATGTTTTAAACAAAATTTTTATAAAATTCTACATGGAAATAGAAAAAGTTCTAAAATCCCGCATAATGATTAATTAGGAATTTTGTAGAAGATAAATTGGAAAATAAAATGTACATTTTTATATTACAAATATTTTTTTATTATACTTTTTTAGTATAAAAGTATTTCAAGTGTATAATAAATTTGCTATTACGTTTATGATACCTTCAATGACCTCGATATAGACTTAAGTGTATGAATCATATCAGAATCGAATCCTGACACAATTAAGCTATGTATGACCGTCCCTCCGTCCACACGATAACTGAAAAAATAAAGTAACTATAGTTAGGATTCTGAAATTTTGACCACGTCATTTTTGTAAAATTGGTAGTTTCGTATTTAAATTCAGCAAGTTCAGCCGGCGCGTTCAAGTAGCTGGCATACAACTTCTTACTTTAATATAAATAACTCAGTGTCTATTAAAACTAAATATCTAAAATTTTGTGAAAAGATTTCAAGTTGTATGTCCATAACGTCTCTAAAATTCGGTTCTGCTGGTGCAACAGGTTCGAAGCTGCCATACAGCTTATCTTTTTATATGAAAACAAGTCAGTGTCTGTTGAAGCTGTTGTCTGTTGAAGTATCTGAAATTTAGAATGCACGCCATGAAAATGAAAAGATTTTAAGTTGCACTCCAAAAACTTTTGTAAAATTTTATTGAGCTAGAACTTAAATTAAGAACCTAATTAAGCTAGAAATCTGAAATCTTGTAAAAGATTATCAACTTTTATGGCAATAGCTTCTGTAAAATTAGGTTGTTCAGATGCAACAGGTTCGAGTAGCTGCCATATAACTTCTCTTTTTAAATGAATACAACTCAGAATTCAAATTTTACATAATTATGAAAAACATCTGAAATTTTAAATCTGAAAGATTTATGGAAAGAACATATATTATGTTCATACGGGTATCCTAGAATTGCCGCAGTCTACTCAATACTCTTCCTTCTTTTATTATTTTTCGATTTTGTGTAAATAAATTTCCACCTACTTACTTACTTATAATTTTCTTTTTTTAACGGTTGTACGTTTAAATTTTAAATAAAATTTATTTCTAACTTACCTTAAAATAATTTGTTTTTGACCAATTCTATATTAAATCTTAAATTATTGCTAGTCCAAGCAAGCAGAGGAATCTTTGCATACAAATATTTTTTAATTTACTTTTTAAAAAATAATTTTAAAAACTTTAGCAACAGAAAATGTGTTGCAATAAAAAGTTTTAAGAAGTCAAGTGCAACGAAACGAATTTTTTTAATGATGGGTATTATATGCAGCAAAGATACAAACCACAAAACGAATTGTATTAAATATTTTTTTTATCGTAAATAGCTACGGCCTTGACCCAGAGTGGTTTTGATTTTTTGTTCATTCTCCTTTTTATTTTATTTTGTTCCCTATCTTTCAGTATTTTTTTCTATTTTTTTTATTATGTAGCTAGCTAGGTATATTAAGTAGGTACATACATACATACTTTCTTTTTCTTTTAAAACATGATTATGGTAGATTAAAATTAAATTGCACTAATTTTGCCAACGTTTTAAATTTTTCAATTTTGTTAAATTTTAAAAAATCTAATAAAACAGAATGTTGTTAAAAATATTCTTTTTGTTTAAAAAATAGTGGAAAAAAACTTGAATAAATAAATATATTAAAATAAAAGAAACAAAAATTAAAAAAAATTACTACACTCCTATTGCCTACATAAGTCATAAATATAATACCAGAATACATATAGCAACTTATTTATAGGTAATAAAATGCATGTAAAACACAATTTTTATATGTATAATTTATAGGTAAGTACCTATGTAATTTTCAAATTCCAAACTTGAAATATTTCAAAATACATATTACAAATTAGATACTTTTTCAAATTTTAAAATGAATACAAATAGGCAAAAATAAAAAAGATCTTTTAACTTGAATTATTTATAGATTTTATTTTTTTCTTTTTTTTTTTAAATACTGTAAATTTTATATATTTCACTTAATTTTTCTATTAGTTGCTTAGGTACCTTATACATGCATTTATAAATTTCTCATTTTAAATGCAAACTTTTACAATGAATGTTAAAATGTTATATTTTTTGTTTTTGTTAAATCATATTCAATTTATTTAAAATCTTTCACATATACATACATATATATTTAGTATGGATCATCAAAAACTCAATATAAAACGAAGGGAAAATATTACTTAAGAATTGTACTAAAATTTTAAAGATTATCAATTAACATCACTAAATTAATTTTTTTTTTACAAGTAGCTAAACGGTTATTAATTATTAAAATACGTACATACGTACTTTAAAATAACTTATAGTCTGACATTTTTCATATTTTATTTCGTTTTAATTTTTTTAATAAAATTCCAAATTTTTCATGAAAAACATGAAAAACATTCACTTACAAAATTTGATTAAGAAATAGTTTTCCAACTAAATTAGGTAGCTTCATACACACTTTAATTAACTCAATTTATATTTCCGAAAACTTTTTATAAAGGTATCACAGTTTACAAATATCCTAATTTTTTAAAGAACATAATATAATTTAAATTTTCATTTTATTTTGTTATTTATTATGAATTTGTTTATTTTATTATTATTTCACATACATATGTACATATGTACATACATATCTTCTTTGTCACGTATTTTAAAACAGAATTTGTAAATCGATTTTTAATTATTTGTAATTAAATATTAAAATTAAAAAATAGAAATTAAAAAAAAAAAAAACAAAATAAATATAAAAAATTTTGCTTATATAAAAAAAAATTTTTCGTAATTTTATTCTAAAGATTTCTCACAACACTTGGTTCTACCACTTACCACCAGACTGATTTGATTATTGAAAACAGAATAGAATTACTTTGAGCAAAGAATTACATTTAGTCACAAACTCACAAGTCACAAGAACAACATTGAAAAATATTTAGAAAAAAAATGCTAGATTTGACAACAGATACACATTTAAATTATATATTCTTTTTAGTTATTTTTTTTTCAATTATAAATTCTACACAAAATTTTGACAAGTTGTAACTTGTAATAATAGCAACAGTACAAAATAATTAACGAAAGAGAAAAGGAACAACCGACGTCTAACGGACGCAAAAAACAACTAATAATGAGTAATGACTAGTTTGATTAATTGGTAACTGGTGGATGGTTATTTCTATATTAGCAGAATGAATTTTCGATAATATGTTTGAAAAATAAAATTCTTTATCACTATTTCGTTTTTCTTCTTTTTGGTTTTCTTTTATATAGAAATACTGCTTCTGCTAATACTCATAACGGCTAATAAATTCAATGCTGTTAAAACATTTTATGAGAAATGAAAATATTGAAAATGAAAATATTAGAAAAATTTTAAAACTGGTTCATACATGCGCAGCACGTGGTTTGTGTAATGAATGAACAAAAAACTTTGCAGGATAACAGCCTAAAAATATGCAAATTTTATGAAAACTTGAATAAGAAAAATTTTTTTTTACTTAATATTAACATGTTAAAAGTATTTAGTTAAATTTCAAGGGCATTGAAATCCTTGTGTTCAGGTGTACAGGTAAATATATAATGTTAATGGCTTTATTCTGCCCTATTACTTCACTAAATCAAATATTTTTAAAATGGCTAGGTAAAACGGTAGAAAAAACCTTTAATGTAAAAAAAACTATTATTTATTTATTATACTTATATTACTTTAAAAATAAAATTAAAACTAGCATCAACACATTTTTTATTTAATAACAAATTAACAATTTTTTTTTAAATTTTGAATTAAAACTAGTATACTTATAGTATACTATAAATTAAGATAATTTTTCACTAAATCCACTAAATTTTGAATTTATAGCAAATTTTCCCTACAATTTATCATTGAATGGATTAAATTAGTTTCCAGTAATTTTATTAAATTGTTTAGCATTTAAATAATCCGCTAAGATTTTATTATTATCCCATTTTTTTATTTTTAAAATGCATTAAACTCTTTTTTCTTATTTCCTTTTTCTAGTTTTTTTTTCGTTTTTAAAACTTTTATTGATTTTGATTTTAACTTATAGTTGGTTCACTTTAAAACCTTAATATTAATTTCATTATTCAGATGAAATAAAAAAAATATTAGAAAGGATTTTAAAGTTGGTCACAAAACCTGTTTTACAAGTATACGCTCTTCTAGAATCCAACTCTTACGCTCTTCTAGAATCCAAATGCTTCCTAATTCAGAATCTCACATATACGAAAATATAAATACTTTGAAAAAAGGGGATGGTCGTATTTTTAATCCAATTCTAAAACCTCTCCTAATTCAGAATTAAGCACATACATAAAGGTATATAGAAATATTCGACATAAGGCGCATAACTTTGATTTTGATTGCAATTTTAAAATCTCAATGGAACTTATGTCCATGGAAGTTAAGTCATCCACCCAAAAAATAAAGTAATGACAATTTTTAAATATAACTTTCATAGGTCAATTTTGTTTCATCTATTACTTTCTATAATCATTGATTCGTTTTGAAATTTCTAACACGTTGTGTTATACCATAAAAATGTACATAATATGCATCTATTATAAAATTATTATATTATATTGAGCAAAAAGTATGTTTTTTGTTTTTTAGTTTGTTTGTTCTTTATACATGTTTACTCGGTGTACCCTATTTTAACCAAATGTTGTAGGAATTTCCCCTGAAACCGATAGGGGCCGTGCAATACTTCTATTATGGATCCGGCAACCTTTAAACATTTGTATACCCGTACGATAAGTATCGAGTATAATAAAATTACTCCTCCCTTTGTAACACCTCGAAATAAGTAAGCTAGATATAGATTCAATGGTATGGATCGGATCAGAATCGAACAATAGTTTTTCCTGCCCCTCTGTCCGTCCGTCAGCACGATAACTCAAAAACTTAAAATTCTATGTCTTGAAATTTACAAGAAAAATTTTTGGATCAATTTGAAGATTTCTTATTTTTTTTGTTTGAGATCCAACCAAAACTTTTTTCACCCGCTGTTTAGGAGCTGTCTAATTAATTTAGGAGGGTGTCTAATTTCCTGCTCACATTTATGTGGCAGAGAAATGCTCTTAAAGTCCAACGTAGTGTAAAAGCACAAATTAACTATACAGTTAATTATTAAGGTTAAAAATGAATAAAAGTGTCAACTTTATGATTCGATCGAATTAAATATGAAATATGAATAGCGAATGCTGCATATAATAATTTTATTATACCATTGTACATAATAATACCTATATATGAATATGAAATTAACATAAAATTTTGTAAAAGTAAAACAAAACTTTTGATTTTATAATACTTAATTGATACAGTAAATTCTAATTAATTTAATTTTGATTAATAAATAGAAAAAATAATATCAATTTGATTTATACATACTACATACTTATGTACATATGTATATAAAAACATTTTATTTATTTTTACGTATTTTTTTTGTTGATTTTGATGACAACTTATTTTTCGATTCTCTTTTTAAATCCTTTTTTTCAGAACTTTTCATATTTGACTTTAAATTTCTTGTAAACCAAATGCAGTGCTTCCTTAATAAAATTAAAATTGAAAACTCCAAAATTTGCTTGTGACGACCAGAACAAGAATTCGCGTCATCAAACCATGACGGATAAATTTTGTCTGTATTTTTAATACAAAGTTTTATAATTTCTCCTTTTATATATTTAAACTTTGAGGTTGGGTGTTGAAAAAAAATCTGTTTCAATATAAATTTTAGGTATTTCGAAGAGTTTATCTGACGATACGAGCAATTCGCAAGATATTTTTGACAAAATTTTAAATAAAATGTAACCTATTGTGTACATTAATGATAAATGACAAATGTTTTCAAATTGTAACGCCTCAAATGAATTTTCCCAATTTTTTTTCACTTTTTATATCATTATCAATTTCATTTTGTATATTATTTTCTTTTTGAAGAAGTTAGCATTAGCAACTGATTTAACAGCGAAACTTAGTGTTTGACTAAATATTTGTGTAACGAAAGGTGCTTTCATTTTTTCAAATGGGTTTGGATTTATGTGTTAGTTTTGGTGCCATTTTAGTAGCTTGAGCACATTCTAAATAATATAATTCCCTAATTGGTGTCCAACTTGCAATGCTATTAGGTGTTTCTATGTATGTCAGATGTAATTAAACAATTTCTAAAATTTTTAAATAAAATAAGTGGAGTATCAAAAAAAAATATATGTTTTTAGATTTATGATAAAAAAAATGATTGACTTGGGTGGATCTTATGGTTATCCATATTAAATCCAGAAATAATATCTGTTGTATGATTATTTGCAAGTGCTTTTTATTATTTAAAGTGATCAAAGATAAGAACAGTATAATCAGAGTTAACAAATTTTTAATTTTTTCAATTACATATTTCATATTTTTAATTTCATTATTTACCTGTCTTTTCTCTTTCGACCAGAGTGAAGTTATCTTCCCTGTATTGATCTAATAGTCTGATCTAATAGTCCGGAATTCCTGGCTGGAAATTTTTAAATGGGACCCAGTTTTTACTGGGAATATTTAAAAGCCATTTTTTTCTTAATAAATTATACACTGCATATGCATTTGATTTATACTGAATATTTAGTGAAGATATTTCTCGTTTTCGAAATACTGTTCTTTTAGTTTTTTACATTACATTGTTATTGAAGTTCTTCCATATTCATTTACATAGGGTGGAATATATTTTTCAATAAATTTACCTTCTGCCATATTTCTTTTTTTCAAAACTTTTTTGATATACATATATTTTTTTTGTATTTCTTAGAAAAGAAAACTATCCTTCTATATTTTTCTGTTAATTTTCTATTTTGTTTTATAAAATTTGAATTAATTTTTTGTATTTTTCGCATAATTTTTGATTAGAGAAACATATCGGATAAGCTGCACTAATATCATCATCTTTTGAAGGTCTTCTAAAATATGGTGGTTCATGCATTTCAAATTCTCTAAAGTAAGATCTATATTAATACTAAGTTCTCCAGTTTGGTAAATCACAGTAAGTCTAAAAAAATTGTATTTTCTTCCTCAAGTTCTGAAGCTAGAAGAATATACAGGCATAAATAATGTTTTGAAATAATGTTTTTAATTCGAGTGTTGGAATAACCCCTTTTTTTAACTTTTTTTTTTAAAAAGCAATCTTTCTCAAAATGTTTATTGCATATATAAGCCTTTTTGTTTTTTAAATTTTCTGGCAGTGGATAAGCTTTTATCCAGTCATTATATTTTTCGCTATTTTCAGGAGGATAGGAAAAAAATCTTAATATCGAAGTTTTAGCTGCTTTACACGATAAACTACACACCGTCCCCATTTTTTTGTCCCTTTCAGTAACAGTTGAATCCATTATGGAATATGTACCTACTTTTATATAAGTGGATGGATCCATTATGGAATATATTTTATAATATTCCATATGTACCATTATGGAATATTATTAAATATGTATGTAAGGAAAATAAAATAATAATAACATTTTATTTTTTTACTTAATATTATTATAATTAATGTAATACAACAATTTAACATCTTTTTAAATATTTATGCATATTTAAATTGTGAATGCATTAGATTAGACTTGTTTACTCAGAATATATAAAACTATGATAAACAGAATCATAAGCTATCATAGTCATTATTAGAACTATGATAAACAGGAGTACAGTGGAATTTCCCTAAATAAATTTACAAAAATTTTTATTGTATTCAATTTTCCGCAATACTTAGTTAATTGAAATAAGACGCATCAAAATAAATATACCTGGACTATTAAAATTATAAATTGATATGTAACACATAGACGTATAAATACTCTGGAAAAAGGGAATACGCTGATTTTGAATCCAATTGTGAAATACGTCTTAATTCAGAATCCATCAATTTAATAATATCAAAAATCAAAAAGTTTTATAAGTTGATTATGTGCAACCCATATGTAACATAATTTAAGTGTTCGTTATAGTTGAAATCCACTGTATAAATTATTTCATTAAAATATTAGTTTAGTACTATAAATCCATTTTTTTTTCAAACCAGCAACAACAAATTTAGAAAACAAAAACTGATATTAAAAATGAGCTAAAATATATTTTTTTTTTTTACAAAAGGTAAAAAAATAATAATAAATGATATGAATTTTATATTTTTAATTTTTGATTTTGATAATTTATATACATACATGTTATAAATCCTATATAATTACTATATTTATTATGAAATAAAATTAAAGAAACATGTTAGGAACTCAGACGAAATGTTAAATGTTATAAACTTGTTACTTTTGTGACTTTAAGTTTACTTGATTTATACATTTCCGATATTAATTATTTCGACACAAATTCATGCAGCCAATGAAAGATATAATGAAATTATAGAGTTAAAAATTATATTTTTGATTGCTAAAAACTGCTAAATGTCCCTTTGTAAAAGTTATTAAGTGACCAAGTTGCGAAGTGTCCTGTTGTAAGAAGTGTTAAATGACCAAGTTGCAAAATACCTAGTTGTCAAATGTCCTTTTTCTAACTGTCCATTTTGCTAAATGTCTTTTTGTTAAGTATCTCTTCTGCGAATCTTTCCTTTAACTGTACAGTTCTCAAATGAAAGATGCCAAATGAAAGTTGCCAACTGGCAGGCTCCCATCTGCATACATATGTACATATAACATAAAAAATAAAAGAACTTAATAATTCATATGTATGCATATCCATACATAATATTATTAATATTACTTTTTTATGCGTGTACAAAATTTTTTTGCTAAAAACCAAAGTAAAAACAAAGATGCAACAACAACATTCTGTATACCTTTTTTTTAAACATACATACATATAATAAAATAATATAATAAATCCTCTGTTAAAAATATTGTATATACTTTACTTCAGGTACATTGTCCGAAATTGCCTTGAAATTTTACATAACGGTACCTAGTGACATCACCCATATAGAATATGACTTTTGGCGCAAAGATCATTTAAAAGTCAAATTTATTATTTTGAAATTTTCCTAACATTTTGTAGTATATTACTTAAACTGTTATATTTTCGTCTACGATAGTATACAGGAATAAAATTTTTTACAATATTGTGGAGCCTACTATTGTCTTTAATAAATATCTTGTTTCATCTTAATCAGTGCTACCGTTTCTGAGATACTGCAACTCAAACGTAAAATTTTGGTAAAAAGTGGTGGTGAGAAATATGGTTCGGAACTACAACGGTTTTTATACATCTAACATTTTTTGCGATATTTTTCATTATTTAAGCATGTAAAGTATAAAATTGCATTTTTTATTAAAATTGTTGTTTCAATTTCGAATTTCTAACCTCTGATAGAACTATTTACCAAACTGTACATACACTTGATATACTCCTGGAAAGGGGGTAAAGAGATCTTTCTAACATAATATAAAATGTACAGGGTGTCTTTGAAAATTTATGAAGTATAGTGGTTTCTAGAAAGCCTAGAGAAATTTTTTTTTATACCAGAATTTTACGTTTGAACTGCAGTATCTCAGAAATGGTAGCACTGATTAAGATGAAACAAGATATTTATTAAAGACAATAGTGGGCGACACAATGTTGTAAAAAATTGGTTCCTGTATACTATCGTAAACGAAAATACAACGGTTTAAGTAAAATACTACAAAAGTTTAGAAAAATTTCAAAATAATCAATTTGATCTTTAAATGACCTTTGCGCCAAAAATCATGTGCTATGAAATATAGGTGATGTTACTAGGTACCGTTACGTGAAATTTCCAGGCAATCGGACAATGTAGCTAAAGTAAAGTATACCCAAAATATTAACCAAATATTAACTCTAAATTCTAATCCAAATAATTTTTGATTTTTTTCTTTTTACCGACTGCATACAATTATGTATGTATAAGTAAGTATACAGCCATTTATTTCAGTGCAAAGTTTTTTGTTAAAAAAATTCAATCGATAAATTGGCTCCCTTAGTATGAAGCAAATTGAAAATTAGAAATGTATTATTTTTGCCTATGTATATCTATAATCTATATATTATCATATATTATTATTAAACTGATATACTCTAATAAAAAATTATACGATCAGCCCACGTGTACACAAATGCATCTGCATAAAATTTAAGCCATCACTTTACACGTGAATTATGAATAATATTTTGTTGGTTTTTTACTTTATTTTTTATTGCAGAATACATGCAATAATTGTAGTTTTACTATTCATATAGGTTGTAGGTTGTAGTGTATTTTTATTTGATTTTGCATATTGCTTGCATATCTATTTAAGTATTTAGTATGAGTTTGTTAGAATTCAACAAATGAAATCTTTTTTAACTAAATTTAATTAACCTTGATCGTTATCCTAATAAAAAATTTGAATTAATTGAAATGAAATTAGTTTTAATAAGATCAATATTAATTTAGGATTCAATAAATGATCAAAAGTACAGATTATTTTGTTTATGATATTTATTTTATTTCTTTTTTAATGCAATTTGTTCAATAGCAAAAAAAAACTCTTGACAATCTCTCTTATTGTTAAACATTAAAGAAAATAAAGAAAATTCAACAATAACGTAGTTACATAATATTTATTTCTAATTCTAAATTCTAATGTTTATCACACTCACACATAATATATTATAAATTCAATATACTTTTGTGTATAATTATGTTAGCAGCGATGAGCGAACCTATGAATTATGATTGTATTTATAATTTATGTATAAATGTATAATACATATTCCAAATACCACAAAAGTATTTCTGTTTGTTTTTTTTCCAATAGTGGGAGCCAATATTTTTTTGTATTTTGTTTAGTAGAGAAATCGCAAAAAATTTACTCAGAAATAAATGTCTGCATAGTTAATATAGTTTGTGGTATAAGGTAAATATTGTTTTCATACTAAAAATTTGTGTGTGTGTTTGTGCGTTTGTGGGTTTGTGACTGAGCGAAATTTTTTCAAATTTCATATTTAAGGTTTTCACGTAAATATCTCAGATTGATAAGCTTTTGGAGCAAATCGGACAACCGAAAGTGGTAGTTCACAAGTGTCATTTTAAACTTTTTTACGAATATTTCGCGACAGAAAAATATTAAGGGAAAAATTATTAAGAAAAAGTTGTTACACAAGTAAAGATGAACAACTAAAAAACATTTATAAAACATTTTTTGATCCGACTAACTTTAACTTTTATTTAATTTTTTTGCTAAGTTCAAATTTCACACATACATATTATAACACGCCATATTGTTTTTTTTTATCTCGAAAAATTGATATAATATTGATGCATATATTTAAGTTTTAAATTAAACTCATGTTTCTTTTATTTATTTATTTGTAGCAACACTACTTATCGCTTAGAAGACAAATTATAGAATTTTTTTTTCCTAAGGGAGGTGGGAATCTTCCAAAGACACCAAAACTTCCCCCTTGGGAAATGTCAGATTCTTACTGACTAAACTCCCCTCCCTCTTTAGCCAATATAATGGGATGAAACCCTTACCAACGAAAGCAGTATATTGGCTAGTGAGTAGGGATAGGAAATGGATACGGAAACATTGCATTGGGAGTGAAACTGTAAGGAAACAATGAATCCGCCTATTATTATTACTATTTTGCTAACAGTGACTATAGCCGTTACAACAGTTACAACATGTAGTAGTATATAACACCTTACTACATGAGGTAATTATTGAAGGCAACCCCCACTGTCACTGTAGCGGCTATTATTATTGGTATTAGTATTCTTATTATTATTATTATTTTAATACAGAGTCAGGGCCACAGTAGGTAATCCTGCACTTGGGGATGGGAAAAAATCATGCCATATCGCACCGAAGACCACGCCTACTGACCTATATTTTGATTGATGGTTTTAATGTAGGTTATTCTTGGTTAGTAAGTCAAAAACTTGTTTTGGTTTAGGTTATAAGCATGGGTTGTTAACTTAACTTGAAATTAAGGTTGTTGGTACTGTAAAAGTTGTTAGGCAAGGTTAATGAACTGAACAAGTTTAGGATATTTAGGTTTTTCAATAAATTCATTGACACTTTGTAATAGGATATCATACAAATAGAAAGATGATTTTTTTCAGGTCAAATCAAGTTTATTTTTTTAAATTGCGCAAAATCGCATGCTTAATAAAATATGCCTACATACATAAAAGGAGATATAAAAGAAACGAAAAAAACTTGTTTTTATTATTTAATAAGAAAAATATTCATAGGTACTTTTGAATACCAAGGTGTAAATAATAAAAATAAAAACAAAACGTAAACAAGAAGTAGGTACAAAGTGTATTTTTGTTTATTAAAGAAGATCAATAATTGTTGTAAGTTGTTATTATAGTTTTAAAGCTGCAAAATAAAAAAAATAAAAATTATGGAATTATAGGTGCATCTGTTATGTAAGTTTTTTTCTGTTCTATAATAACATTGAGAAAATAACCGGAAATCTTTGGTTTTGTTATTATTGCGTTACATTCTATACTGTAAGGAATCAAAAGCAAAACCAAAAGCAATTGGTACCTATTTGAAAACAAAAATAAAACAAATTTATTTATATGTTTGAAATAATTTTGTATTTTAAAATATTTTACAATTTTACAGAAATCTGTGTTGGAAATTTTTTTTACGATGATCAGATGTTAAGATTTTAGAAATAGCGAGACCAACTTTTTCTATACGTCTTTTAAATCTACTTCTATCACGTGCGTATTCGTCCCAATGACCTTTCCTTGCTGATCTGTAAGCATAGACCCATACATGTATAACGTGAATTTCTTGTTTTATGTTGAAGAAAACTTTTTTTTTGTTATTTAAATTCATATTGTGCAAGTATGAAAATTGAAGGTCTTAATCTAACATTTTTCTTTTAAAAGAACCATATATACATTAAAACAATTTTTAACAGCACATCTGAAACTCTTGTTTGATAAGTGTATAGGACAATTTGAATTAAAGTTTTCAATCTTTTGTAATGATGGCAAGTCTCTGCTTAGATCTTCTATTTTAACACTGTCAATGTACTTTTGAAGGAAAAGTTTTTTTTGTTCTCCTTTAACATAAATTTTTTCCGCTGACTCTAAATAGTGTTTTAATATAAATTTTACATCTAAATATTCAACTAAACCGTTATTCCATTTAAGTCCATTTATTTTATTTTCGCAATACTGGTTATTTTTTTTTTTTCCTAAGGGAGGTGGGAATCTTCCAAAGATACCAAGAATTACCCCTTGGTAGTGTCAGATTTTTACTGACTAAACCCACCTCCCCCTTTAGCCAATATAGTGGGATGAAACCCTTACCTACGAAAGCAGTATATTGGCTAGAAAGTAGGGATAGGAAAGGATAGGAAAATGGATACGGAAACATTGAATTGGGAATGGGACTGTAAGGAAACAATGAATCCGCCTATTAATATTATTTTGCTAACAGTGACTAAAGCTGTCACAACAGTTACAACATGTAGTAATAGTATATATATTACTACATGAGGTAATTATTGAAGGCAACCCCCACTGTCACTGTAGCGGCTGTTATTATTGGTATTAATATATTAATATTATTATTAATATTATTATTATTTTACTACAGAGTCAGCGCCATCAGTGGATTATAACGTGCAGCAGTATATAACACCTTACTTGCATGATATAACCAAAGATAGCCCCCACTGTAGTAGCTATTATTATTATTATTACTATTATTATATAATTATTGTTATATTATTACTATTATTATTATAGTTATTGTTTTATTACTATTACTATTATTATTATTGTTATAATTATTATTACTATTATTATTATTATTGTTATTATTGTTATTTTTGTTATTATTTTACTACAGAGTCAGCGCCATCCGCGAATTACAACATGCAGCAGTATATAACACCTTACTTGCATGATATAACCAAAGATGGCTCTACTGTAGCAGCTATTATTATTGTTATTATTATTATTATTATTATAGTTATTGTTTTATTTCTATTATTATTATTATAATTATTATTACTATTATTATTATTATTATTAATATTATTATTCTTATTATTACTAATATTAATTATACGATATACATTATTACGATATAAAAGTATTACATATTTTTTATTTATGACCTGACTGGGGTTTGAACCCAAGACCCTTCGATTGAAAGGTTGGCGACTTAACCACTGCGCCATGAGTCAGATAATATTTCTCATCTTGACTAAGCTCTTCTACGGGGTATGGTGCTTTGAAATGATACACAGTTGGAATCAAACTTCCTTTTTCAAGTATGGCTAACTCTTTTAAGAAATATTGTTTTTCATTTCCTTGCAAAAATTGTAGATCAACTATAAAAACTTGTTTAACCACGTCGAAGGTTTGTAAAATAATGTTCAATGAAATAACTAAATTTACATTTGTATTCATTTCGAAAAAGAGCTGTTCATATAAATATAGGTTAGCAATGATTGTTTTAACTAATACAACTATGTTGTTTCACCCATTTACAATGATGGTGGCGGGGCCATCCTGCTGTGGTAAAACCACATTTATTCGTAATTTAATAAAATATAAAGAAGAAAATATACTACCACATATTAATAGAGTTATTTGGTGTAATCCAGACAAAAATGCTGTTCCACTATATATGAAAGATGTTGAATATAGAAACACTATTCCAGATTTTAATGATAATCAAGAACCTTTGTTAGTTATTATCGATGATATGATGTTAAGTTCTCATGATAAGTTTGTATGTGGTTTATTTACTAGAGGATCACATCATAGAAATTTATCTGTAATATTTGTAACACAAAATGTTTTTCACCAGGGTAAATTTTCAAGAGATATTTCACTCAACTGTAAATATTTAGTACTTTTCAAAAATCCAAGAGATAAATCGCAGATATTACCTCTAGCTCACCAAAATATCCCAATCAAATTAAAGGGTTTGAAAAAGTATATAATGATGTACGTCAGTCCCATATGGCTATATATTAATAGATCTTACTCAAGACGTTAATGATATATTTCGATTAAGAAGTGATATATTTGGGAAAGGTTTGTGTTATTGTACGAGAGATCAATTAGAACAATTTGGGGAGGAATATGAAACGTTTGAAGACCAATCGACATATATTGCACCTATTAAAAACCTCTAAACCAAAATTCGAAAAAGTAATTATAAAACACTGTGACCCTGAACTAATAAAAACATTTTGCGAAATCTCTTTAAATATTTTAGAAGGTAATTGCAATCTGAGTAAAAAAGCAACAACCCAATTACGAAAGTATAAAAAAGAATTAAGATCACTTATTTGCCGGAAAAAATCTATAAATAGCAACAGAAAAATTATTATTCAACATGATGGATTTTTACCTACAGTTCTTGGTGCAATACTATCAGGGATAATCGGAAATTTTATAAAATAATACACAAGATGTTGGCGAGATCTTGCCAACATGTAAAAAAATATATTTTATATCTATAATAAAACACTCACACCTCACACTGAATGTAAACAAAACTGGCAATGATATTTCTGTATATTTATTTAATAATTTAAAATTTTATTACCAGAGACACAAATCTTTGACTCAAAGTATTATCAAGAGACACAAACCGTTCATTAAAAATATAAATAAATTTAGTAAATATTATTACCAGAGACCAAATTTTCCACTAGAAGTATTAGCAGAGACACAAACTGTTCATTAAAAGTGAGTACAGTCAAAAAAGGAAAAGTACATACTAAAAAAAATAAATTCAGCAAATTTTTAATTTTTAAATTTGACCGCCACGTCCGTTATGAACTGGTCGCAGCGGTAAATTAGAAATAAATTATTGTTATTAATCTTCTGTTGGCGTTTTCCATCTTTGTTTTGGAAAAAAAAAATAAAAAAAATAGGTACTCTTAATAAAATTAAAACGCCTGAAAGTGAAAAAGTGAGAGTGAGCAAAGTTATAGTAAACCTCATATTTATAAGAAAAAATAATAGGCCGATTTTATTCTTGATTTTGTTTTCATTAGTATAAAAGCTGGTAAAAGTTTCGTAACATACTTTAAAATAGTTTTGTTTATTTAGGTGAAATTTAGATTTTTAAGCTAAATTTTCGGTAGAACTGGTATAACATAAAATATTCGAATTTTTTTTATTAATATAAAATTCGGCAGACTTAAATAATTATATTTCATAACAGAAGTCAGAAACTTACTAAATATTATAGAAACGGATATTTTTCTTAAAAAAAAAAGAAAAAAATAACATAGAAAATATCATTTTAGAAGCCTTCTCTCACAATAGATTCATAATTTTGTACTAATTTATTATTAGACCATTAAATAAATTAAAAAGCTGTCGAAAACGACCGTCACAAAAAAAGGACCCGAAAATTTATGAAATTACATTATCAGAGACATGAATCTTTTATTAAATATACCAAAGACCTCTTCCAAAGTACATTTAAATAAAATAAATTCAGCAAATTTTTTTCAAGCAAAAAAAAATAAACGCAAAAGACTTGAAAGTAGTTTTGGTAATTAAAGTAATTTCGCGGCGAAAACAACTGTTTTTCATCGACATAAAAAATTTTTTTTAAACCTAAAGAAAAATAGAGAGTCTGGTAAAATTTTAACAAATATTAAAATTATTTCGATTATTGGTATTGTTTTAAATGTAACAAAAAAAAAAAAAATGTTGTAGCGGTTGGTGTTGGTTGGTTTTTCGCCGGTTTTTATTGTGCACTTTATACACGTGTTTCAAACATTTTTTGAGATAACGGCACGAACTTTTACCCTGAATGTGTTTTTAGCTTGGACCATTTTTTCTCAATGATTAAAAAACTGTCAAAAATTACCGCCACGAAAAAACGGCGAGAAAAAATTAATAAAGTGTACCTAACATTTTTAATTTTATGTGTTTAGATTTGTTTTATGTTTTTTTGCTATTACAAGTAAGTTAGTGATTTCAACATTTTTTTAATGGTGTTGATGTAAAAATGAAATTTTAGGTAGTTTATTAAGGGAGTCAGTATGATACCGCAAATGTTTTTGAATCTATAGAAATTGTGCAATTGCACAGGGGATTTTCTAGTTTTATAAAATGAATAATACAACATTTAATAAAATGATCATTTTAAAACTTGAGATTTATGAAAGAATGAAGCCAAATGCAGACATTGAACTCAATGAATTGGAAAAAAATATGAAAAAAATATTGGTAAATAAACATCTCACGGATACTCAAAAATGGTATTTATACAGACAATATTTATTTAAAATAAGAAACAAAAAACGACAGCTTCCTAGAAATAAAGAGGAGAAATTAAAAATTACGGAAACAAAAGGTACTCAAACTCGTGCAAAACCAATGTATATAGATGCGGAAACTCAATCGCATTTTCCTGAATATAAGAATGTTGGAATACAAATTGTTCCTGAAGAAGAAGAAGTATATGAAAAAGAAGCTGATGACGAAGTATTTGATGGTAAAATTCAGGAAAATGTTTTAACAAAAGCATTGTCAGCTGCTTCAGTTGGAGAACGTCTTAGAAAAAGAAAATCAATTAGAAATCAAAATGTACAAATTTTTGAAACTGATACAGGAGACATTATAACTGTTCCTTTAGATAGCCCAAGCCCACCAACGAAAAAAGAAAAAACTATAAATAGCAAAGAGTTGAATAATTCATCAAGACGTGTTTTAAGGTCAGCAGTAGGTAATACTCAAACAGAACTTAATTTTCCAATTCGTAAAAATAAATCTACAAGCTCATGGACAACATACAAGTAAATGATGAATTTTATGTCACTTTACTAAGTGATTCATATATGAACTATTATCCAGAAAATTCATTATCATCTTTTACAAATAAAATGAATAAATACATGTGGGATTCAAGGTGGAAAGTCGGTATTTCAGAAATGTATGTTAATGATTTCGTTCCAAATGTGTATGGTAAAGAATGGGAAAAAAGTACTCAAATATTTATTAAAGGTATGCAGAAAGATATGATAGGAGTTGGAACATCATATATTCCATACATAGAAAAACAAATGATATGCGACTGGAAAGTTTTTCTACTACCGTGTTGGTAGTAGATTCAAAATATACGCCCACTTAATAGGTTTACAAGAAAAGAAGTTGAACGACAGTTGATTTGGGGAATTTTTAATTTTATAAACGATGAAGTTCATTATACACAACCAACAAAAGCTGAGGAGATGCCTAAAAATTTAAGTTACACCACAATATGTGTTACTAAGCCTAAAATAGATATAAAAATAAGAGCAAATTACGCTTATACCCTAGAAGGACTTTTGACAACATGTTTCAATCAAGTATCTTTTAAAGTTACAGATTTTAAAAAATATAAATCACGTGTAATAGAAGCTTTTAGAACTTTTATAGATAGTGTACAATTGATTCCTATTAGTAAACCAGATATGTTTTTTATATACACAGACATAATTGAACTGCAAAAAATAGGTGATAAAGATATTTGGTGTTTAAGATCTGTTAACATACAAAATTATTTCACTGATACTGTAAAAGAATTCAGTAAATATTGCAATGTGGAGAAATCATTTAATAACATTTCATTACTTTTATGTGATAAATATGGATACAAAATAAACTTTTCCAATAGTTCAATTCCAACAAAAATTGTATTACATTTTAGAAAAGTATAAATAAAAACGATTTTACAAAACTATATATTATTTTATTTTATTCATTATGGAGAGAGCGTACTACAAATATTATTTAGTTCAATCAGGAAAAGGTCTTGAGGATATTGGTCCTTTGTTACACTCAATTGTACCTTACCAAAGGGGACGAGGGTTAGAGGGCTTTTTCGGTGGTCTTTTTAGATATTTAAAACCAATATTTACGTTTGGAGCTAATATATTAAAAAAAGAGGTTATTAACTTTGGTATTAATGCATTATCTGATATTGCCACAGGTG
This sequence comes from Poecilobothrus nobilitatus, assembly GCA_947095535.1. Taxonomy (NCBI): domain Eukaryota; kingdom Metazoa; phylum Arthropoda; class Insecta; order Diptera; family Dolichopodidae; genus Poecilobothrus; species Poecilobothrus nobilitatus. The sequence continues at coordinate 131,179,346 of OX352773.1, forward strand.
CAAATGTAAAAGAAGTGGTTCAAGATCGAAGTAAAGAGATAATGAAAAATGTAAGACGAGGTGCAGTTCGGAAACTCAATTAAATGTATGGACAAGGCAAAAGAAAACGAAGAAAACCTATAAAAAGACCTCTCATTAATAATTTAAATTATTTTACATCGAAGCGACGCAAAGTTATTAACAAAAACAAACAAAAAGATATTTTTGAATAATTATGATTGAATGTATGAAATCAGAGCTTGATATTTTTAAAACACAGCCTATTCAGTTAAGTATCTTACGATCTGAAGAAGTTTCCTATAACCCTATTGCTTCTTTAGATAATTCATCGTCATAGAATTTGTTTCACTAGGGCACGGTGATACATATAGAGACTTGTCTTCGACATATCTAAAATTAAAGTACAAATTTTATAAAAAGATGGAACTCGATGGAATAAAGATATAAAAACTGATGGAACACCTATACACCAACCAAGTGTGGTTAATAATATGTTACATTCATTAATAAAACATTGCAATGTTCAAGTAAATGGAAAGAATATATTTCCATCAGATGGCAATTATCATTACAGAGCTTATATTGAATCATTGTTAAATTATGGTACGGATGCTACAACGCATTTGGAGTGAGTGTGGTGTGGTGGATGTTAGATAAGCCAAATATAGCAAAAACAGATAATAGTATTTCAAAAGAACGTCAAAAATTATACCAAAATAGAAATGTAGCCAAACTTATGGGGAAACTACATTTAGATATGTTTAACTAACCTACACTTCTCATAAACAATGTCGATGTTCGAGTTATCCTAACATTAGAAAAATCAGATTTTTACCTCTTTCCAGATGATACTCATGAATCTCAACTGAAAATTTTAGAAGCCACTTTATTTATGAGACATGTAACAATTAATCCTAGTGTGCTATTAGCACATAATGCTGTATTGGAAAAAACTAATGCCAAATACAATTACAAACGGGTAGAGGTAAAAACTTTTATCATTCCACAGAATAGTTCATCAATATCACTTGATAATGTTTTTATTGGACAGTTGCCAAACACAATTATTTTTTGCATGACAGAAAATGCAGGTTACTCTGCAAAAAGGTCAAAAAATCCATAAAATTTTAAACATTTTGATATTTCACAATTTGTGTTAAACGTAAATGGTGTTCAAATACCTAATTCAGCAATTGAAACCAGTTTTTCAGATGAAAATAATTGCTATACAAGAGCATACAGTACACTTTTTTCAGGAACTGGAATTTACCATAATGATAAAGGTCATCAGATAACAAAAACCATGTTTAGTAATGGGTTTTTCATTCTAGCTTTTGATTTAACTTCAGATGCATCAGGAAATGAAGTGTGTCAAGGTCTACTAAATCAAGGTACAGTTAGAATTGAGGCAAGGCTATCAAAACCACTTACATCTACACTGACTGCTATTGTTTATGGAGAATTTGATGCAAGTTTACAAATTGATAAAAACCGAAATATATTCTCAAATCTATAAATAGCATACATAAAAGTAAATTTGAATATTTGACAAAATGTCACTGTCTTGTGCACTTCTGGATGTAACATTTTGTAGTGATGATAATAATACCTTGTTTGCGAAAGATATTTGTATAGTTGGTTTTAAAGAACCTTGTAAAAAGTTTGTAAAAGAGCTCAAGTATAAATTTCCAACTAGGGATTTTATAAATGATAATTTTGATAATTACTCTTTTGGAACTGTGTACAACGATAAAATGAGCTCTGTCAAATACTAGAAAAATTGGATGTTATTATAACAAATAAAAAAATCAAAAAAGAGTTTTTATCAAATTATATTAAAGAAACAACTAAAGTATATGACTTGAGTCAATTTGATTGATGAATACCCTAGAGATAAGTGACGTATTAAGATGTAACAAACACACACGTAAATTTTTTAAAGGAGTTTTTGCTCTGTATCAACTCCCCAGAATAATTCAAAAACAAACTGTTTTAATTGTAAACACTGATAAATCAAAAGATCCGGGAACACATTGGTTAGTTATTTTTAAGCCAAAGAATGGCTGTGTTGAATATTTTGATTCGTTTGGTAGAAAACCAGATAAATTAGAAATTTTAAGTTACTTGAAAAACCAATGTATAATTTTTAATAAGAAACAGTTACAAAGTAACTATTCAGATGTCTGTGGGCAATATTGTTGTGTTTATACGTGGTATAGATGTTGCGGTTATAGTATGAACGCTTTTTTAAAAAAATTTAATAAAGGAAATCAACTAGAAAACGATAAGTATATTTTAAGTACCTTTCAAAATATATTTGAAAAATATAACTCATTACAAATTTGTGTTCCTAAAACGTATAAATAATAAAAACAATATAAACAGGTTTTAGTAAAATTAAAGAAATGGAAGCACCAGGTCAGAACACAAATTTATTGCTAAGTTACACATATTTTCTCAATAGTTACACATAATTTCTCATTAATAGTCATACATTAGAAATTGCTGTTGGATTTGACTGTGAGTCATTTGAAGCCTCAAGTATAATTCACCGTATTGGTAAAAAGTCAATTATCTTAAAATATCATGAATGGAATAAATTTTATTACGAATTTAACAAAAAACTCGATAAGCTGATAATAAAAGATATAAAACAGAACTTTCATCATGGGCTAAAATCAGCGAACAGGCAAAGTATAAGTATTAACAAAGAAGAAGCAGAGCAGTTTTACAATTTAAGCGATTTTCTTCACGCAGTGATGACCTATTATAAATCTGCTGAGTTAAATGTAAAAGACTATGTTCGGGAATATCTAAATTTATGTGTCGAACAACAAGTATTTAGGTTAGAAAGAGAAATGTATGTACCAATACAACGTTTTAATGTACAATGTAATTATTCAAGGTTATTTTTTGAAATTCCTGTAATGTTAAAGGAACAAATCTGTACTACATAAAACAAACAAAATAAATCACAACAAATAATATAAAAAATTTTAGTTTTTATTTATATGTTTTAGATAGACAAATATTTTTCTTTACACCTTTCATTAGATTATTTAATTAAAATTGCTAATTAAACTCAATTAGATGATTAGTTTAAACCATGCTTTGGTCTATCATTTTATGTATAATAATTATTATAACATTACCTTTAACATTTTTAAAACAAAATGTCAAGAGCTCAAATAGTGACTGAAATTCATAGACAGGCAAGACGTAAATTTCTTAGAAGAAAATTCATAATATGATAATGTAAATTCATACAGAAAGGTTTAAATGACACGTGGCAAATCGATTTAGTCGAAATGATACCTTATGGAAAATTTAATAATGGTTATAAATATATGATGACGGTCATTGATAATTTTTCCAAATATGCCTTTGCTGAACTTGTGATAATAAAAAATGCTGAAAATGTTTTAAATGCCTTAAAAACAATTATTATTAGAGCTAAAGTTATACCAAAAAATATTCACTCTGATCAAGGCAAGGAATTTTTTAATTTACAATTTCAAAATTATATGAAAGAAAAATCAAACAATCATTAAGTCGGAGTTTGCATGTGCCGGCATGTCAATAAGAATGAAGAATGTCTAAGAAAAATGAACATAGATGTTCGAAAAGTTGCCTTTGCTTTCAAAACTCACCAGTTTGTTCACTTAATGTTAAAAATATTTTATGTACGCAGTGTAATCGAACATTTCGTGGTCAAACATGTTTTGAAAGCCATAAGGCTTCCAGTTCAAAAAATAGAAGCATCTGTGAAGAAATTAGAAAATGCAAATCTTGTTTTAAAGTTCATAAAAGCAGTAGGACTCATATATGTGGAGAATATTTTTGTAAGATTTGCGATAATCATGTTCCTGAAAACCATAAATGCTTCATTCAGCAAGACAAAACAAAAGTAAATTTTGAAAATTGCATTTACGTATTTTATGATTTAGAAACAAGACAAGAAGAAATTAGTTCTACAAAAATAAAAGAACATGTTCCAAGTTTATGTGTGGCTCAGCTAAGATTCTTTAAATGTATTAACATTGATTCTCTATACTTCTGTGGAAAATGTAAATTAAGAGAGAGAATTTTTAAAACGAAAAATGTGATAGAGTATTTCATGGAATTTATTTTAAAATTAAGAAAGGGTTTCAAAAAGATTGTCATAATTGCTCATAATGGTCAGGCGTTTGACCATCAATATATTCTGAATTATATACTCAATAAAACTGTACTTGAACCAAAGTTAATTATGCGAGGTACAAAAATTATTGTTATGATAATTGATAATATTAAATTTATAGATTCTATGAATTACTTTCCTATGGCCTTGGCAAAATTACCAAAAGCTTTTAATTTATCAATCAATTTGAAAAAGGTTTATTTTCCGCATTTATTTAATAAATTGGAAAATGAAAATTACATTGGCCCACTTCCAGCAATTAAATACTATAACTCTAATACAATGAAAGCAGATGAGCGTAATGAATTTTTAATGTGGTATGAACAAAATAGAAACTCAGAATTTAATATGGAGAAAGATATTTTAGAATACTGTATAAATGATGTTGAAATTCTAACATGTCTGGTTTAAGAGCATGTCTGGTTTTCAAAAAATTTTTTATAGAAGAATGTAATGTGGAACCATTTGTAGAAGCAACAACAATAGCTTCAGCCTGTAATCTTGTATATAGAAGAAACTTTCTCAAATCGAATACTATAGGTATTATACCAAGAAAAGGATATAGGATGGTAGACAATCAGTCAAAAATTGCCATGCAATGGCTTATTTGGAAAAAAAAATTTGAGAAAAATTGATTTGAAATGTGCATTTAATGGAAAAGAAAAACAAATCGGAAATGTTAAAGTCGATGGATTTTGCGAAGAGACTAAAGAAATATTTGAATTTTAGGGTTGCTATTATCATGGACATCCAAAATGTTTAACAAGCCAGAGGGATATACCATTACATGATAACTCTGGCGATACTTTGAATCTACGATATGAAAAATCATTAATGAGATCAGAGTTTATAAAATCATGTGGATATAAAGTTATTGAGATGTGGGAATCTGAATTACGAGAGCTAATGAGACACAATGAAAATATGAGATATTTAGAAAAACATTCATTAATTAATTTAGTTCCTTTAAATCCTCGTGATGCATTTTATGGCGGAAGAACGGAAAATGCTTACACATATTATAAATGTAAACAAGGAGAAAAAAATAAATATATAGATGTATGTTCCTTATACCCATATGTTTGCAAACGAGGAAAATTTCCCATAAACCATCCTAAGATTTATGTTGGAGAAGATACTTGCTCTAAGTTAAACAGAATGACTATTGACGGTATTATTAAATGTAAAATCTTACCTCCAACAAATCTATTACACCCCGTGTTACCTGCAAAACAAAATAATAAATTGATGTTCTCACTATCTAACACTTGTAGTGAAAAAAATATCAAGGAAAATACTGTCAACATACAGACGATGAAAGAGCATTAATAGGAACTTGGATAATTGATGAAATTAAAAAAGCAATTGAACAAGGTAGAATGTAAACCAACGGTTTTTAAAAGCGCACATTTCCAAAACTCAATACAAATTGTTTAGAAGTGTGACTTACACAAAAATTTGAAAATTTCATGTAATAAGAAAAAACTTGAAAATAGGACATTTTTGAGATTTTGAGGGGCCGTAAGTCCGGAATCCTATATAACTAAGAAATGCTGTTAACACACGTAAAAATATATTATTGAAGCTTTAATTTTTATGTCTTGCCGAAGAAAAGTTTTTACAGGTGCCTAAGTTACAGGTGTCTAAAAATAGCAAATTTTCAATTTTTGAGGCGTAATAACTCTTAAAGAGGGGGCGTTACCAAAAAATTTTCTGAGGAAACTTATACTAATTCTAAAAGTTCTTTCTTGTCTCAAAATTTTAGGTTCCTATCTAAAGGGGTGCCGGAGTTATGAAAAAAGAAATTTCATGCAAAATGTGGTTTTCACATAACGGTAAATTTAAATCGTAAATTACAAAATATTACATAATTTTGATATTGTTTTATATAGATAATAAAATTTTCGATCTTCTACCGGTTTTAGATTGCAAAACTATTACGCAAAGCCCGAGATATATACATCTGAAAATGGAGCTTTTTTACAATTTTGAAGAGCTGCAGCTTTGGAACCCTTTACAACTAAAATAAACCTTTCACACACGTAAAAATATATTATTGTAGCTTTCATTTTCATGTCTTGCCGAAGAAAAATTTTTACAGGTGCCTAAGTTACAGGTGTTTAAAAATAGCAAATTTTCAATTTTTGAGGCGTAATAACTCTTAAAGAGGGGGCATTACCAAAAAATTTTCTGAGGAAACTTATACTAATTCTAAAAGTTCTTTCTTGTCTCAAAATTTCAGGTTCCTATCTAAAGGGGTGCCGGAGTTATGAAAAAAGAAATTTCATGCAAAATGTGGTTTTCACATAACGGTAAATTTAAATCGTAAATTACATAATATTACATAATTTTGATATTGTTTCATATAGATAATAAAATTTTCGATCTTCTGCCGGTTTTAGATTGCAAAACTATTACGCAGAGCCCGAGATATATACATCTGAAAATGGGGCTTTTTTACAATTTTGAAGAGCTGCAACTTTGGAACCCTTTACAATTAAAATAAACCTTTCACACACGTAAAAATATATTATTGTAGCTTTAATTTTTACATCTTGCAGAAGTAAAATGTGTGCAGGTTCCTAAGTTACAGGTGTTTAAAAATAGCAAATTTTCAATTTTTAAGCCCTAATAGCTCATAAACAGGGGGTGGTCCGAAAAAATTTTCTGAGGAAACTTATACTAATTCTAAAAGTTCTTTCTTGCCTCAAAATTTCAAGCTTGTATCTAGAAGCGTGCCGGAGTTATGAAAGTAGAAAAATCATGCAAAATTTGGTTTTCACATAACGGTAAATTTAAATACTAAATTTAAAAAAATTGTATAATTTTGATATTAATTTACAAAGATAAAAGAAATACCTGTCGAATGACGTTTTCAGATTGAAAAAATCTTAAGCGGAACATAAGATATATGCATTTAAAAATAGGGCTTTTTCAAAGTTTGAGGGGGTGTAGCTCCGTAATGGGGGGGGCTACATGAAAAAGTTGTTCCACAAAATTATTTTTTTTATAAGACCTACCTATGGTTAAAATGTTTTTTCTCTATCTTTAACGGTGTAGAAGTTTTGTAAACAGACGGACGGACGGACGGACGGACGGACGGACGGACGGACAGAGTGAAACTAATAAGCACATTTTTTCAAAATTTTTTTGGAAATGTGCTAAAAAGGGTATAAACTTTTAAATATTTATGAAGTTTTGGAATACGAAACAGTAAAATATGACAACGGAAATGGTATTGATGGTTTATTTTATTCACTAAAATGATGAACAAATGTATAAAGATTAAACAAGAATCTTCTGGATGGCCAATAAAATGTCAGACTCAAAAAGAAAAGGAAAAATATATTGACAGTTTTTTTGAAAAGGAGGAAATTAAATTAGATTACGATAAAGTAGTAAATAGCCCTGGTTTAAAATCTTTTGCTAAGATTATTTTAAACTCATTCTGGGAAAAATTTGGGTAAAAGAAAAATCAACAACAAACCACCATTATAAATCAACCTTTTAAACTTTACGAGTTAATAACAAACCCCTCTGTAGAAGTATGTCACATATTTCCAGTAAATGAAGAAAACATAGTGGCTAGCTAGAAGTATCAAGAAGAAGCAGCAACTTCTTTATCTACTGTCAACGTAAGTATGGCTGCTTATACAACAACACATGCTCGTCTTCAACTTTCCAGTTATCTAGAGAAGCTAGATAGTAGAGTATTATATTATGACACCGATTCGGTGTTGTGTATTAGTCGAGAAGGAGAATATGAACCACAAACAGGAGAATTTATAGGAGACATGACAGATGAGTTAGAGTGTTATGGTATAGGGAGTTATATTACAGAATTTGTAAGTGGTGGTCCCAAGAACTACGCCTACAAAATTTACTGTACAAAAGATAATACCGAAAAAATTGTGTGTAAAGTTAAAGGATTCTCTCTTAGTTATGAAGCTTCACAAAAAATTAATTTTAATAGCATAAAGGAAGCAGTTTTAAATTCATTTAATAGCACAGACACATACGTCTTTTCAGAAAATATTCGTCGAAATAAAAATCACGATGTACTTACGATTCCTGAAATAAAAAAATATCAACCAAAATCGGAAAAATGAAAATTTAATGAAGATGGTAGTTCTTTACCGTATGGATATAATAGGAAAAAATCACGTGTTGATAAGTAAATCATTCAAATTTGTTTACATATAAATTAAAATTTTTAAAATCTTAACATCTAGTTATCGTAAAAAATTTTTCAACTTAGATTTAAATAAAAATATAATAATAAAAAATTTAATAAAAGATTTTTAACATAAAAATAAAAATGTCTTTTATTTTTATCTTATGTTTACAAAATAGGTACCAAAAGCAATTATCTTCTTTTTGATTTTTATTATTTTTTATTTTTTCATTTCTTACAGCATAGAACGGAACGTAATAATAACTAAACAAAGTAAAATCGAAGATTTCAGGTTATTTTCTCAATCTTCTTATAGAACAGAAAAAAGAAATCCTACATAACAGACGCACCTTTTATATCTCCTTTTACGTATGTAGGTATATTTTATTAAGCATGCGATTTTGCGCAATTAAAAAAAATAAACTTGATTTGACCTGAAAAAAATCATCTTTCTATTTGTATGATATCCTATTACAAAGTATCAATGAATTTATTGAAAAACCTAAATATCCTAAACTTGTTCAGTTCATTAACCTTGCCTAACAAATTCTACAGTACCAACAACCTTCATTTCCTATTATACAACCACTTGCAACTTATAAGTTAACAACCCATACTTATAACCTAAACCAAAACAAACAAAACAAGTTTTTGACCATTAACCAAGAATAACCTACATTAAATCCATCAATCAAAATATAGGTCAGTGGGCGTGATCTTCGGTGCAATATGGCATGATTTTTTCCCATCCCCAAGTGCAGGATTACCTACTGGCCACCAGTGGATTAAAACGTGCAGCAGTATATAACATCTTACTGCATGATATAACCAAAGATAGCTCCATATTATTATTATTATTAATATTATTGTTATTATTAATTATACGATATACATTATTACGATATAAAGCTTCTACATATTTTTTATTTATATAACCTGACCAGGGTTTGAACCCAAGACCCTTCGATTGAAAGGTTGGCGACTTAACCACTGCGCCATGAGTCAGATAGAATTGAATATTAATGTTCTTATTTCTAATGCATGTTTATTTAATCACACGGATTGCAACGTTATCGTTTATACATCTTACCTTTAATACTGTACCTAAATGATCAATTCAGGTGATAAAACTGCTGTGTATGCGCTTTTTGTCAGGCAGATAGAGTTTGCAGTCTCTGCAAATGGATCGAGATCTTTTGAAACTTTCTAAATTTCTTTTAATTGCAATTTTGATTGATCGTTTAGTTCAATATTAGTGGTAATAAGTTTATTTTTGTTTTTAACATCTTGACTAAAATTATTATGATAGCAAAAGTAGTTACAATACTTATAACTGGAGTTGTATACGATACAGTTTTATGCTTATATTCTATAAATTCTATTTGCTCTCTATTTTCTATTGTATTTAAATGTAATTTTTCTAAAGTTAAATTGTTTATATTTTTTGTGAAATTATGGTAATATATTGGAATTATGTTACTTTGTATAAATTTTTGTATTTTGTTACTAAAAGAATAATTACCAATCTTAATTTCACAATCTTTAAATTTTATTACGTTATTATGTTCTATAGCTAATGCTTAAGTGATACAATTTTATTTTAATTTGGTTAAAGCTAAATTTTTTGTTATTATTAAATTATCAAATATTTTCTCAATTGAGGTTACATTATTGTATTTAATTGAACAAACGTTATTTTTATTAAATAAATTTTTAATGCAATAATTGCCATAAGGCTGTAATTTTTTTTTGACCAAGACACCTTCGGTATGCTTAAAAACGTTATTACCTTCTATAATAATTTGAATGTTATCCGAGTCTGATTGCTCGAATTTTCTGTTAGGGAGCGGAATTACTAGAGCTTTGTCATATTTTTGTATTTATTAATATTTTTATTTAATAGTTCACTATTGCTGTTCGAAGTTTCTAATTTTAGCGAGTTTGCATTTGATTCGATTATGTTTATCAAATCTTGGTATGCTGTTAGATGTACTAGATGCAATATTTTTCTAAAGGAATTTACAACTAATATTTCCTCTAGTTTAAAAAGCATTTTTTTTTTTTTTTTCTTTATTAATACAATAATTTTTTTTTTGATTAATACAATAATATTTACAATTTATCTATAAATTTTATTTAAAACTAAAGACCTTAGTTGTAGCCGTATGGTCGCATAATTATTACTTACCCATTTTCCGTATTAATTGGGGATACTTCCATAGTTTGCATACTTTACATATGAATGAATTAGCATTAGAATCAGTATAATATGCAGCATCCTAAAATAGAAAACTTAATTCTGATATTTATATCTACGTTAATCATAGTATAATCGTACGTTAATCATACTATATCTAATCCAATCATAGTTCTTTATCAAAAAATCAAGTGGACGTAGTCCAGTTGTGGAGTGAATTGTATTATTGTACGTTATTATTATTTTATGTACTTTACATACTAAGTTTTAGTCTATATTTGTTAAGTCCGCTTCTAGTAACTGCAGGTGCTCGTTTAGAGTACCGTGTAATCTCTCTGGTTTTGTTATGGGCGGTTGTTGTATGTCTGTTTATTTCGTTTTCTCGTAGAACTAGCTCCACTGCACTATGTAGCACACATCTTTCATTGTCGTGTAACAGCTTTTTCATTTTACCTAAAAATCTGATTCTCTCTTTCAAAGCGGTTAAAATCTAAATCCATGTTCTGTCGTTTAATTTGTGTAGTGTTGCATATTTTGTAAATTTATCAATAATTGACAGATACATGATATTGCCACATGGAAACCATGTGTCCATGTGAATTATGTCGTTAAAATTATTAGGAGTTTCGGCAATTTAAAGAGGAATTTTGGCTGATTGACGATTAAATTTGGCTAACTGACAAATTTCACAGTTGTTAATGAATACAGTTATCAATTTTAACATATTTGGATGGTAATACTTTTGTTTTAATTCAAAAAATACTTCGTTATAATCTATTATATTAGTTAATTTGATATTAGATTTATACAGTATTAAATTTTTATTTTTGCTAAAATATTTTATGTAAAGATTGTTTTCACAATAGAGACACATTAATCCTTTATCGATTAAGACCCTCTTCATTATTTCTAACAAATTTGAATTCTCATGAACTGTAATAAGATTTTGACATTTTTTTAGTATAATTTTGGTTACGACCTTTTCTTTATTACCATAATTTAGATAAATTTGGTTTTTGTAAATATTAACACATTTATTTGTTATTCTTATGCAGTCCAAGCCGTCTTCGTTTGCACTGTGAACTGTTCCTGTAGTCGACATAATTTCATTACCATTGCTATTATTATTCATATTAGTATCACCTACAGACACGACTTCAATGTCCAAGCTGCCAATGTCACTATAATTGTCTAAATCATTGTTTAATATTTCATTTTCTTCATTTAACGGTGTTGTCTTATGATCACACGATTTTTGTTCGTCTTTGTTTATGTATCGACTTTCTCGACGTCCATTCGCCAGATTATTTTCTTTACCTTTTAAGTAGTTTATTTCAAAATCATACTCATTTAACATTAACTTCAGTAGGTATAGGGGCACTTTGGCCAGACGGCCTTGACGTCATCACGTAATGTATGGCGCCAGTGTTATAGAAGGTCAACTAGATAATGTGGAACAAGTAGATAGTGCAATGACCTAAACAGGTGTGTAGTATTTCTACCGGTTGCATGATTAGTTTCCGGAAAAAGCTTTTGTAAATAATACAAGTAAGTGCAATGATCTTGTTGTGATAGTATATAGTAACATAGATTATTGTAAATAATAAGAATTTATTTTATTTTTTAATAAAATGCTTTCACGGTCAATCAGTTATTTTAACGTAATATTAACACAAGAATGCAGTTGTTATTTATGAGATAAATAAAATGCAGATATTGACCTTGATATTGTATCTTAGTTTTAAAGTAATTTAAAAAAATGTATTTATTGATTAATTGTTATGTTTATTGCAAAAAAAAATTTTAAAGAAAAAATACAGGTGTTTGATAAAAATTTATGTTAATGTTAATTAATTTATTATATTAACTACTTCGTATTTTGCAAATAAAAAAGTCAGTTATTGTTAAATTTTCTGCTACTTTGTATAATGTTAATTAAATTTTCTGTTATTGTACATACAAATTAGAATATTATAAAATCAAATAAATCTATTGTGTTATGAATTATAATTTTCATATTTTAATTCCTTTTATATTATGCATATGGTAAATAAAAGAAGTAAATTAATTAATATAGAAATCGTGATTTTAAAAATATGTCAAATAAGATTTATGTAAAAGAAATCGGAATGCGAAATTATTTTTAATATATTATATACTTACCTTTTTATATGCATACTATGCAGGTGTGCTAAAATGATGAAAAATTTATTAAATTTAATTGTTAACTAATGCAAATTAAAATAAGCTTATATTATTTTAAAATACTTACTTTGTATAATGTAAATGAAACAAGTTAAGTAAGTTTTATACAATGTCATTTTTATTAATCTATAAATTATAATTTTCAAATAATATATTTGGAGATGTATTTTAATACGTTTTATTCTATTTGACGCCTTTTAAACCCATACGGTAATGAACTGTAGTCTTCAAGAAATTTTCTGTCATTGGTCGATAAAGTTTTGTTTCAGGAACACTAATTACTTCGTTATTCTGAGTACGGCGTATATTATGTGATAAAATATGTATAGGTTCCACTTCATTATAATTCAACACATCATTTTTGATCGTGCTGATATTGACCTTTTGCGATGCTGAATAATTAAGTGATATTCCCCTTACTTTACATACAATTTTTTCTATTATTTCTAGTAGAATGTACTTTAAAAGCATAATTTTTTGGGCCACCACTTACAAATTCTGATATGTAACTTTGATTTCCATAGCAGTCTAACTCATCGGTCATGTCTCCGATAAATTCTCCTGTCGGCGGGTCATATTCACCTTCTCTGGATACATATATAATCAAATCCGTGTCATAGTATAACACTCTGTTGTTTAAACCTTCTAGCTAATTATATAATTTCAAGCGAGCCTGAGTTGTTGTATATGCCGCGATACAAACGTTTACAGTAGAAAGGCTATCTGTCGCTTCTTCCTTATATTGCCAGCTCAAAATGAGATTTTCTTCCTTAACGGACAATATATGACATATTTCTAAAGCTGGATTCGTAAGCATAGTATATAACTCTGAGGGCTCATTTATAATTTTGGTTTTTTGTTGATTTTCTCTCTGACCAAATTTACCCCAAAATGAGTTCAACATCAATTTTGCGAAGGATCTTAAACCATCATTTTTAATAATTTTAGAAAATTCTAATTGAATGTTTTCATTTTGGAAGAAATCTTCTATATATTTATTTTTGTCTGCTTCTGTAATATATTTGGAAGGCCACCCTGATGCCTCCGTCTTCATTTTTAAAAATTTGTCCATCATCTTAGTGAATAAACCATCATAATTGCTTAGTTTGTCGTATTGAACAACATTGTATTCCCATATTTCATAAATTTCCAGTATTACATAGTTTTTCTCCAGGGCTTTTAAAACTTTGTCTATAACCCATGTTCCGATTAAAGCTCGTTCTTCATTATAGTGTGTACAAAAATCATTTTGGCTTTTTTCTTCTCCGCATTTGTGACACAAAGAAAACATTAATTTGTTGTTTTGTTTAATTGGTAATACTGGATGTAATAGTTCTTCAGGTGGAAGTATTTTACATTTAATGAGACCGTTCATATTTTCTAAATTTTGTTGGATACATTTAGAATTACCCACGTAAATTTTTGGGTGGCCTATGGGAAATTTTCCATATTTACATACATATGGATACAACGAGCATACATCAATATATTTAATTTTTTCTGCTTCTTTGCATTTGTAATATTGATACACATTTCCAGTGCGACCTCCGTAAAAAGAATCTCTGGGATTTAGAGCAGCATTGTGTAAATTTGTAGAATTTGTAGAAATTTTCTTCGATATACTAGATTGCATGCAGAAGCTATTGTGGTAGCCCCTAAAAATTGTTCCACGTCACATTCTTCGAGAAAGATTTTTCTAAATTTTAAGCATGCCTGTGTTAATATATTTACATCACTTAAACAGTACTCAACAATATCTCTCTGCATGTTAAATTCGTCATTTTTATGTTCCTCATACCATTTAATAAATTGATTGCGTTCTTCTTCTTTCATTGTGTCAGGGCTATAAAATTTCTGTGGTGGCAGTATTCCAATGTAGTTTTTATTCTCAGTTGTATTGAAGTAATGTGGAAAATATCCCTTCTTGAATGCTTGCGGTAACCCAAAAGTCTTAGGTAATTTTCCTAATGGCATAGGTACTCTGCATTTAGTACTAAGATAATTTTAATGACAATAGGAAATATAAAATTTTTCGATTCATTGAATGATTTTGGATTCATTATTAATTCAGGCTTTAGCTTAGTGTTTTCTATTATGTACTTTAGTATGAATTGATGGTCATATGCTTGCCCATTATGTGCTATTACAATAACTTTTTTAAATATTTTACGCTGATTCAATATAAATTGTACGAAAATGTCAATAATATTTATTTTTAAAATATGTTGCCTTTGTCCACATCTATCGCAAAATTCTTCTTTTTCATCTTTATTAAGACATAAATTACAACGTTGTTGTAGTACACATAAATTAGGTTCATGTTCGTTTATTTCATAAACTTCAATATCAATACACTTTTCTCGGAAAAATTTTTCCTGTTTGCACTCCAAATCGTAAAAAATATAGAGAACATCTTCAATATTCGGGTTTCTTTCATCTGGTAGTATAAAACAATAATGTTCCTGAGGAACATGTTTACTACATGTTTTGCAATAATATTCGCCGCAAGTATGTTCTCTATTTGTCTGGTATGTTCTTAGACATTTTGTGCATCTCTTTACTGTGCTGCAAATGGATGCTTCCTTCCGTGAATTGGAAGCTTTATGGTTGTTAAAACAATCATTCCCTCTAAAATAACGGTTACAATCTTTACACAAAATATTTAATTGGTTTTTTGGGCATGCTGGAGAATATTGACATTGGGGACATGTTCCACCACATCTGTGACTATTTCGCATATTAAATGGCTTATGACACTTTTCACAATAATAACTACAGCAAAATGCCGCAGTAAGCGAAGTGATTACGTTGTAATGGCCTTTGTCGTACAGGAGATTGATCCTTTTTTCACCGCCATTTCCCTCAAATATAATATCTCTACCTTTGCTTCCATATTTATAGACGGTTATGGAGTATTCCTTTAAATATTGTTGGAACTGCTGAAGTTCTGGTATTCCACAACCTTCTTGAGGTATATTTATGGTGGCGTTGTTAATAAGTTCTGCTGCTTTTATTGTTTGTAATTGTTCAGTGTCTTTTCGAATTTTAATGTAATCAGAATGCTTATCAATGTAAGACATTGCCACTACTAACGCTTTTGGAAGGCATAAGTTATCGTTGTTGCTAATACTAACGATACTTTTTTTCTTAGCACATTCCTCATTGAAGGTATTATACTTTTTTCCCCTCCCTCTGCCCTGAGGAAGCTTAACAGAAGTAATACCTATGCAAAATGTATCAGTGCTAAGTCCTTCAGAGTTGCTTTGAAAAATTTTTGATATCATTTCCCAGATATCTCGAAATTTAATTTCTGAAGCGTCTCTAAAATTTATCCACCCGGGACCTCGCCCTTCAAAACTTCTTCCACAAAATGTAATACCCACCTTATCCGTGGGGTTGACATTTTCGAGAATGTAAAGTGTTACTTCATTTATTGCATTTTTGATACAATTGGTTGGTTCTTCATGATCCGGTACCGGTTTGATTTTAAATTCAATTTTACGTTCTTGTAAATTAAACCGTTTTACCATCGTACTAGCATCTTTTGTGATTGCAACATAATTTTCGTGATTCTGTTGTTGCTGCTCTTCTTGATATTTATTTAGTAAAATTTTTTTCGACATTTTTATTATTTTATATTTTTAATTACTTTTAACTATTAAGTTTTAATATGACTAGTTATGGAACTGATTTGCTGTATTTTTTAAAATCTACTTGTTAAATACCAAAATAATTTGTATTCCTATGCAATAAAAGAATAAAAATATAAATTTAATTTCGAGTGAATATAATATTAGGAAAAGTTCAAATGGTTCAGGTATTTCCATTTAGATTAAAAATAATTTGAAAACACAAATTAATTTATACTTTTTATGCAACATTAAATATATTGCATATAAGATTATACCACATAATTACAACATTCTAAAATACGCAAATTATATTTTTGCATTCTCATTAATTAATCACTGTACATTTTATAAACTATGTCTAAGAATTAAATTATTATGGAGTTAAAATGTTAGTCACCAACAATTTGTAATTTTAAATTGAAAAATTGTTTGTATTTCATATTTTTCAGGCTTATCCATTTAAATCAGACCTTGTGTCTGAAGGTCCGATTTCGGTCGCCGAAGATCAGATTTCGTTCCCCGAAAGCTCGATTTCGGTCCCCGAAGGTCCGGCACCCTTTAAAATGGTGCCTTGTTCCGACGACCCCCTTTTCCGATTATGGATGGGGTCCCCGAAGGCCTGAAATACGGTCCTCATAGGTGCGATTTCGGAAATAGTGAAGTTTTCAAGGCACGGTTTCCTCCCTTGAAACCCATTCTCATTGATTTTTTCCCCCTCTTTTTAAATCGTTTTAATTATATATTAGAGGATTTCAAGGTATTTTAAAATAGTAAGGCACAAAATGAGCAGCAGGAAGGCAGTAGCAGATTTACAATTTATTGTTGGAAATAATAAGCAATATTTCTTGAAGGAATTTGCTTTGATAGCTGATGGGTCACTGATACCAATGCTGTTTATGTTTAAAGCACCTTATTCGTTCGAAGAGTTAAATACTGATGTTAAACAGCAAAATAAATCCAATAAAACACAAATAAATGGTCTTGACTGGGATGATGGCTTTATAGAATATTCAGCAATTAAAAATACCTTAAAGGAACATTTAAATTCATTCGACGTCGTTTACGTAAAGGGGTACCAGAAAAAGGAATTTTTAGATAAATTTGTTTCGAGTTCAGTAGAAGTTATCAACTTAGATAATGACATTCCATCTCTTCAGAAACTAAGGAATTTCACAACCATTTGCCCTCACCATAACATTACTGAAAATTTAAAAAGATGTGCTGTAAAAAATTGTATGAATATATATATAAATGTATTCAATAAAAGAAAATAATTGGTTTTAAAAAATATTTGTTTTATTTATGGTTGACCAAGATAATTTTTCTGACAAAAACATAGGTATTTCATAAAATAGTCTGGAATAATTACACTGAGCTATGTGTAAATTCATTGGAATGTAGAAATCTTCTTGTTCCAATCTTAGTTTATTCTTTTCAATACATTTCTCAAAATATTTGATTACATATTCTCTTATATTAAGTTCAGCTCCGTTGTTATATGTCATCACTGCTTGTATAAAGTCTAGCATAAGACAAAAACGAATGTACTCATCTAACTGCAATACAAGTTTTTTAGTGTGCTCATCATGATTAAATGTTAGCGAAAATCCTTTTGCATTTAATTTTGCTTGACTGTTTTTAAAATCGTGATAAAATGTATACCACTCCAAATAATTCATTTCGCTTATGACTTTGTTTTGTCGTTGGAAAATTATTGATGCAGCAAAATTCTCAACATTAAATCCAATTTGAATTTTTATTGTTTGTTTTTTATCCAAAAAATAAATATAGCTTAATAAAAGGTTCTGCGGTGGCTCACCTTTTTCTGTTTTAAATACTTCTGAATTTGTAGATTGCTCCATTGTTTTGTTTTGGTTTAACTGATGAATTCTATTTTAGAATTTTGTATTTATAGTTTTTCTTCCACATTTTTAAAAAATTTTTCGAAATATTCTTTGTATTTTTTTATCGTTTTTAAGTGGGAATGATGTGTCGAATAAATTAAGAAAATATTTTATGCTTGTACGGGAACTTCGCATCCATAGATATACACAACAATAATGTCCACAAACAGCTGTTAAATTACTTTGTAAACGCTTATTGTTGAAAACAAAACATGTTGATTGATTTTGTAGAAATTTTATAATCTCATTGTGAAACGGGGGATTTCCAAATGAATCAAAATATTCTGCACACGCTTGAACTGGAACAAATATTGCTAACCAATGTGTTCCCTTTTCATTAGAATTATCGGTATTTACCACCAAAATACTAGGTTTTAAAACTTGTTTTGGTAATTTATCAAGAGCATAAACGCCTCTAAATATTTTATGTGTTAACTTATTACATTTCAGAACCTTTGAAATCTGAAGTGTATTCATTATCTTGCAAACGTGAGATATCAATTAGTCGAGTATTTCCTCGTATAAATGCTATCAAAAATTCTGCTTTAAGTTTTCCATTTGTTAAGACTATATCGAATTTTTCAAGCAAATTTATTAAGTTATTAGTTATTTTTTCGCTATCGATATGTCCAAAAGAGTAATTCTCAATATCTGTTTTTTTCAAATCTCTGACAGAAAATTTATACTTTAATTCTTTTACAATAGTTTTACATTTTTCTTTTATACCAGCCACAGCAATATTTTTTACAAATATTGTATTGTTATCGTCCGTACAGAACGATAAATCTACTAGAGCTCATGTCATTTTGAAATGAATAGAGATGGTTCACTAAACTTCCTTTTATATGTTCACGTAGACGTTACGATTTTTATCAATTTCAATATTAGCATCGAATTCTGCAAATACAATACAAATTAATGTTGAAGTTGAGAGCTGAATCTTGCTTCAATCTTTACTACTCCCTGGTTTAATAAACTATGACATGTATCTGTTGCCGAGCCGTCTGGTGATAAATCCAAAGCCAGTTTTGTATAACCTTTTGAAAATAATTCATTTGAAATTTGATGTCCTCTATCAGAATGATGTATACCTGCTCCGCTAAATAATGTTAAATACGCTCGAGAATTACAAGAATTATTCGGTGTAAAACTTGTTTCAATTGCAGAGTTTGGTGGAGGCGCTCTATTCACATATAATTGAAATTGTGTGAGATTTTGATGATCGAAATGGTATGGATTTTTTGATCTCTTACCATTGAAATTTTCATTATTAACCATACAAAATACTAGAGCTTTTGGTATTTGCCCTATAAATATATTATCCAATGATATGTTAGATGTGTTAGCTGGAATTGTAAATGTTTTGATTTCACTTCTGGTATAAAAATATTTCGCGTTAGCCTTTTCCAATACAGTATTTATTCTGTGCTATCAATATACTAGGATTAATTGTTAAATGTTTCATGTATAACGTAACTTCGAGAATTTTTAAATAGCTTTCATCGGCATCGTTAAAGAAAATATATAAATCCTGTTTTTCTAGGGCTAAAGCAATTCGAATGTCAACATTATTTAAAAGTAATTTAGGAGTATTGAAGAAATGTACATGTAATTTTCCCATTAATTCTACTACTATAATTCTACTACATTAATTCTACTACTAATTCTATTACTTCTACTTTTTTTCTTGATTTAGAACCAGAATTATTAAAATCATTTACTTTTGGTTTATCCAATTCCCAACCAGATACTTCCAGATGTGTTTGACTGGAATCTGTGGAATCATAATTTAGTAAAGTAGTTAAGTATGCTGGAATCTGTGGAATCATAATTTAGTAAAGTAGTTAAGTATGCTTTATAATGGTATAAGGAGTCTGAAGGAGTGATGTTTTTTCCGTTTAGAGTTACATTACATTGTTTAATTAAAGAGTGTAATAAATTATTTACAACACTGGGCTGCGGAGCTGCCTTTGCTTCAGTTCCAGTTCCTACTTTATCATTTGCACTCCAAACTGATCCATCTTTTTTTAATATTTGAACATTAAATTTTATATAGGTTGAGGATAAATTTCGATATGTGTCTCCATTTCCAAGTGAAACAAATTCAATAGTTGACGTTGATGCCTCTAAAGAAGCTAAAGGATTGTATGCTACCTCTTCTGAACGCAAAATACTTGTTTGTACGGGTAATGACGCAAAAAGATCAAGTTCAGAATTTATACATTCCATTTTTAATTGAATATGTCGGAGGTTTTACTTTGCTTTTTTCGTCGTTTCGACTTCAAATGTGTCTTTTTAGAAACTGTTCGTTTTTTAATAGCTCTTTGTCTTTTTATAGTTCTTTGTCTTCCACCATACATCGAATGGAGTTGGTTAACTACTGATTTCCGTAAATTTTTTATACCGCCTTTGCTTTGATCAATTACAGCTTCTTTTATGTTTGCACCAGATGCTATATCATTAAAAATATTTTACTTGTGTTTACAGCCTCTTTTTTAATTAAGTCCCAACCTGATGTAAAAACTGGCTTTAAGTAACGAATTAAACTTCCGAATATATTTCTAAAACCACGACCTCTTTGTATAGCTGGATAAAATTGTAATAAAGGCCCAATATCGTTGACTCCTTCACCTACTTGAGAGGAATAATATCTCACGTAAGCTCTTTCCATGTTTGATAGGATACCATATTTGAGTAGTAGTATTTATATTGTTTTTGAGGAATCAATGCTTTTTAAAGTGTAATACAATTTTAGTTGGATAGTAACTGGAAACAAAATTTATTTCATCACCGTATTGGTTACAAATTTTAATTGCTATTGTTTCAAAACAATTTTTTTCTATGGGTATGTAATGAACATTTTCAAATTCAATTTTTGTAGGTATTCTACAATTTTCTATGTTGATAGCTCTCAACGCCCGCACTTTGCTACTTCCAAAAACAGATGATTGAATGATATCTGAATAAATCATCACCATTCCATTCAATTCATCTTTATTATTAGCAACAGCTAATTTGAATAGTTCAGATAATTTTGTTTTGAAATTTTTTATATTTTTTTTCTGTTGAAATAATTCAGTTAGTAATGTTTTTACATTATAACTTTGATTAACTTTTATATAGAAACTATCTTCATCAAATGTCTGCGATATTCGTATTAAATCGCGCCGGTTAGATTCTGACACTTTTTTAAATATTACATCATCATAATTTTTAGGAGTAGAAATATATGTCAAAACTTCATTAAAAAATTCTTTGAAAACTTGATTTCGAGTAAACCCGGGATTAGGAGTTATATTTTTAATAAGCGTTGGCAAAAAATTAAACTTTCAATCATCCAAATGTAATTCCGAATCGTCACATGAATAATATGTGTAGCCTATAGATTTGGTTACTTTAATTTTTTCGAGAGGTTTTTCAATATTTGTTACATAAACATTATACTGTCCAATATTAATAAAAGCACATTTCTCTTTGTTAAATTCTTCTGTTTGTAGGAAATCGTTCAGATATATTTCTGAAAGACCAACTTTCCAATTTCCATTTCTTAAATCAAAGTGAATAGGTAATTTATTTTCGAATGAAGCTAAAGTGCTGTCTGGAAACAGTGTTAAATTATCATTACTAAACAATGTTACATAGAAGTCATCTTGAGTATACATCTTTGTTAACTTCTACTAAAACATAAAATGTTGAACTATTTATATGTTGTCCATTCCGGTGTTGATGAAGTTCTTAGTTTTGGACTTCTTAGTAAAGGTTTTAGTTTTCGTTTTTTTGTTTCAGGAAACTGTGAAAATATAGTTGAGGAAATTGAACTACCGACTGATCTTAGTGTCTTCCTTTTTTCAGGAAATGGTACAGCAACGGTAATTACATCACCACTTGGTGTTTCAAATATTTGATAATCAGAAATTAGAGGTGGTCTTTCGACTAATTTTTCATCTTTCAACATTTCAGTTTGAGCTAATTTTTTAAATGAATTTTCATCATCCAAATCATAATGTGTTAAATCGATATCCATACTTGAATTTTCTTTTTTAGGATCATATTCAAACACATCATCAGTAACTAATGGTAAAAAATCGGTCTGTGCTGATGTTGATTTGTATTTAGGTAATTCAATTTCTGTATATGCATTTCGTTTAGAAAAAAATTTTGTTTGAGTGCCTATATCAAATGTAAGATTATTAGCCTTTTCTGGTAATTTTTTTGCGTGTCTTTTGTTAATTCCATATTTGAGGAGATTTTACCGATATAAGTACCATTTTTGCAATGGTTTTAATTTTTTGTCATATAAAACTTTTTTCATTTTTTGATCTAATAAATCCAAGTTTTTATCATCTTGAAATAATTTACTAAATTTTGAAAATATTTCTGGTGACATAACAATCATTCGCTGCATTATGTCTTACTGAGTAATTTTCCTATTACACCAGATAATATAGTACCGATTAAAGTTAAGTAAAAATCCACCATGTTGAACTAATATTTTTCGTTTGGCTTTTATACTTTTCTTTGCACAGACTAGAAATCTTAATTTTTTTTTATGTTTTTTTTAATTTAGCTTTTTGTGCTGGTGAAATTTTATTATTACCATTTAATATATTGATTACAATTTCAGCAATAGTTTTTATAATATCATCATCACAAAATTTAAGAATATTTTCACAAAATTTCTTCTTACACTTTCCTAGTACATGTAATATATGTTGGTTTTTCTTCAATCGTTTCATACTTTTGACAGTTGTTCAAATCACTCGTATCACAGAAGAATATGCAATATTCTTTTGAAAAAATATTAGTTCTAATACGAAACAAATCGTTAACGTCTTGTGTTAAATCCAACACAATATAACCATGTGGACTTGAGGTTGATTCATTATATACCCTGAGGAATCCTTTTATATTTTCCGGATATAGTTGTCTAGCAAGAGGAAAAATCTGTGATTTGTCTCGAGGGTTTTTAAAAAGCACTAAATATTTACAATTTAATGAAATATCTCTTGAAAATTTCCCTGATGAAAAACATTTTGCGTTAACAATACAATAGATAAATTACGATGGTGTGAACCTTTAGTAAATTATTCGCATACCTGTTTATTTGCAGAATCTAACATTAAATCATTTAAAACAATTAATATAGGTTTATTTTCATTCTCACTAAACTTTTCCGAAATACTGGTATAAAAGTCTATATCAGAAAAATCTATATTTTTCGGAATAGCTGAAATTTCTGGGTTACACCATTTTATTGTTTCAATTCTTGGATGTATCAATCTGTTAATATTTTTAATTAAGTTGCATATAAATGTTGTTTTTCCACAACCAAATGGTCCCGCCACCATCATTGTAAATGGATGATTAAAATATATCATTATTGGTTCGCGTTTTAAAAGTCATTGAAAGATAATTGGATTTGTTTTTCAAATATATATAAAAACGTGTATAACTTATTCTCATTTTGAAAGATGGAGGTGAAGGAGGTGGAAGAGTTTTTAAAATTATATTCCTCTGTCTTATTAAATGAGCATAAGCAACGTATTTTTCAGATGTATAAATACATTCAAGAATTTTCAACAACAGAAAAATTTACGTCAATATACGGAACTCATTTTGCTTTTTGTCCTTGGGCTTACGATAACTCGTCATCTGGACCGGATACATGTAACTGTTGCTTTATAGAAAATTATAAAATAGAATTGAAAAATCTGATTAAATGGTACAAACATAATGTCAAGGTCACAAATAGTATCGGAAATACATAGACCAGCCAGACGAAACTTCCGTCGAAGAAAATTTATTCCAAAAGGTTTAAACGATACATGGCAAATCGATTTAGTAGAAATGATTCCATATGCAAAGTATAACAAAGAAAATAAATATTTATTGACTGTAATAGATATCTTTTCGAAATATGCTTATGCTGAACCAATTAAAACTAAAAATGCTAATAATGTTTTACTGGGCATGCAAAAGATTTTTAAACGTGCTGGAACACTCCCAAAAAATATTCAATCTGATCAAGGTAAAGAGTTTTTTAACAAAGAATTTAGAAAACTTATGGAAATAAAAAAAATTAATCATTATCATACATATTCTGAAATGAAAGCATCCATAGTAGAACGTTTCAACCGTATTTTAAAATATGCAATGTAGGAGCAGTTTTGTTCTCAGGGTAATTATAAATGGATATTTATTTTACCCTCACTTATTGAGAAATACAACTCAACATATCATCATACAATTAAGCTTCAATCTAAAAAACTTACAAAAGCAAACGAGAAATATATTTTGAACAATATTTACATGCAGCCGAAATTTTATCAGAAAGCAAAATACAAAGTTGGAGATTATGTACGTATAAGTAAATACAAAGGAAACTTTGCAAAAGGTTATCAACCAAATTGGTCAACAGAAATATTTACAATTAAAGAAGTAAAACGCACAGACCCAATTAGTTACAATTTACTTGATTATACAAAAACACCAATTTCAGGTTCTTTTTACGAGCCTGAACTTACTCGAGTCAAAAATCCTGACACTTTTCTTGTTGAAAAAATATTGAAAAGAAAAGGAAATCAGGTTTTTGTTAAATGGTTAGATTTTGATAAAGATGACAATTCTTGGGTAAATAAAAACGATATTATATGAAACTAATTTGCTTTTTTATTTTTAATTTTTTTTTAATAAATCAATTAACATTAACATAAATTCATATCAAACACCTGGATTTTTTCTTTAAAAATTTTTTCTGCAACACAATAAATTTATTTGATTTTATAATGTTCTAATTTGTATGTACAACAACAGAAAATTTAATTTACATTATACAAAGTAGCAGAAAATTTAACAATAACTGACTTTTTTATTTGCAAAATACAAAGTAGTTAATATAATAAATCAATTAACATTAACATATATTTTTATCAAACACCTGGATTTTTTCTTTAAAAATTTTTTCTGCAATAAACATAACAATTAATCAATAAATATATTTTTTTAAATTACTTTAAAACTAAGATACAATATCAAGGTCAATATCTACATTTTATTTATCTCATAAATAACAACTGCAGTCTTGTGTTAATATTACGTTAAAATAACTGATTGACCGTGAAAGCTTTTTATTAAAATATAAAATAAATTCTTATTATTTACAATAATCTATGTTACTATATACTATCACAACAAGATCATTGCACTTACTTGTATTATTTACAAAAGCTTTTTCCGGAAACTAATCATGCAACCGGTAGAAATACTACACACCTGTTTAGGTCATTGCACTATCTACTTGTTCCACATTATCTAGTTGACCTTCTATAACACTGGCACCATACATCATGTGATGACGTCAAGGTTGTCAGGCCAAAGTGCCCCTATACCTACTAACTTCCATCTTTGAAGTTTTATGTTTGGCTCTTTTATGTCATTTAACTATACAAGTGGTCTATGGTCAGTACATACAATAAATTTTCCTCTGTAAAAGTAAGTTCTAAAGTATTTTATTGGCCATACGATTGCCAATAGTTCTTTCTCAATCGTTGACTACCTAATTTCATGGTTGTAAAAGGTGCGTGACGCGTAACAAATTGGGTGGTTATTCGGACTTAAAACGGCTCCCAAAGCATATTGAGAGGCATCGGTTGTTAAAGTGAAAGGTTTATTAAAATCGGCACGTTTTAAAATAGGGTCGTTCATTAATAATACCTTTAATTTATTTAAAGCACTAGTATACTCTTTATCCCGAACATTTATTTTTACATTTTTTTTCAAATAGTTGATTAGGGGGTAGGCACTCTAGAGTAACCCTTGATAAATTTTCTGTAATACCCTGTGATCCGCAAGAATTGCTTTATCTCTTTTATGTTCCTTGATAATTTCATTAGTTTAATCGTTTCTACTTTACTTCAATCAGGTTTAATACCATTGTTAGTTACTATGTGGTCCAAAAATTTTGTGGATTCATTAGCAAAGTATCATTTGTCAATTTGTATTTTTAGATTAAATTCTTTTAATTTTTGAAAAATTTTACTAATTGACACTAAATGTTCACTAAAACTTGTGGAAAATATAAGAAGGTCGTCTAAATACACGGCACAAGTCTTATTTATGTATTCTTTAAGGACAAAATTAATTAATCTTTGAAAACTCGCCGGAGAGTTCTTAAGTCCGAACGGCATTCTTGTGAATTCATAATGACCATGAGTGGTCGAAAATGCTGTCTTTATTCTATCACGGGGATCGACTTCGTTGTAAGCCTTTTGCTAGATCAAACGTGGTGACATTGTTGCATTTTCCCAATTTGTTCAATAAGTCTTCCATATTCGGAATTGGGAATTTGTCGTCTATTGTTTGATCATTTAGTCTTCGATAGTCGGCAACTATACGCCATTTTTGCTGTCCACTGTTATCTGCTTTCTTTGGCACCACCCATATAGTAGAATTATATGGGCTGTTGCTTGGAACAATTATTTTTTGTTCCAGCATTTCCTCGATCTTTTTTTTCACTTCATCGTGGAAGATTTCGAGGTATCTCTACAGATCGGGGTATCTCTACAGACTATAAATAGGAATGTCATTCTTGGTTATTATTCTATGTTTAATTATATTCGTAAATGATAAATGATCACCATCTTTATGAAATATTTTCTTATACGAATATAAAAGCGATTTTAATTTAGCCATGTCATCATAGCTCGCAAAAAATTTTTCCGACATTTGTTGTCGATTTATTTCACTACTAAAATTTTCTAAAGATTTGACATTATAACATTGATTCGCATAATTCTCCTAGTTTCTATTTAGAAATATTGGAATACTAGTTTTATTTGTAATTAATAATCTATTCTTATAGTTAATAATAGCATTCAATTTTACCAACAAGTTATTTCCTAATATACCATCGTATTCATTATGAAAGTTATATTCTAAAAAGTTACAATAATGGTTTGGTTCGTTAAATTCTTTAAATAATGGGACTTTGTATTGAGTATTTGTTTGAACGTTCCGGTTTAGTACCTTAAGCGTGTAAGAAGGACAAGTTATTTTCCATTTTGGGTTACAAATATTAGGATTTATTATGCTGAATTCAGCACCAGAATCTATAATAAATTTAAGTTTCCTTACGGGTGTATTTATTATTAAATAGGGTACTTGTTTTGTCCCTCTATACGAACATTTTGTAATTCGGTATTTTCATTTGTGGTAATGTCCATGACATGGTCATGGTGGTTGTTAGTATTATTTGACCGGTAGTTTTGACTATTTCTGTAACTATGTTGTCTACTTTGGGTATTTACCAGTAGATTTGATGGCAATCTCCTTTGTATAGTATTGTTAGGAGCAATGTTCATAGCTTCTGTGTTTCTGTGATTGTTATTATTGTTAAAATTACGATTATTATTGAACCGATAATTTTTACTACTATTAGCGTGGATATTATTATTATTGTTATTATTAAAGCTTGTTCTATGGTTGTTAGAGTTATTTTGAGAAAAAGACCTACTGTTATTGTTAAAATTAGTATTTTTATTAAATTTATTATGCGTATAATTTAGATACCCATTTTCTTGAATTTTATGTGCTTCGGTTAATGTTGCAGGGTTTCTACTAACAAGGACACTTTTGACCGGCTCTGGTATACCGTGTTTAAATATATTTATTTTCAATTAAGTTATTTTGATTAAAAAAAATGTCTTCGTTTATTTTAATTTCACAATTATAAAAATTAATGTTGCGGCACGATCCCATTTTTCTTGTTTGGCTTCATTGTTCATTTTTTGACTTCAACTAAAAGAAAGCCTGAAAGGAAATATACCACAAAGAATCTTCACTTTAATAAAGAAATTAAAATTAAATACTTATCTCAATTATTGGTTCATCTCAATTCTTTCCCAGCATTTAACAGCAACATCTAAAAAGACATTTAAAATTAAATTAAAATTTAATAGTTAAACTTAAAATTAATTGTTCTTACTTACCAATTTATATTTGCTTTGTTTGATTTGTACTATCTACTTATGTTCTGTCATTTGTTAAAAATACTATTCATCTTTTTAGTTAATTACTACATATATATTTTTCTCTTTTACACTTACACATAATTTCATAATTATATAACATTATTACTTATCTATTAGTTCTCAGATGTCGCCGACATCTATTAAAATATTATATTATTAATTGTTAAATAATTTTAGTCATCTACTTTGGGTAGATCTATTATGTACAAAATAAGCATATGTTTCTTATGTAGTAATGATATTATTTTTAACTTTGATATATAACGAAATGTAATTTTTACTTCTAAGGTCAATGAACTATATATAATACATAAGAAACAGTGAATTAATATTAAAAGTAACACTTTTTAAACATTTTAAATTTAATCGTAATCGAATCGCCGCTTTATTAACATAAAAGAAAAAAATTGAATATAAATGAAATAAATTGAAATCTATAAATATAAAAATTGATGTTTTTTAATAACTTATATCTGTAATCTATAAAATTTTGAAACCTATTTTTTTTGGGGAAATCGTTATCTATTTGAAATCTATAAATCGTTAAAAAACTTTTTTGAACTCATTTTTTCGTGGTCCTTCGAGCCGGATCTAAGTTATTAAATATATAATCATTAAATTGAAATTGTGAAGTGTAATAGTTTGAATTGAATTAAATTGAACGTGTAATAATTTGACTAAATTAATTTAATTAGTGTTAAAACATTTTGGATAATTATTAAATACAGAATCATTAAATAATTTTCCTTACGTGTAATAATTAGCTCAAGTAAATTAAGTTAATGTTAAAAAAAAAAACTTTGGACAATTGTTAAATAGATTTAATAATTAAAACAATTAATATTTAATTTAAATTGTGAACATATCTATTGATTAACTTTATATAAAATTTAATAGAGAAACTAATATGTAATATAATTGAAAACAGTATAGCAATAAAAATATTCAATATTATTTTCTTAAATACAAGAAATTTTAGTGCTTAAATTAATAAACTAATTTTAAAGACCTGCTAGTATGTTAGAATACTACGCGCGTGTTCGGTACGGTTAATTAGGAATTGAAAATTACACATCCTAAAAAATATGGAGAAAATGATAATGGAGCAGCTTGCTGATAAATCCATCATTGAAATAACGATAAAGGATTTCCTAGCCGAAGCCAGAGAGACTAAAACAAAGGAATGTTTCGCAGAGCTGCTGAGAGATATCCAACAACAGTGGGCAGAAATCAAGGCACGTTATCGGAAAATGCTGGTAGCATCCTACTCCGAAAAGGGGTTTGAAGAGGCTAAGTATTCATATTTTGACAAAAATATGTTTTCTCACATAAAACAATATTATTGTACAAATTACGGGTTAATAGAAAATATTAAGAAAGAGACATTTCCCGAAATGGTTGAGAATAGTTGCGAGCAAACATCGATCTCGATACGAGAGCCTCCTACAGCCATTTACCTTCCCAAAATAGTTTTGGAAAGGTTTAACGGTGATTATAGAAAATGGCCGTCCTTTCATGACCTGTTTCGGACATTAGTCCATGAAAATTCTAGTTTGGCGCCTGCACAGAAATTACAATACTTAAAAATGCACATTGCTGGCGAGCCAGAAAATTTATTAAGGCAATTTCAAATTACTGATTCGAATTGCCAAAGTGCATGGCAATTATTAAAGGAAAGGTACAACAATAAAAGAATTTTGGTGGGGACCCATTTACAGTTTTTTTTTGGCCAGCCCTTTCAGTCACAGGAGTCTGCACAGGGAATAAAGGGTTTACTAGATACGACTACAGAGAGTTTACAAGCACTTGTGAACTTAAATATTCCGATTGTCAACAGGGACCCAATCATAATTCATACAATCGTTCAGAGGTTGCCAGCTGAGACACATCAACTCTGGGAACAAGAGACCAGTAAAACTAGGGAACTAGCATCCTGGGAAATGTTAAAGACCTTTTTGGAATCCCGGTTCCGTACGCTCGAGGCTTTAAAGCAAAAAATATCTAATCAAAATGTTAAAAATTATAATTTTCGGCCAATCAGGACTAATACTAAGCCTTCGCATAACAAATTTAATTTAGCCATGCAACTATGTTGTATCATGTGCACTGGCCAGCACAATATAAGAAAGTGTGATAGCTTTGCAAGGGAAAATCAGATAAAACGATTAGAAATAGTAAAATCTAAGGGTTTATGTCTAAATTGTCTGGGTTCAGGGCACTTATTAGCCAATTGTCCAAGCACTAGTACTTGTTTACGTTGCAGAAAACGTCATCATACACTTCTGCATAGAGAAAGTTCAAATTGGAATCAAGCAAGAAATAGTAAGCAAGAAACGCCAAAATCAACACAACAAATCGAAAACCAACATAATTTAGCTTCCCATCATACCTTTACTGTGGAAGCACCAAAGTTCATACCATCTCCACACACATTACCCTCAACCTCTTTCGAGTCCTATGTCGTAAATAGGGACAACTAAAGGCAAGTTATGCTTGCCACCACACTAATAAAGGTAGCTTCTCCAATAGGAAAGGAAATGGTAATAAGGGCGTTCATCGACCAAGGTTCACAGGCCACTTTTATTACCGAAAGGGTGGTTTAAACACTTAATTTGAAAAAACAATTTATAAATACGTCTATACAGGGAATTAATGATAGGGAATCGTTACAAGTGAAGGCACAATTAATATTATCAATTCAAGCTTTAGCGAACAATAATCATATAAAAGTTTCAGCTTTAATTTTAAACAAACTCTCCTCAATTCTTCCTAGAAATCAGATTGAGCATAGAAATTGGAAACATCTACAAGGGCTAAATTTAGCTGATCCACAATTTTATCAACCTGGACCAATTGACATGCTACTCGGAGCTGATGTATATCAACACATAATCCTTAACGGATTAATCAAGGGCGAATCTGGAACTCCATTGGCGCAAAGAACCATATTCGGATGGATTCTTTCTGGTGAAATAAACCAAATTCGAAATACATTTAAATTAAACAATTTTCATATCATCAACGATGTAGAAGCAGATCTTAGAGCATTTTGGGAATTAGAAGAGTTAAATGATAAAAAAATCATTAATGATGAAGAAAATGAATGTGAAAATATATATAATTCAACCACAATCCGATTGTCAAATGGACAATATGAAGTCAACCTGCCCTTTAAGGAAGCAACGGCAGAAATGTATCTTGGACGCTCCCGAGATATAGCAGTAAAGCGACTACTTCAACTAGAAAGGAAATTTGAAAGGGATCCAAAGTTAAGGGTCCAATATACAAAGTGCATTCAAGAATATCTCGCTTTGGGTCATATGAAACAGGTTTCAACTACAGAAGATGAACATATAACTCAAGGGCCAAGGGTACGGTTAATCATCTATACTCCTCCAAGCGGTGTACCCGGGCAACATTACCTGCCATCCTCAAATTATTCAATACTTTTTGGATACAGGTCAACGGCTGATTATAGATGTACACTCAAGCCAAGGTGTGAAAGAAAACCGTGCCGAGGGCTGAATGGTACCAGGTGTATAAAGGTGGTATCGCTAACGGTCTCCTTGGGGCACCAGGCGCCACCCCATTGTAATTAGCCTTGCATATGTACGGGAGCTCTGCATATGTCGACCGTTATTTCTCGCCATACTCATGGGAACAAAATGAAAAGTTCAAAAATCAAAAAAAACACAAACTCATCTTCTGAGGATGAGTTACTTACCTCCAGCCAGGAGACAATTATTGGTACCAGTCATAGTACCCCTGTAGATATCAAACCAGGAACCAGCCGGGTTCCTCGAATAATCAATCAAACACCTGTTGGTGGAGGAAGCACCAGCCAAAGTGCTCCAAAACCATCAGGGGTTAGTGGTAGTGGAAGTACTAAGAGCGGTCACTACAACGAGCAAAATCAATAGAGGCCTCGGATCCGCTTTCAGGAAACAATACCAGAAGGCTAAATTCATATTGCGCAAGATAGCCCAGAATGAAGCCAAAGGTGTTGTTCACGAAAGGGATCTAGAGGACAAATAGCGATACAGCGAGGTTGTGCGAGCGTAAAGACTCGTCCTCGAAAAGAAATAGGTCGAAAGATGTACCCAGTTCGGGTACAGAGAGAACTAAGGTGCCGAGAACGAGTCTCCACAGCAGTTCGAAAACTGCAGCACATAAAACTTACAATGATATTGTAAAAGATAGTTTATGTGTTGCAGTTGTCAACGAAAAAGCCAGAGATCGTAAAGTATCAAGCGATCTGTGGGTTAAACTTGAGGTGAGGTTGTCAGAAATGGTGAATGAGCACATTCTAGGAGGGGCTGGAAGGACTCTTCCGTGCTTTGATTCATCCGAAGTAGTCAGGGGCTACAGGGTAATCCGATGCGAGGATCAGTTCTCTTTGGATTTCTTTAGCAGCAGCATCGCTAAGCTAGGCGATGCTTGGGAGGAAGCCAAAATTGGCCTAATCCCAGCTAGCGAAATTCCAAGACGACCTAGAGCCCGCATCTGGTTGCCTAGGATGGAGATAAGCGGGGAAAAGCTTCTCGAGTGCCTCCGAATCCATAACCCGACGGTTCCAATGGGGAACTGGTCGGTGATAGTGAGGGAAAAATTATCAGAAGAACTGTTGAAGAACAGTATTTCGCTTCTCCTTCTTATCAGCGGAGAGAGTCTCGAACCTCTGGAGAAGCTGGGGAACAAGCTAAGGTTTGGTATACGTCATACCAAACTGAAAATATTTAAGTCAGGTAGTCCAGACGTAGACTACCTTGCAGAGGTGAACGGGCTGCTAGAAGAAATGTCAGTCGACAAAGAGTCTGCAGCAGCCAGTGGAACAAACGATGCGGGTGGTGCAGATTAATCTAAAGCACTCAAAGTGTGCCTCGGATAATCTGCTGGTCCTTCTTGGCGAGGAGGACCTCGACATAGCCCTCATTCAGAAGCCATGGGTTAACGCCTCCAGGATCAGGGGGTTAAACAACGGTAACTACAATCTATTCTACAAGAATGTAGGTTTAGAAAAAGGTAAGCCGAGATACTTGTATTCTGGTAAAAAGAGACATCAATGCACATCTCTGTTCTAATTTCAGTTACGAAAATTTGACAGTTGTCAAACTGGAGATGAAGAACGATGTGAGCATGTACATAAGTTCTGTGTACATGCCACATGATGAACACGCTCCATCCACCCGCTTTCAGCAGTTGGTAAATGCCACAGGTGGCAAGCTGATTGTGGGCTGCGATGCTAATGATCGGCATACCATATGGGGAAGCTCGGAAACAAATGAACGAACATAGACCGACGGAACATAGCCAGAACAATAGGTGTGTTCACGGGCCACTGGCCAATTGGTGAACATGCGGCCAGAATAGGTATCCCATTCAATTCATCCTGTCGCAGCTGTGGTGAACAGAATGAGAAAGAATCCATTACACACTTCACCTGTAAGTGCCCAGCGCTGGCGAGGGCCAGAATAGCAATTCTGGGTAGCCATCAATTCAACGATTTTAGTGATCTAGCGGTTAAGCAACCTGCAGAAATGGTAAGGTTTCTTAACGCAACGAAATGGATCTAAAATTAAACTAATATAGCTATATTATAAGACTTGTGGTCACGGAAGTGGTAGTAAAACGGTGCCAACGCGCTAATTGGGGTCACTGCCAGGAGCGGCGGTGGCCAGCCACTCACACCAACCAACCAACCAAGGGCCAAAGAATTCTGCATGCACTTGTAGCTATTTACCGCACCATGGTGTAATAAAAGAGTCCAGTACAACAACAAAACTCCGGGTTGTTTTTGATGCATCTCGTGCGACCTTCAGTGGGACTTCGGTGAATGATATGATGCTAAAGGGACCGATCATTCAAGATAAATTGTCATCCATTATCTTAAGGAGAAAGTACCCAATAGCCTTCACAGCCGACAACACAAAAATGTATCGACAAATTTGGATGACGGCAGAACATGCCCAATATAAAAGGATACTGTGGCGTGACTCCTCAGATCAACCTATACAGGATTTTAAATTAGTTACAGTGTCTTTTGGGACTAAAAGTGCCCCTTTCTTGGCAACTAGTACCATTAAACAATTAGCTTTAGATGAAAAAGAAAGGTACCCTATAGTGTCAAAAATAGCGCTACGTGATTTTTATGTAGATGATTTCCTATCTGGAGCAGATAATGAACGGGATGCAGTGAAAATTCAAGGCGAGTTAATCGACCTAATGAAATCAGGGGGTTTTCACCTACACAAATGGACATCATTGTAACAAAATGTTAAATTTAATACCGCCCGAAAATCGAGAAATTAGTGAAATCATGGAACAAGAATCAAAGGTGAAAACTCTCGGCATTTATTGGAATCCAACAAAAGATGCTTTCATATATTCAATTAATCTTGAACCAGTAGATGTCAATTTATCAAAACGAAACATTTTGTCACAGATTGCTAAATTATTTGATCCTTTAGGTTGGTTAGCACCTGTAATCATAATAGCAAAAATTTTTATACAAAAATTATGGTTGGCAGGTTTAGAATGGGATGATATAGTCAACAAAGAGCTGGCAAGAGAATGGATCAAATATCGAGAACAACTAAAACAAATTCAACATATTTCTATAAATAGATGGGTTCACCTATACAATCAAACAGCTGAAGTAGAAATTCATGGCTTTGCAGATTCATCAACCAAAGCTTACGCCGCTGTAGTGTATATGTGTGTAACCCGCAATTTTGGCTAAAGAAAAACCAGCCTTCTGACAGCAAAAACAAAGGTAGCGCCAATCAAGACAATTTCGTTACCCCGGTTAGAATTATGTGCTGCTAGCTTGGCTGCTAAACTAATTAAAAATGTGGTCGAAGCGTTAGATCTGTCTACTCAAATCTCGATATATGCATGGACAGACTCCGAAATCGTGTTGGCTTGGCTAATCATCCTTCGAAATGGACAACATTCGTGGCCAATCGAGTATCCCATATTCATGAGCTGCTTGAGAAAAATGTTTGGTCGCATGTAGCGTCAAAGGAAAACCCAGCAGACTGTGCTTCAAGAGGACTTTACCCAGCAAACTTACTAGAACACAAATTGTGGTGGTTTGGTCCAGAGTGGTTGCAAAGGGCTCCGTCACACTGGCCCAACTCAGAGGATTGCACAACAACAACATTAGAGCAGAAAAAATCATACGTTCACCAAGTCAAAATTTTGGAAGAACCATTTGAAAACAAGTTCTCGAATCTAACACGATTATTACGAGTTGTAGCTTACTGCCAAAGATTTATGATAAATACTCGACAGGACTCTAATCGGAGAAATCTGGGATATCTTCGAGCTTCAGAACTCGCATGGGCCTTGCAGATTTTTATTAAAAAAGCTCAAGGAAAAACCTTTTCAGAAGAGATATTTTTGTTAACAGATGATAAGCCAATACTATCCAAGAGTTCCTTGCTTAAATTGAACCCATTTTTAGACATCAATTTAATCCTCAGAGTTGGTGGAAGATTAAAAAATTCGTTATTGACTTATGATGAAAAATACCCCATAATACTTTCTGATAAAGATCATATTTCCAGGTTAATAATTGAAAAACTACACAAGGAAACTTTATATGGTGGCTCACAATTGATAATGGCGCTTCTCAGAAAAAAATACTGGTTAATAAACGTGAGAAACACTATCAGAAACCATATACATAAGTGTATAATCTGTTTTCGACAAAGAGCCGACACAGCCAAACAACTAATGGGAAATCTACCAAAGGCTAGATCACAAATAAGCCGGTTTTCCCACTCTGGAGTTGATTTTTGTGGACCATTTGAACTAAAAACTCATAAAGGACGCAACACAAAAAATTACAAAGCTTATATCTCCTTGTTTATATGCATGGCCATAAAGGCCATTCATTTGGAATTGGTGTCAGACCTAACAGCCGAAGGTTTTATAGCCGCATATCGTCGCTTTTGCGCAAGAAGAGGTATCTGCCAGGAAATATATTGCGACTGTGGAACAAATTTCGTTGGAGCAAATAAATTGCTAACTAAAGAAAGGAAAATTATGATTGCTAACCTGAACATTGATATAGCCGAAGCATTTGAAAATCAAGGTACAAAATTTAATTTCAACCCACCAGCATCTCCTCATTTTGGCGGATTATGGGAGGCAGGAGTCAAATCAACAAAATATCATCTCAAACGAATACTCGGCAATGCAACATTGACCTTTGAAGAATTCAACACTGTTATTACGCAGATTGAAGCTTGTCTAAATACACGACCACTTTGTGAATTAAGCAGCGATCTTCAAGATTTGACTCCATTAACACCGGCCCACTTTTTAATAGGAGATAGTTTATTAACACCGCCTGAGCCATCACTGTTAGATTTGAACATTCATAGGCTAAGCCGTTGGCAACATGTACAAAGGCTTTCACAAAATTTCTGGCAAAGATGGTGCTCTGAATACTTAAGCCGATTGCAACAGCGACCAAAATAGATGAAGAAAACTGAAAATCTTCAAATTGGACAACTAATTCTTCTCAAAGAAGAAAGACTTCCGCCATCTCGTTGGTTACTTGGCAGAATAATTGAAATCCATCCTGGTTCAGATGGGTTAGTAAGAGTAGTCACAGTAAAATGTAAAAATACAACTTTCAAAAGAGCAATAGCAAAAATTTGTGTATTACCAAACAGTCAGTAAAAAAAAAACCCGAAACTAAACTATACTAAATATACACAAATCATTCATACATTATCGATTATCAACTACATTTTTCAAGATATGTCATTCAAATCAACAACTAAAATCCATAAGTAAGGGGAAAGGATTCCCTAAATTCTAAATTATTACGAGGAAATATATATATACAGATTACAACATATTATAAGTCATATTTTTTTTACATATATACCAATTACAATACAATTATAAGATATATCCTCATATAAAATATATAAAGAAATAAATATTACAATACTCACTAATTTACACTCGTAATGTATTATCCAAATATCAATAAAATTTCTAAACAACAGCGCTATAACCCCTAAATTTTTTATTTTTAGATTAAACTTCACGGTGCTCACAGTATAAATACATCTAAAAACCTAAAAACAAACAAAGGAATTAGGATGAGAAAAAAAAATATATATAACGACAAACAAAACGTATCAACAAAAAAAATATATAAATAAACTTTAGCAGTCAAACCATGGTAACATCAATTGGTGCAGCATCCATCACCGATCACGATCGAGTTCTGCCTTGCGACTTCTATTAATTCACAATGATGCCAAGGCCGGGAGAATGTTGCGGCACGATCCCATTTTTCTTGTTTGGCTTCATTGTTCATTTTTTGACTTCAACTAAAAGAAAGCCTGAAAGGAAAGATACCACAAAGAATCTTCACTTTAATAAAGAAATTAAAATTAAATACTTATCTCAATTATTGGTTCATCTCAATTCTTTCCCAGCATTTAACAGCAACATCTAAAAAGACATTTAAAATTAAATTAAAATTTAATAGTTAAACTTAAAATTAATTGTTCTTACTTACCAATTTATATTTGCTTTGTTTGATTTGTACTATCTACTTATGTTCTGTCATTTGTTAAAAATAATATTCATCTTGTTAGTTAATTACTATATATTTTTCTCTTTTACACTTACACATAATTTCATAATTATATAACATTATTACTTATCTATTAGTTCTCAGATGTCGCCGACATCTATTAAAATATTATATTATTAATTGTTAAATAATTTTAGTCATCTACTTTGGGTAGATCTATTATGTACAAAATAAGCATATGTTTCTTATGTAGTAATGATATTATTTTTAACTTTGATATATAACGAAATGTAATTTTTACTTCTAAGGTCAATGAACTATATATAATACATAAGAAACAGTGAATTAATATTAAAAGTAACACTTTTTAAACATTTTAAATTTAATCGTAATCGAATCGCCGCTTTATTAACATAAAAGAAAAAAATTGAATATAAATGAAATAAATTGAAATCTATAAATATAAAAATTGATGTTTTTTAATAACTTATATCTGTAATCTATAAAATTTTGAAACCTATTTTTTTTGGGGAAATCGTTATCTATTTGAAATCTATAAATCGTTAAAAAACTTTTTTGAACTCTTTTTTTCAATTAATAAAAAGATTTTTACTTACAGTAATATTTCTATCGTCACAATTCTAAATAAATTTTGTATTTCTTGAATTTTTTACTAACAAATTTTCATCATCCATAATTTCAATTACAGTTTAGTTATTATATCTAAAATTATAATTATTTGCAAAAAATATACAATTTTTACTGATTTTTAAATCTTTTAATAATGCATTTTCTTGATAAGTAAGAGTTTTATTTTGAATTTCTACAATATATTCATTATTTTTATTTATTTCTACGTATTCTGAATTAGGTAAAGGAGTAATTAATTTTAAATCTATTTGAACATACTCTTGTTCTTGTGGTACTTTAATAGCGATTATTAATGAATTTTCTTTATATTTTATAATTCCGATTTTCGATCATTTTAATTTATGTAGTAAAAATCAATTTAAAAAAATTCTATCTCTTCGGGTTGTAATATATGTACTTGGATGAATTAGAGCATGTTTAGCGGATGCAATACAATCTTGAATTAAATTTACTTTATTTTCTAAGAATTTCAATTTAACCATTTCATCTAGATACAATGAATGTTTTATAATTTGATTAATATTACTTATTTCATTAAGTTTTTCTAAGTTTTTTCTCTATCTTGCTCTATAGGCCTTTTTAATATACTCATAAAATGTGTATTTATTGAAATTTGTTAGTTAATTGCTCAAATCTATGGTGGTGGTTTTTGCTCAAATCTATTTCATGGAACTTGTCTAGGTTTAGAAAGAAAGGCAATCGTCAAGACTAAGAGAATATTTAATTATCAAGGTAATAAAAAAGTAAATTTAATGAATAAAATTTCTAAAAATAAATTAAGAATTAATAATACTAATAATAATACTAAAAAAAATTTTACCACTTCTAAACATTATACTAATAAAAATACATTTAAAAAACAAGACACATCTTAACATTATATTAATAAAAAAACATACAAAATATTGCTAAAGACTTTTGACTTTTCCTACAACTATAGAGCATAGAAATAGGTTTCCAAGCTTTAGTAGTATTAATAACAATACTCACAATACTTTTATAAATAGTTTACCTAATGTCAGAGGTACTAAAAGCAAGCCCAATAATCACACTAAATCGGTACAAAGTTATCAGAATTTTACTCAAGGAGATACTCTTGTACCAACGAGTTTTATTATCCCTCTAGAACCGCCTTCTGTTCGCTTAACTAAGCAATTTGCATCTAATACGGATAGTAACTTTGTTCTTTCTCGCTTACGTGATCACCGTGTGTATGAAAACTTAAGACTCTATCTTGCATACTTGCATAATCAAAGTGATCATATTTGCATTTATGGCAAAACACTAATGAACACAAAGGTTCTTATCCAGGCGGAAGGTTTATCTTCAAGCTATAATGAGTTGTTTAATCTTTCCTTGAAGTTTCACGAAACATTAAATATATCAAAAAAAGAAGTTATTACTGATTTAGATTCTTACCGCTCACATATTTCTAATAAAAGAATGGAATACATGCAAAGAACTAGAGAAACCCATAGTAATTTTTTTCGACCAGTATCCGAATTTATTAAAAATAATTGAATCTTCTAAAATAGCAAGTAATAATCATAACAACAGATTGAATTTTTCAACATCTAATACTAACTCTTTCAATAATCTTCAAATATTATATCACAATTATAGTGGTATGAGAGGTAAACTTAATAAATTATATTGTGTTGATTCAAATTCTTGTGATTTTAGTGTTTTAGCTATTACTGAAACTTTGCTTAATGATTCTTTCAAAAATGAAAAAATATTGAATAGTAGTTGGTCAGTTTACAAGAATGATGGTGATTATTTATTACAAACTGTTCAAGGAGGGCGGCGGCGTGTTATTTGTTGTTAAAAGGAACTTGACTAGTACACCTATTGTTACTACAACATGTCACTTATTCGAAAATCTATTTATCAAAGTAAACTTAGGTAGCAATTATTTATAACTTGGTATTGTATACTTTCCCCCAAACTCTGAAAATTCCTCGTATTTTGAGTTTTACGACATATGTAAATATAATAGCTAATATGAACGAGGATGATTCTATCTTTATATTTGGCCATTTTAATTGTCCTGCTATATTTTTTTCATGGACCACACTGATAATTTGTAAATACAAATAAATTTTCTTGACGAAATTGATTCCGATCTTATTAGTGCTTTTTATGGTAATGATTTACAACAAATTATCAGATATCCTAACAATAACAACAACTGCGAGGATCTTGCATTTTCTAATGCATATGACAGAGTGGAGTTAAATCATGCAAATGATGCAGATAATCTTTTTACTAACACCAGTCCCCATAACGCAATAATTTTTAAGTTTTCCACCTCTAGCCCTAACTTTTCCAAATCATACAATAATTCAATTGTATATGATTTTCAAAAGGCTGACTTTCAAAGCAAAAATAAAGCTTTATTATTAATTAATCGAGTCTCTATTTTATCTATGCAAGATATCAACTCATCTATCTCTATTCTTTACTTAAAGATTTTGGAAACAATTACGCGTTTGTGCCAAAAATCCGTAAAAATGATAGAACCACTGAACCCTGGTTAAATAGAGATCTAAAGACTTTGCGAAATCAACGCAACTGCATAAAAAAATTTTTTTCGAAAAACATACAGCTGATTCTAACAATAATTTAATAAATATTTACAACGATTTGGCCTTAGAATTTAAACAGAAAGCTAATTTAGCTTATGAAAATTATGTCAATAATATTGGTAATAAAGTAATTACTGATCTTAAAAAATTCTTTGACTTCGTTAATACAAAGCGTAAAACATTTGATTACCAAAATTCTATGTCTAGGGATAATACTTTTTCCTTTTGCTCCTGATAATTTTCAAAAAGTTTATAGTCCGCACGAATCTTTTACTAATAACGATTCTTTAATTCTCAATTCTTTAAATAACTCTAACTTATTGATTTCTGACTTGTATATTTCCGAAAGTGAAATTTTCGACACGAGGAGGGTGGTTCAGATTTGATCCCACCAATTTTTTTCTATAATTGTGCTGTTTACTTAACTTTTCCTTTAAATTTTATCTTTAATAATTCACTTTCGTCAGGTACTTTTCCAGATGCATGGAAATCTTCTTTTCTTACCCCTATTCAAAAAAAGTGATAGAGCATCTGTTAAAAACTACCGTGGTATCAACTTTACCTAATAATAATAATAATAATAATAATAGTAATAACAATAATTATAATAATAATTATTAATAATAATACTGCTGCAGTAGAGCCATCTTTGGTTATATCATGCAAGTAAGGTGTTATATACTGCTGCACGTTGTAATTCACTGATGGCGCTGACTCTGTGGTAAAATAATAATAATAATAGTAATAATAATGGTAATAATAATTATAATAATAATAATAATTAATAATAATAATAATAGTAATAATAATAATAGCTACTACAGTGGGGTATCTTTGGTTATATCATGCAAGTAAGGTGTTATATACTGCTGCACGTTGTAATCCACTGATGGCGCTGACTCTGTAGTAAAATATTAATAATATTAATAAGAATATTAATACCAATAATAACAGCCGCTACAGTGACAGTGGGGGTTGCCTTCAATAATTACCTCATGTATTACAATATATATACTACTACTCATGTATTACAATATATATACTACTACTACATGTTGTAACTGTTGTGACGGCTTTAGTCACTGTTAGCAAAATAATAATAATAGGGAGATTCATTGTTTCCTTACAGTCCCACTCCCAATTCAATGTTTCCGTATTCATTTTCCTATCCTTTCCTATCCCTACTCCCTAGCCAATATACTGCGTTCGCAGGTAAGGGTTTCATCCCACTATATTGGCTAAAGGGGGAGGTGAGTTTAGTCAGTAAGAATCTGACACTACCAAGGGGTAATTCTTGGTGTCTTTGGAAGATTCCCACTATACTAATCTTCCGAGTTACTCTATTAGACTTAAATCATTAAACATGCTAACCTTACCAGCTCGCAGACAAAATTTTTCATCTTGCTTCACCTTTGATTTTTTAAAGAATAACATTAATGTTCCTTATTTAAATAGTAAATTTTTAGTTAATGTGTGGGTTAGGCATACAAGACACACTAAATTTTTAGTCGAACACACTCATAGTACTGAATACGGAAGAAATGAACCAATAAACAGATGCTGTACCAATTTTAACAAATACAATCACCTCTTTTCTACATCCATTTCAAGAAACACTTTTAAATCTAAATTATGCCAACATTTCTCCATTAATAACCTTACACAACCTTTTTTTTTTTTTTTTATGTTTCAATGCACAAAAAAGTAATTATAATTTCACACTTACTAAACTCATAACTCTACGTGCATTTAAGTTATTAAACTACGTTTAACTTTAGTCATCAATTTTGGTATTATTATCATTATAGACTTAAATTTTAATTTAAGTTTTTGTAGTTAATTAAATTCTAGATTCTAATTTAATAACCCAAAAACATTTAAATGTTTAATACATAATATGTGAAAAAAAAATTTCTTTTCTTCTTGCAAATTGTGATTTAACGCTTTTAAATAATATTATAATAAAAATTTCTTTATACTTATGATATAGTAAATTTATTCTTTATACTTAAGATTAAGATATCAAATTAAATTTTTTTATTATGAATATAGAAATGTATATACATATCTACATACATTTTATTACTTATCGCTATATGTACCTAATTTATTTTTTGCTAATTAAGCTTTCTTAGACCTTATTTTTAAATTTAGCTTATAAAAGAAGAAAAAATTAAATTCAAATTTTTTTTTTTTGTTTTAGTTCTAAGTGATAAAAATAACTTATTTTTTTGTATTGTATAATAATGGTGACCTGAATTAAGGCACTGCGAAATAAAGCCTTCGGGGTATTATTTGCCGTTTATTGAGAAATAACGGCCTGGGGTCTTATTTCTCATAGTAATTGAGAAATAAAGCCCCAGGGTTTTATTTCTCTTGAGTTAAACTACGACTTCTATGAGAAATAAAGCCCTGGGGTGTTGTTTCTCTTTCAATATTAATAAATAACTCGCCCCGAGTTATTATTTCTCATTAAATATGTAATAAAATCTATTTTTGTAATATTCAAACCTGAAAAAAATTAAAAAATATAAACTTATATATGTATAAGTAAAATATTAGATGTAAAACAATATGTATTTAATATTTATATATTAGTCTATGCGAGATTCTATATTAAGAAGTATATTTAAGTTGGTTAAAAAATCAAAGTTGATCCTTTTGCAGAGTATTTATGAATTCATGTATGTGAGACTTTGGTTACAAATCCAGATTGCCCTTTTTTTCTAAAATTATTTAATATCAAGTATTAGAGTAAATAACAACAAATTGTTATTGTCATCATTTTTATCAAATAAAACTTACTGCAGGTATAAATAAATTTATATTACTGCAGGTATAAGGAGGGGTGAAATAAAGTCGAAGCGGCTTTATTACCAAAAACAATAGAAATAAAGTAGAATTAGTAATTCTAACTTATTATATGCTTTTATATTAACTCGTCGGTGTCGGTTTATTTATTTATTTATTTATTTAAAAAAAAATTGTTCAAAAAATAAAATGAATGAAATAAAGTCGAATCGACTGGGATACAGCGCTCATGTCGATTTTCAGAATGTCGACTCCCAAAATGTTGACTTCCAAAATTTTGGCTCCCAAAATGTCGGCAAAAATGTCGATTTGTAAATTTTATGGTTTCAATAATCTGTTTATTTCCTCTATTTGAAATATCTGTACAATAAAAATAATTAGGAGGGATTTTAGAGTTGGATTCAAAATAAGGGTACCTATTCGCTTTTTCCAGAATATTTATGTATATGTATACGTGCGATTCTGAATTAAGAGGGAGTTTAGAGTTCGTTAAAAAATCAGGCTTTCCTGTTTTTCCAGAATATGTATATATATATGAATAGGAATAATTTTAAATGTTTTGTTGTTGAAATTTGTATTTTATCCAAGTCGACATTTTATTAAAGCCGACATTTTTTTAATCGACATTTTGGGAGTCCACATTTTGTACAAGTAGATATTTTGAAATCGACATTTTGAGAATCAATACTTTGAAAATCGACATAAGTTCTCTGACCCACTTTTATAACTTACAAAAAAATATTAAACTGGTTTTTATTAATTTTATTAAATAATCATTTAATAGTAGATACTACTTTCATTATTTGATAAACTTTGTTATCGTTTTTTATTATCACTTACCATTGAAATAAGAAACAAGATATTTATTTGGGTCGCTTTGTTGAAAAACAAAATGTTGAAAAAAAAATGTTGAATGCAAAAAATGTTAAACAAAAAATGTCGAAAAAAAAATGTTGAATG
The DNA here is from genome assembly GCA_947095535.1 of Poecilobothrus nobilitatus. Lineage (NCBI taxonomy): Eukaryota > Metazoa > Arthropoda > Insecta > Diptera > Dolichopodidae > Poecilobothrus > Poecilobothrus nobilitatus. Next base: position 131,224,241 of record OX352773.1, read on the forward strand.
TAAAAAATGTTGAAAAAAAAAAATGACGAAAAAAATGTTGAAAAAATAATGCTGAAACAAAAAAAATTAAAAAAAAATTTGGAAAAAGGGAATTTTCTGATTTTGAATTCATCTCTAAAATCCATCCTGATTCTGAATCTCACATACACATATTTATAAATATTCTGGAAAAAGCGTTTAACCCTGATTTAAGTAGTAATATTACCATGATGCTGAAAACCTGCAAATTTTAAAGGACGTTTAATGTTTGATATATGAACATTTCTTAGTGATTTATATCTAAGTCTTTTATAATTTCTAATTGCTCCTAAATGTCTAATTTATATATTATTTTCTCTATTACTATTTCGTTTATTAATTATTTTATTTTTCATTTTATTTATAATTTCTTGTAATATTTCAACATTCACTTCTTCTTTAGCTTTTCTAAGTGTGCATCTGATTGTAGTATGATATCGATCGTTATAATTTGATATAACCATTTGTGTCTTCATTTCTACTGAGAGCTCATTGGTGTTTCTGTTAAAATAAATTTAGGTCTAATAGGTTTCGATCATATTTAATTTGTTGGCATTGTTAGCAATAAATGTATATGATGTCGTAACTTTGGAAAATATATTTTATCTTTTAAATTTTCTTTCATTTATACCACTATGCACAGATTATTTAGTATGATAAAAAGAAATTAGTTTATGTAATTCTTTTTCTGATTTTATTTCATTTGCTCTTTTGTACTTCGAATCATTTTAATTCTTCTTTCTTCAGAAAACATAGCTATTAAATCTTGTTGTACCTTATTATAATCCGCATCAGACACTTCAGAATATATTCTAGTATAACCTGGTTTTATGTATCGCCTTAAAATAACTTTGATTAAATTTACATTTTCCAATGGGTTTATTTCAATAATTCTTCTGTTATGTAAAACTGTAATTTCTTTTACTGCACTATATGTTAAGATTATTTGGGTTTTATACTTATTTACAATATCGTCTTTTACATAGGTAATCTAATTGCTATTTTTCAACTGAATGTACCGTGTCAGACATTTGTATATTTGATGCGTCATAATTTTCTTCATTAATTTTTTTAGTATTTTCTAATCAGTTATTTTTTTTTCTGTTTCTTGAAAATAGTCTATTTCATAATTTCTTTTGTAGTTTCAATAGCCATCTTTCATGTTTTTGTGAAAATTACTTTACTTTGTATTTGGTATTTAAATATTTAATTGTAGGATGATCTCTTACGATTTTAAATTTATTTCCACATAAGTATAATATAAGTATGGTAAATAATTTACTGCATATGCTATTGCTAAAAATTCTTTATCAGTAGTACTATAATTTTTTTCATGATTGTTGAGAGTTCTTGATAGAAAATATACAGCGTGCCCTTCTTGTGACAATACTGCTCCTATGGCATGATCACTTGCATCTGTAGTCACTAAAAATACTTTGGGTGCAATGTAATTAAACTTTTTAAATTTTCAAACGCTGTATTGAGGATCTTTTATATTAATTTTTTGGTCTTTTTTAAGATATTTGATCATTGGATATGCAAATTTTGAAAGTAGGTATAGGGGCACTATGGCATGGGAAAAAATAAGCCCATATCGCACGACCTAGTTTTTAGTAAACCATATCGCACGCCCACGCAAATTAACCTATATTTGACTGACCTTGAGTTTTAGAGAAACCGGAAGTGTTGTGACCTGGATTCTGTTAGAAGTTGGGGTAAAACAAGTCTTTTAGAGCTCTTTGATTGTATATTATAATAGGTCAACATGGAAATAGTTAGCAAAACTATTATATGTAAATATTAAAGCACGTGTTATTTAATGTTGGTGAACTAGTTTTAAAGTGTATCTTTAAGGAATGCGTGTTTTTTTTTTTTGTGTTGGTTTACTATAGGAAGAAATACAAAATAACAATTAGCATCTTTCGTTTTTGTTTTTTTTTTTTTTTAGCAGAATATCTGGTTTACGCAAGAAAAGTTGAATGCAAATAGATTGGTATAGTATAGTATAGTAAGAACGTAGAATATATATCTACATATATATGTTGCATATAAAAAGGTTAAAAAGAAATTCAAAATAGAAATTAGCGTCCACATGTACCTTTTTCTTTTTTTCGTTTGATTAAATCTGGTTTTGTTTACAATATTTGTATATTATTTAAAAGATACAAAAAAAAGGTGAAAGAATAAATTGAATTATCAAGATAAATTTATTAAGAATATATTGCATTCTTAAATTTCTGAGTACCTGGTATAGGATAGCTTGTATGTTATAAAATTAGAAGGTCAAAACAAAAAGGAAAATCAAAAGGGTATTAATTTCTATGTAGAAAATTCTAAAATAGAAACTATGTAATCAGAAGATTTAAATTGAAATTTGTAATTATGTCATACAGATGGTAGAGGCTTATTTTTTCTAATTTTCATTTTAAAAATAAATTTCTCGTTTTACTTTTTTTCGTTCTAATTAAGGTGATACGAAATATAATAGTACATTGCCTACTTATATTGAATCATCTATTCTAATTTTTTTTTTGTGTTGGTTAACTAGTTTTTTTTATGACTCTCTAAAATAGTCAAATACCTCTCACAGAGCTTAAACTGAAAAGCCTGAGAAAAAAAATGTAAATAAAATGCAAACGTTTTTTATTAAATATAAGTAATTACTTTCTCTTTATTAAACATTTTTTTTTTTTAACATCTATTATTTATAATTAAAATATATAATCTAAATAGCTGTAAAAAAAAAAGAAAAATTTAAAAGCAAAAAAAGTGTAAACAAGTAAAATACAGAATTTTGTTTTTTTATTAAATTTTTTTTTATTTATTAATTTTATTTTTATTACAATTTTATTGGTTAATTGCTAAATGTTTATTGCTTGTTTCATCAAGCAGTTTTAAATTTTCAGTGCTATCTCTAATTAAATAGAGATCGCCTTTTAGAATTTCCTCCCGGAATTCCTTATCTTCGAATAGGTCCAGATAAGTTTTTGGTATGAAAATTATGTAATTTTCTGTTTCAAAAACCCAAGACGGTCCATTAACTGTTGGTAATAGTCTAACTTTTTTAATTGTATAGAGCGCATCTGGCTCCATATCTTTTACCTTTAAAAATGTTTTTCTTTTTAATTTTGCATTAAATGATTCCCAACATCTTTTTCTTTTTGGTTGCTCATATGATTGGTGTTGTTCGTATTGTTGTTGTTGTTGTTGGGATTGTTGCTGGTGCTGTAATTGTTGCTGGTGCTGTGATGCTTGTTGGTGTTGAGGTTGTTGCTGATGCTGGGATTTCTTCCTCTTCGGTGGAAGCACAACCTGTGTTGGTTGTGTAAAGAAAAATATGTCTTCAGTGTTGTTGTCCATGCTTGATTATGTTGTTTACTTTGCTTGATTTTAAGTAAGACTATGATTTCTTCTATAAAATTCTGCAGTATTTATATTAAATAAAATTGTTAGAAATCTATAGAATTTACCAAAGCATATTAATTAAAATTTTAATTTATTGTAACTGCTTTCGGCTTCATAAATCAAACTACATTGTTGAAATATTTTCTATTTCAAAGAAAGATTCAAAAAGATGTAGATAGTTTTAATTAGAAAAAAAAAAGGAAGATATAATTTATTAAAAATACAATGTTGCAAATACTTTGTTTGAAGATAGGTGTTTGAAGATAGGTGTTTGTTTGAAGATAGGTGTTTAGGTGTTGAAGATAGGTAAAATATTTGTGTTTAAACCTGAATTTATTCTATAAATTCCTTTTCGATAATTTATATCAAATGCAATTGCATGTAATATATACAATCTACTAACGTATATTTAATTAAATTGAATTTATTGTAATTACTTTTTTAGAATTCAAGATGTATGAATATGTTGACATTGTTGCAAATATTTGCTTGAAGAAATTTTTTTTTTTTTTTACTCTAAAAACGAAATATTTAAATTAGTTTTGGTTAGTTTGGTTAAATAGCTGCAGCAAGCGAGTCAATACAAAAAAAAATAAAAAATGCCAAAAAAAATTTTATTAGAAAGATTTTTTAATCATTCACCAGAGATCATTTCCTTATAGGATTGAAAGTGATTCAGCATCAGTAGTCAAACGTTTTAACGTACGCGGACGTAAAGTCAAGTTTACAATTAATTCAGTTCCTAATAACGTAGAGCCGGTTAACTGGATAAAAAACGCATTGTATAAAATAATTCAAGATGTTACAACTGATTTGCACCCTCTAGATAAGGTGGGATTAACATTCTGTGGAGAAAGCTTCCAGCAACATGGTCCTGGATGGCTAAGTTTTAGAAATGCAGGCGATCTAACATTTTCTGATGTATGGGAAATGATATCAAAAATTTTTCAAAGTAATTCTGAAGGTAACTACTAAATAAATACTTCAATATTATTTTTATTATTAATACTTTTATTTTGTTTTTATGTTACAGGTTTACGCACAGATACATTTTGTCTTTCAGTTACTTCTGTAAGGCTACCATTTGGGAGAGGAAGATCACAAAAATATTCATCATATGATGAGGAAAGCTTAAAGCGAAAGGGAATAATTTGCATTAAAAACAAAAACAATTTATGTCTACCTCAGGCCTTAATTGTGGCAATATCTCAAACTAAAAATGATAAGAACTACAAACACAAAATTCGTAATGATACAGGAAAATTACAAACTTTAAAAGCTATCGAACTAACTAAAAATACAGGAGTAAAAATTCCAAATAAAGGTTGTGGAATACAGGAACTCAAAAAGTTTCAAGAATATTTGAAAAATTATAAAATTGTTGTGTACAAATGGGGAAGAAGAGGCAGAGAGGTAATATTTGAAGGAAATGGACCTGAAAAACGGCTAAATTTGTTGTTTTATAAAAATCACTACAACGTAATAAAATCGCTGACTGCAACCTTTTGCGCCAGTTATTATTGTGAAGATTGCCACATTACATACAACAAAAAAAGTAATCATAGATGCACAGGAACATGTCCATGCTGTCAAAATTCTCCACCATATCTTAATAATTTAAAACAAATTTTATGCAATGTTTGTAATCGTTCATTTCGATGTCGAATGTGTTTAGATAACCATAGGGCGTCAAGTTCAAAACGCAACAGTATTTGTGACGAAGTTAGAAAATATTTGTCTTGCTTAAAACTTTATAGAGCATACAGAAACCATGTATGTGGTGAATAATTTTGCAAGATTTGCAGTAACTATGTTCCTGAGAATCATAAATGTTTTATTCAACAAAACAAAAATCAACCTAAACTAAAAAATTTTATTTATATATTTTACGATTTGGAAACACAACAAGAAAAAGCTTTTGGAGAGAAGTACATAAGAGGCATTCTATCAGATATTAAACTACATGAACCAAATTTGTGTGTTTTCGAGCAAAGATGTGACGCATGTATTTCGTTGTCCTCGTTATATTTTTGTGAAACATGTAAATTTAGAAGAAGAGGAATTAAAGAAGGAAATATTATAGAGCAATTTCTGATGTACATAATGGAGATAAGAAAAGAATTCAAAACTGTCGTGGTAATAGCACATAATGGACAATCTTTTGATCACCAATTTATTTTAAATATTATATTAGAAAAAACCTCTTTATAAACTAAACTAATTATGCGAGGTTCAAAAATTATCATGATTTTATTAGATAACATAAAATTTATAGACTCAATTAATTACTTTGCAATGGCATTATCAAAATTACCAAAGGCTTTTGATTTACAAATTGATTTGAAAAAAGGATATTTCCCGCATCTCTTCAATACAACGGAAAAAAAAAATTATATTGGACCATTACCACCTGTTGAATATTATAACCCAGATACCATGAAAACTAACGAACGTGAAGTATTTCTGAAATGGTATGAACATCACAAAAATGATGAATTCTATATGGAAAATGATATTGTAAAATATTGTATAAATGACGTAGCAATACTAACGCAATCATGCTTAAAGTTCAGAGAATTTTTTCTTAGAGAATGTAACGTTGAACCTTTTCTAGAGGCCACAACTAAAGCGTCTGCTTGTAATCTTGCATTTAGACGTAATTTTTTAAAACCAGATACGATTGGTTTAATACCCAAAAACGGGTATAGATATTCAGATAACCAATCAAAGGCAGCTATTCAATGGTTGGTTTGGGAGGAGGAAAAACGGAATATTAACATTAGACATGCTGCTAAACAAAAAGAAGCTGTCGTAGCCGGTGTAAAAGTTGATGGTTTTTGTTCAGAAACTAATCAAGTTTTTGAATTTTATGGATGTTATTATCACGGTCATCCTAACTGTTTTCCACGTAATCGTAATTCATATTTATATGATGATAAAAATGATACAATGAATGAACGATATGATAGAACTGTTAGAAAATCTGATATGTTGACAAGATTAGATTACATTGTAATTGAAATGTGGGAATGTGACTTTTATTCTCAAATAAGTAAAAGCAAAATGAATTACTTAAATAACCATCCATTAGTACAACTTTCACCATTAAAACCTCGGGATTCTTTTTATAGTGGTCGTACAGATAATGTTTACAACTACTACAAATGTAAAAAAGGAGAAAAAATAAAATATATAGATATTTGTTCTTTATATCCATGGGTTTGCAAATATGGAAAATTTCCTGTCGGCCATCCAGATATTTATGTAGGAAACGTTAATTGTACTAAACAAAATTTAAAAGATTTGAATGGACTTATAAAATGTAAAATTTTACCACCAGAAAATCGTATACATCCAGTATTACCTGTAAAACAAAACAACAAATTAATGTTTTCCTTATGTCGCACATGTAGTGAGGAAAAAAACCTAAATGAATTTTGTTTACATAATGATAACGAAAGAGCTTTACTTGGAACATGGATTATTGATGAAGTGTTAAAAGCTCTTGAATTGAAACATAAAATATTAGAAATTCATGAAATATGGAGTTACAATATATGTCAATACAATGGTGTAACAAACACAGATGGTCTTTTCACACAAATGATGAACAAATTTTTATAAATAAAACAACAGGCATCGGGATGGCCTAGTAACTGTATAACAAAGGAAGAGAAAGAGAAGTATATAACGGATTTTTTTAGAAATGAAAATATTCAACTAGAATTTAATGAAATTGTAAATAATCAGGGACTACGATCTTTTGCAAAATTAATGCTTAATTCTTTTTGGGGTAAATTTGGACGGAGAGAAAACTTACAAAAAACAATAATTATTAATCAACCTAAGGATTTATATGACATGTTAAGAAATCCATCTATAGACGTTTGTGGTATTCTTCCAGTAAGTGAGGAACATTATAGTTAATTGGCAGTACAAAGAAGAAGCAGGTGAATCATTATCTACTGTAAATGTATGTATTGCAGCTTACACAACTACTCAAGCTCGATTAAAATTATATAGTTATTTAGAAAAACTAAAGGATAGAGTTTTATATTATGACACTGATTCCGTAATATATATAAGTCGTACAAGAGAATATGAATCCCAAACAGGGGATTTTATAGGAGATATGACCGATGAACTAGAATGTTATGGTGTTGGAAGTTACCTTACAGAATTTGTAAGTGGAGGCCCTAAAAACTATGCATATAAAGTTCACAATACGAAAGACAATGAAGAAAAACTAGTTGTAAAGTTAAAGGAATTTGTTTAAACTATACAGCCTCCCAAAAAATTAATTTTAATTCAATTAAAGAAGCGGTGCTAAATGTGAAGGAAGACAACGATATATACATACTTTCTCAAAATATTCGACGTAATAAAGAGCATAAAGTTATCACAGTTCCTGAAATAAAAAAATATCAAACTAGGTTAGAAAAACGTAAATTTATGGAAGATGGTAGTTCATTTCCCTATGGATATAAAAGATCTAATGTTAATAATTAATTAGAAATATAATGTTTAAATTTTTCTTTAAAAATTTTAGTATAAATAGCACAAATAAATATCAAATATGTTCAAATTAATTAAATACTATTTTTTTTTATTAATCCAAGTATTATGATCATCATTGAACCCTAACCATTTAACAAAAACTTTATTACCTTGTTTTTTAATAATTTTTTCTACCAGGTAAGAACTTGGATATTTAACAGGAGTGAGTTCCTCTTTGTAGAAACCACCTGAAATAGAATTATTTTTATAATCTGATAATTGATATGTAACTGGATAGGTATTATTGATCTTATCAATTTTAAATATTTCAGTTGACCAATTTGGTTGATAGCCTTTTTCGAAGTGATCTTTATATTTACTTATTCTTACATATTCACCAACCTTATATTTACTTTTTTGAAAAATTTTAGGTTGCATATATATATTTTTCAATATATTTCTTTCATTTTTTCGCGTAACTTTTTCAGGTGGAAGCTTTATTGTAGAATGTTTTCTTGAATTATAATCTTTTATTATTGATTGCAGAATAGATAACCATTTATAATTTCCATTTAGACTAAATTTTTTCCACATAGAATTTTTCATTGTACGATTAAATCGTTCAACAATTAATGCTTTTAATTCACTGTATGTATGATAGTGATTGATTACTTTTTCTCTCATATAGTTTTGGAATTGTAAGAATTTCCTTCTAGGATATCTACGCCTTGCTGGTCTATGAATTTCCATTACAATTTGAGCTTTTGACATTATGCTTATACCATTTAATTAACTTTTCTAATTCTTTGTTATATTTTTCTACAAAATAGCATTCACAAGTGTCAGGCCCTGACGTACAATTATAATAAGCCCAAGGACAGCAACTAAAATGTGTACCATATTTTGAACTGTACTGTTCTTTACCAACAAATTTTTCTAAATAATTGTATAAATTTGAAATATAAATTTTGTGTTCATCTAATAATGTAAATGAGTATTTTTCTAAGAAATCTTTCACATCCATTCTTAAAATAAATACCAATAAAGATAATGCATTCTTTTTATACCTTTTCAAAATTTGAATTTTTATTCAGTCAGTTGTCAGTTCTAATTTTAGTAACACTGCAAATTAATTTTAAAAAAATACTTAATTTTCTCAAAAAGTCTGGTTATTCAACATTTTAACATTTCAAATGGACAGTAATTTTGTAGAAAGAGGGCAAGATTCTGCATCTTTGGACAATGATAAAGAGAATTTGCAACCAACCACATTATATCCGTATTATTGTAGATGTTTAATATTATTTTTTACATTTTTGTTTATTTATTGTGTTGTTTTTGCTATTGCCATATTTTATTGTAATTGTAAAAACAAAAGTAAATAAAGTTTATTTAAAATTTTTTATTATAAATTTATTTTACAGTTTAATCTTATTCTAACATTTTATTCTCTTGATTTATATTTAAATATTTATCTATTAATTCTTTTAATAAAAATGGAATCTCAAAAAATAATCTAGAATAATTACATTGAACATTAAACCGGTTTAATGGAATGTATATTTCATCTTTTAATATAGTTTGCTGGTTTTCCACACACGTTCTAATATATTTTCTTACGTATTCTTTTACACATCCTTCAGCATTTTTGTTGTAAACCATTACTAAGTGGATAAAATTAAATAGATTACGAAATTTATCAATTTCCTCATCTTTTAGTACAAATGACCGTGGTTTTCCAGCTTTTATACCAAATTGTAAGCAGGAAACTTTATTTTTAGGATGTAGATGATATTGCTGATAAAATTCCAACCAATCTTCATAATTAATAAACATTAAATTTTTCCCAATGCGGTGTAATGAAATTGTTGCTTCTATTAATTCTGTATGAAAACCAACAACAATGTTTACCGTATGTGCTTCGTTTAAAAAGTAGGTATAGGCCAATAACATATTGTATATGATACTATTCCTCTCACAGTTGTTTTAAAATGAGTTAAAAAACCGCAATATTTTAGATATATATATTTATATTTTTTGTTTAGAAACACAGCTCTGAATATACTTTTTCCCAAATATGCTGTTATAAAGTTTTAAAATTAGATTATCATTATGGATATAACTAACACTACTAAATTGTGTTAAATATTTATTCATACTTATATTATTACACTTACACCAAGCGTAAACACAACAATATTGTCCACATACATCTGAAAAGTTACTTTGTAATTGTCTATCATTAAATATTATGCATTGGTTTTTTAAATAATTAAGAATTTCTGGTTTATCTGGTGTGCCACCGTAAGAATCAAAATATTCTATACAACCATCTTTTGGAATAAAAATAACTAACCAAGGTGTTCCAGGATCTTTGGCTTTATCAGTGTTTACAATCATGAATGTTGGCATTTCAACTATATTAGGTAATTTATCCAAAGCAAAAACTCCTTTCAAAAATTTATTTGTGTATTTGTTACATCTTAATATATTAGTTAATTCTAAAGTATTCATGAATCAAATTTACTTAAATCATACACTTTACTTATTTCGTTAGTGTAATTTATTAAGAAATCTTTTTTTATTTTTTCATTTGTTATAATAATATCAAATTTCTCCAATATCTGTCTAAGATCGTTATTTATTTTATTATTGTGAACAGTTCCAAAAGTATAATTCTCAAGATGATAATTTAAAAGTTCTTTTGTTGGAAATTTGTATGTAAACTCTTTTATTAATTTTTTACAAGGTTCTTTAATTCCAAGTAAGCAAATATCTTTCGCGAATAAGTTGTTTTTATCATCACAACAAAATGTTACATCTACAAGTGCACAGGTTAATGACATCTTAACAAATACTCAAATTCAAGTCTTAAGTAATCTATTTATAGATTTGTGAACACATTTCGATTTTTATCAATTTGTAAACTTGCATCAAATTCTCCATAAACTATAGCAGATAGAGTTGATGGAAGCGGTTTTGATAGCCTTGCTTCAATTCGGACAGTGCCTTGATTAAGTAATCCATGACACACTTCATTTCCTGATGCATCTGGAGTTAAATCAAAAGCTAATATAAAGAATCCATTACTAAACATAGATTTTGTTATCTGATGACCTTTATCATTATGATATATGCCTGTACCAGAAAATAGCGTATGATATGCACGTGTATAACAATTATTTTCTTCCGTAAAACTGGTTTCAATTATTGTATTAGGTATTTGTACTCCATTTACATATAACATGAATTGAGAAATATCAAAGTGTTTAAAATTAAATGGATTTTTTGATCTTTTTCCAGAGTAACCGGCATTGTCTGTCATACAAAATAATATCGTGTTTGGTAGCTGCCCAATAAATACATTATCAAGCGAAATAGTTGTACTATTAGAAGGAATCGTAAAACTTTTTACTTCTACCCGTTTATAATTATATTTGGCGTTCGACTTCTCAATAACAGCATTATGTGCTAATAATACACTATCTCAATTTTTAATTGAGATTCATCAGAATCATCTCCGAAAAAGAAAAAAATCTGGTTTTTCTAATGTTAAAACTATTCTAACATCAACATTATTTATCAGAAGAGTTGGCTGATTGAACATATCTACATGTAATTTGCCCATAAGCTCTACAATATTGCTATTTTGGTAAGCTTTTTGGCGCTCCTTTGAACTAGCATTGTCAAATTTTGCTATATTTGGTTTATCCAGATTCCAACCGGCACATTCCAAATGTGTTGTTGCTGCATCTGTACCATAATTTAATAATGATTCAATGTAAGCTCTGTAGTGGTAATTACCGTCTGAGGGGGTTATATTTTTACCATTTAACTGTACATTACACTGTTTTATTAGAGAGTGAAGAAGATTATTAACAACACTTGATTGTGCTATTAGTCTTCCATCAGTTCCTTTATCATTATTCCAATAAGTTCCATCTTTTTTTAAAATTTGTACTTTTAATCGTAAATATACAGAAGATAAATCTCTATATGTATCACCATGACCTAATGATAGAAATTCGATTGTTGACGGATTGTCTAGGGAAGCAATTGGATTGTAAGAAACCTCCTCAGATCGTAAAATACTGGATTGAATAGGTTGAGTTTTAAAAATATCTAATTCAGATTTCATACATTCCACCATGATTAGTTAAAAATATCTTTTAGTTTCTTTTTCTTATTAACTTTACGCCGTTTTGACATAGAATAATTTGAATTGCTAATGTTAAGTCTTTTTATAGTTTTCCTTTTTCTTTTACCAGATCCATACATTTCATTAAGCTTCCTAACAGCTCCGCGTCTTACATTTTTCATAATTTCTTTACTTCTATCTTGAACAACTTCCTTTACATTTGTCCCTGATGCAATATCAGATAAAGCGCTAATACCAGAGTTAATGACCTCTTTTTTAAATATATTAGCACCTGAAGCAAATATAGGTTTCAAATACTTAAAAAGACCTCCAAAAAAACTTCCTAATCCGCGACCTCTTTGATAAGGTATGGTAGAATGCAATAAAGGCCCAATGTCATCAAGACCTCTTCCGGATTGTACTAAATAATATCTGTAATACACTTTCTCCATTACGTTTAAAATAAAATTAATATTAAAATATACAAACTGACATTTATTTATACTTTTTTAAAATGTAATACAATTTTTGTAGGAATACTACTATCACTAAAATTTATTTTATAACCATATTTATCACATAAGAGCATTGAAATACTATCAAATGATTTTTCAACATTACAATATTGAATTATGTTAAATTCTTTTACTGTGTTAGTAAAAGCATTTTCTGTATTAACAGTTCTTAAACATCTTACATTTTTACCACCTATATTTTGTGGTTCAATAATATCAGTGTATATAAAAAACATATCTGGTTTCTCTACAGGAAATAAATTCATGCTATCAATAAACAATTTAAAAACTTCAATTACACGAGGTTTATATTTTTAGGGTCAGTTAATTTTACGAAAGCTTGTTCAAAACATGTTTTTAAAAGTCCATCTAAGCTGTAAGTGAAATTTGTTCTTAATTTGATTTTAACTTTTGGCTTACTTAAACAGATAGTAGTGTATAATAAAGTTTTTGGAAACTCCTCAGCTTTGTTTGGTATTACATAGTTTGTATCGTCATTTATAAAGTTAAAAATACCCCAAATTAGTTGACGTAAAACTTCTTTTCTTGAAAATCCTAATAATGGTCGAATATTTTGAATTAAAGTAGGAAGTAACAGAACCTTCCAATCGCATATCATTTGATCGTTACTATATGGTATATAAGTAGTCCCAACACCAATACGATTTGTCTGCATACCAGTGATATATATTTGAGTACTTTTTTCCCATTCCTCACCATAGACATTTGAAATAAAATCATTAACATATATTTCAGATACACCAACTTTCCAATTAGAATCGATCATATATTTATCCATTTTATTCGTAAAAGTTGATAATGTGTTTTCGGGGTAAAAATTCATAGATGAATCACTGAGTAATGTGACGTAAAATTTATCATTTACTTGTACGTTGTCCATGAACTTGTAGATTTATTTTAACGAATTGGAAAATTAAGTTGTGTTTGAGTATCACCTGCTTTCGCTGATCGCAATAAACGTTTTGTAGATCTATTTATAGTTTTTTCCTTTTTCGTTGGTGAACTTGGACTATCTAATGGAACTGTTATTATATCACCAGTATCTGTTTCAAATATTTGAACATTTTTACTCCTAATTGATTTTCGTTTTCTTAACCGTTCCCCCGCTGTTGCAGCAGACATTGCTTTTGATAAAACATTTTCTTCATTTTCTTCGTCTTCAAACACATTATCTTCAAACACATTATCCTCATATATTTCTTCCTCAGGGAATTGCATTTTAATGTCTCTATATTTAACAGAATCTGATTGTACCTTTGCATCTTTAAGTAATGGTTTTACACTTTTTGATTCCATTAGTATCGTTTTTCCTTTTTCTCTGTTTTGTGGAAGAGTTCTGCTCTGATTTTGTTTTTTAAACAAGTTTTTCCGTAAAAAATACCATTTCTGGATATCAGTCAAATGCTTATTTAACATAATTTTTTTCATATTTTTATCCAACTGGTTAATTTCAAGATTAGAATTTTGTTTAAGTTTTTCATATATTTCCGGTTTGAGAATTATCATTTTATTAAATGATGAATTATTCATTTTATAACATTTCCAATCAACCCTGAAAGAACTGCACCAAGAAGACTAGGTAAAAATCCTCCTTTTTGAACAATAATTTTTCGTTTATTATTTATTGATTTTTTATAACAAATGAGTGATCTTAACTCCCTTTTATATCTTTTTAATTGATTTTTTGTTTTTTTATTCAACTTACAGTTACCATTTAAAATATTTAACGATATTTCACAAATTGTTTTAAATACATCTGGTTCACAATGTTTTATAATAACTCTTTGGAATTTCGATTTAGAATTTTTTAACAGGTGCAATATATGTCGGTTTATTTTCAATCGTTTCATATTCTTTTGTATATTGTTCCAACTGATTTGTTGTACAATAACACAAATCTTGCTCGAAAATGTTACTTCTCAATCTAAATAAATCAGTAACTTCTTGAGTAAGATCTATTAATATATAACCATATGGCTTAGATGTCACTTCATTATATACTTTCTCAAATTCCTTGACCTGATTCGGATATATTTGACGGGCTAATGGTAATATCTGTGATTTATCTCTAGGATTCTTAAAAAGAATTATGTATTTGCAATTCAGTGAAATATCTCTGGAAAATTTACCTTGATGAAATATATTTTGGGTTACAAATATTACCGATAAATTTCTATGATGCGATCCTCTAGTAAATAGTTCGCAGACATGTCTATCATAAGAATTTAACATCATATCATCTATCACAATTAATACAGAGTTTCTATTATCACTAAAATCAGGAATACTGTTGCTATACTCAAGATCTGTTATGTCATTCGGTACTGCATTTTTATCTGGGTTGCACCAAATAATTTTATTGATTTGCGGATGTATGATTTTATTTTTTAATTTTATTAGGTTATGAATAAAAATAGTTTTTCCACAACAAGTTGGCCCAGCCACCCTCATTGTAAATGGGTAAAAAAAACATAATTAAATAATTAATTATTCATGATAGCAAACCTATATTTATACCAAAATGTACACTCAGAAAGGGAATATAAAGTCCTGCTTCATTCACTCAAAAGGTTATTCATTCATCAACATTCATAATGGATAACCAACAAATTCTCATTGTTGACTTACAATTTGTACAAGGAAATGAAAAGCAATATTTTATAAAGGAATTGGCTATTCTCAAAAAGGGGAGTTTGATTCCAATTATATATAATTTTAAAGCGCCTTACCCCGAAGAAGAACTTAATCACGAAACAAAATACAATATTCAATATTCTGAAAATAAAATAAATGGATTAAAATGGAATAGTGGTACAGTAGAATACTTATGTTTGAGGGATATACTTAAGTACTATTTACAATCAACTGATATAATTTACGTTAAAGGAAAGCAGAAAAAAAATTTTCTTGAAAAATACATAGATAGTACTAAAATAAATGATTTAACCAATACAATGCCATTATTGTTAAAAATTGAACATTTTAAATCTATGTGTCCTATTCCAACACATAATGTAAGTTCAAGTTTAAGATTGAGTATAGCAACAGTATTCCTGATTTGAGTGATAATAGAAACTCTGTATTAATCTGTATTATATGTACTTACTTAAAGAAAACGTGTTAAAATAAAAAACAAAAAAAAAAAAACAAAAAAAATAATTTTTATTTGTAACATAAATATATAGATCATATGGAATTAAATAATCCAACTAAAAAAGTACGATTTAATTCAACTTTACAAATTAAAGTTATGTATGTATGGAGCTTTGCTTACAATTCTTCTCGGAAAAATCATTGGCAACAATATGTAATTGATAGAATGAGATTTCAAAGGCGAGCACTTTATATTTTGTACATTAAAGTTAATAAAGTTTGAATTGCTTTTTAACCTTTTTATATACAACATATATATGTAGATATATATTCTACATTCTTACTAAACTATACCAATCTATTTGCATTCAACTTTTCTTGCCTCTTTCTTTTTCTACCTTTTTAAAATACTACATAGTAATCTAAACAGATATTCTGCTAAAAAAAAAAAAAAAAACGAAGATGCTAATTGTTATTTTGTATTTCTTCCTATAGTAAAACTAGTTAACCAACACAAAAAAAAAAAAAAAATTAGAATAGATGATTCAATATAAGTAGGCAATGTACTATTATATTTCGTATCACCTAATTAGAACGAAAAAAAGTAAAACGAGAAATTTATTTTTAAAATGAAAATTAGAAAAAATAAGCCTCTACCATCTGTATGACATAATTACAAATTTCAATTTAAATCTTCTGATTATATAGTTTCTATTTTAGAATTTTCTACATACCCTTTTGATTTTCCTTTTTGTTTTGACCTTCTAATTTCATAACATACAAGCCATCCTATACCAGGTATTCAGAAATTTAAGAATGCAATATATTCTTAATAAATTTATCTTGATAATTCAATTTATTCTTTTACCTTTTTTTTCCATCTTTTAAATAATATACAAATATTGTAAACAAAACCAGATTTAATCAAACGAAAAAAAGAAAAAGGTACATGTGGACGCTAATTTCTATTTTGAATTTCTTTTTAACCTTTTTATATGCAACATATATATGTAAATATATATTCTACGTTCTTACTATACTATACTATACCAATCTATTTGCATTCAACTTTTCTTGCCTCTTTCTTTTTCTACCTTTTTAAAATACTACATAGTAATCTAAACCAGATATTCTGCTAAAAAAAAAAAAAAAAACAAAAACGAAAGATGCTAATTGTTATTTTGTATTTCTTCCTATAGTAAACCAACACAAAAAAAAAACACGCATTCCTTAAAGATACACTTTAAAACTAGTTCACCAACATTAAATAACACGTGCTTTAATATTTATATATAATAGTTTTGCTAACTATTTTCATGTTGACCTATTATAATATGCAATCAAAGAGCTCTAAAAGACTTGTTTTACCCCAACTTCTAACAGAATCCAGGTCACAACACTTCCGGTTTCTCTAAAACTCAAGGTCAGTCAAATATAGGTTAATTTGCGTGGGCGTGCGATATAGTTTACTAAAAACTAGGTCGTGCGATATGGGCTTATTTTTTCCCATGCCAAAGTGCCCCTATACTTACTGACACAAATTTGGTTAATATATTCTCTAAGAATCTCGTTCATGAAAAGTTGAAAAGTTGCTGATGCATTTTTCAAGCCAAACGACATACGAACATATTCATATAAACCAGGGGGAGTTACAAAAGCTGCTTTTTCAATATCGTTTTCTGCTACAAGGATCTGATGATAGCCTTTAGTCAAGTCTAAAGTACTAAAATATTTAGCTTTTCCTAATTTGTCAAGAATACTCTCAATATTTGGCAGTGGATATTTGTTATCTACGGTTATTTGATTTAATTTTCTATAATCTACAACGATCCTAAATTTTCGAACTCCAGAATTATCCTTTTTTCTTGGAACTGCAATTATTGGTGAACTATATCTACTGTTGCTTTTTCTAATAATGCCTTGTTTTTCTATATCGTATATTTGTTTCCTTACTTCAGCTTCATGACGAGGTGGATATTTATATGATTTCGAATTGATTTGCTCATTTGAATAAAAGTTTATTATATTTTTTAATTGAAGTTTCAACTATATTTTTTTCTTTTTCGTTTAAGTGCTCTAACTGAAGATTTTTAATTTCGCTTACTTCTAATATGCTAACTTCTTCTTGGATTGTTTTACTTAAGAATGGAAGACTCACTCCATTAATCATATTAATTTGTTGATTTTCAAGGTCAATTTCCTTTATATTTTTTACTAAAAAAATTCATTCCTTCTAGTAAATCATAAGGTTTGTCTAAGTTCATAGCAATCCATTTCATTTGAGCATTTACAGGACATTCAGTTGAACATAATGTTGATACTGTTTTATTACCTTTAGTAACTTCTCCTTTAATTGTATGAATAGTTGTTGGTATAGAATTAATTACCTCATATTTATATTTTGAAACTCTAGTTTTATTTAAAATACTTATTGTTGAACCTGTATCAATTAAAGCTGAATATTTTTCACCTTCTATAGTTAAAAAAATTTTATTATGATCCGATGCTAATTTATAAAAAACATTGCATCAATTGTATTAATTTCATTTCGTTTACTTAAGTTATCAACTTCCTCTAAATCTTCTGTCGACCCTCTTTGTATCTATTATAATCTTGATTAAACTGAGAAGGCCTGTATTTCTATTTGGATTAAAATTATTGTTTGATTTATTATTATTATAATTTTGACTAAAATTATCATTATAGATCGGAATTGTAAATTATTATTATTATTTTTTTAAGTTCGAATTGAACTGATGTGATCTTAAATTATTATTATTATATAAACACTAGTATTATTAAATCTATTTCTTTTTTCATAATTTTTATTATTAAAATTTCTACTGTTATTAAATTGTTATAATTATTATACCCGTACGATAGGATCGGGTATAATAAAATTACTCCTCCGTTTGTAACACCTCGAAAAAAGCGTGCTAGATATACCTTCAAAGGTATGGATCGGAACAGAAAAAAATTCTAAGACTTTTGAGCAATGTCCGTCTGTCCGTCCGTCCGTCAGCACGCTAACTCAAAAACTAAGAAAGCTAGAATCTTGAAATTTACACAAAATATTCTGGGAGTAATTTGTAGGTTCCCTATTTCTTTTGGTTGAGTTTGGACCAACCCTTAGGGTAGCTCTCGAACACCTAACTTTTAGATCCCCACATTTTTTTTGAAATAGAGCTATGAAATTTTAACTGCTGATAGATCTCACAAAAATATTAATTTTATTTTTAATAACTTTTTTTCGTAGCCCCACCCGTTACGGAGCTACAGCTCCCCAAAGGTTCAAAAAAGCTCTATATTTAAATTGTTATAGCACAAGTTGTATAAGGTATATTCATTTTGAAAACGCCAAACGATTACTACTTTTATTAGCTTTAAAAGTATATATACAATAAATATATAGTTGTGGCATACGGTGTCTTAATTTACCGTTATGCGAAACTCAAATTTTGCAAAATCCTTTAACCCTTCTATCTTCTAAACGGTTTAAGTTGGAAACTTGAAATTTTGACAGAAGTTAGATCTTTGAAAATAAGTATGAGTCATTTCAGAAATTTTTTTTGTATCACCCCCCGTTTAGGAGCTCTAAGGGGTCAAAAACTGAAAATTTTCTATTTTTAAACACCTGTTAAAATTTTTTTGAAGTAATACACAAAAATTAAAGCTTCAACATTATACTTTTATTTCTGTTAACAACTTTTTTTAATAATATAGGATTACTTTATAATTGACGAAAGTGTTACTTGATTTTTTCAAATTTTCTAACAAATTTCTTCAACAAATTTTTTGCATTTGTTTTACTCGATAATTTGAAATTGTTGAGGATATAATGCGTATTACAAAAAAATGTAAATAAATAAACAACATAACGGTTGCTTGAAGAATTTTTATTTATATGATATTGATATACATACTTATATAATATCATGTTTATTTACATATCATATATGTCACTGATGAAAGAATGATAAGAGTATATATGTATATTATATAGTGCCGTATTTACATACATATATGTATTTTATTGTACTTATAAGAAATTATTCTGTCAATGGAATATTTAAATATAATATAATATAATATTTAAAATTATATTTACTGTTTTGTACTTAGTAAATTTAATATACATTTACCGCTTAGTATTAAATGATACTATAGAATATTTGAAAAAGTTTTGGATTGATAATCGTTATGTGGAAGGTTAGAATTTGCTTTTGAAGAATGTATAAACATATAGTTGGAATATATGTACAACCCATAGTACTAGAAATTATAAAATCCACCCAAATTATTTTAAAATACTAAAATATTAAAAAAATAATATTGTAAGCAGAGTGACAGGCTGTGAACATACTAACGGTTCGTACGGGTATCTAAGAGTTGACAAAGTCAACTGTATTCTTCCTCGCTTTTATTATTATTTCTAAAGTAATTTTTATTATCATTATTTCTATTAAAATTTTTATAAATTAAATTTAGTTTAATATTACTATCGTCTAAACCTATATAACTATTTACAATTTCTCTAATATCGGATGGATTATATTTTGGCATTATTGCTACTGCCACAGGTTCAGATACTAATTCTTTTACTTTCTGAACTACCATACCTCCAAATACATCTACCATAACTTAACCATTATCACCAAGCGCTGCATACTCAAAGATATATTCAACAAGTAATCTTAGCTTATGATCTAATTCTTTAATACTGCTTACTTTTAATTGTCCAACTTCTCTTGTAATAGTCATTTGATCCATTTGATGCTTTATAATACTATTTTAATCTCAGCTTACAAATAGTCCAAGTTGTTGGCGGATTTATATCCAATAGATTTCTTGCATTTCCTTGAATTTTGGAATTGTAGATAATTGAAAAAGCTTGATTAGTCTCTGCTCCAAAATCTGCTAAAACAGTGTCCACTGATGTCATAAACGATGTTAAACTACCCTGTTCTTCTTGAAAAACTAGTATATGTTGTATTTCTTTTTCAACTCTTGGTCGAAAGTGGGTTGATTATTTTGTGTTAGTAATTGTGTTAACATTGCTATTCAACGTTCAATTGGAGTTTGTGCCATATTTCTTTTTGGCGAAATATATGAGCCTTTGTTTTCCTCCTTTTTATACCCGTATGAACTATGTTCGAGGATATAATAAATTTGCCATTACGTTTGTGACACTTTAAAGGAGTCGAGCTAGATATAGTGTCAAAGGTATGGATCGGCCCAGAATCGAATTCTGAGTCGATTAAGCCATGTACGTCCGCCCGTCCTTCCGTCGGGACGATAACTCAAAAAATAAAGGAGGAGGCTGAAATTTTTTTTACGTCTCTTGTGCAAAATTGTTAGTTTTGCTATTTAAATGCAATATTTTCGGTCGGCGGGTTCGAGTAGCTGCCATACAATTTCTATCTTTATATAGAAATAACTCAGTATCTATTCAAGCTAGATTTTTGAAATTTTGCAAATGATGATCAAGTTTTATGGCAACAACTTCTGTAAAACTTGGTTGTGGTAGTGCGGCGGGTTCGGGTAGCTGCCATACAACTTCTCATTTTAAATGAGAATAACTAAGTGCCTATTGAAGTTAGAAACCTGAAATTTAGTAAAGAGGTGTCGAGGTACAGGCCAACAACTTTTGTAAAATTTGGTTGGTCTAGAGCAGCCGGTTCAGGCTTCTTGCGCCTCTTCGAACTTAATGAAGCTAGGCGTCTGAAATCTTGCAAATGATGATCCAGTTTTATGGCAACAACTTCTGTAAAATTTGGTTGTGATGATATGACAGGTTCGGATAGTTGCCATACAACTTTACTTTTTAAAAGAAAATAACTCAGTGTCTCTTGAAGCTAGTTATCTGAAATTTAGTGAAAAAGTGTCGAGTTGCATGCCAAAAACTTTTGTAAAATTTGATTGGTCTAAAGCAGCCGGTTCAGGCTTCTTGCATTTCTTGGAACTTAATGAAGCTAGGCCCAATAGATTCGGGTAGCTGTCATACAACTGCACAATTTACATAAATATATCTCTGTAGTTCGATACTAAAACATCTGAATGTTTTTAAAAGTTGATCAAGTTTTATAGAAACAGGATATATTACGTTCATACGGGTATCCCAGAGTTGACACAGTCTACTCTACTGCACTCTTTCTCGTTTCTTTTTTTTTCCCGAAATTTATGTTTCTATACAATTTGCTATTGCTATACATATATTTTGAATATGAATCATATTCAAATAAATATATGAATGATGATATCTAAACATTATTGTATTAATAAAGCTATGTATCAATTTCAATAATAATAAAGCTATGTTAGGTATCCATAGCTATGTATTTTTAGTTTTATTTTGTTTACATTTCTATACAATACATGTTTATTGCTTATACTATTGCTATACATATAGTTTAGTTTGAATATGAATGATATACTTGTAGAGCTAATCAATAATCATACCATACATATAATATAAATCATAAACATATTATGTATGTATGTACATAGAACAGAAATAAATTATACGATATTGTCTAGCTAGACTCTAGAGAGTAGACATAATATGTATGCATGTATGTTGTTGATGTATGTACAATGTACAAATTGTACATTGAAAATTGTATGAGATTTTTTGATTTGTTACAGACATTTATTGTGTATGAAAGTACATTTTGTAAAAATAAATTAAGCTAAAAAATGTGTGCATTCTATATAAAAGTTTGCTATTATTGGAATGAGTACATATAAATACATATATTTGTGATTATTCTAATAAAAATTCGTCACTTCTATTGAGGTATGTAATAATTTAATAAAATATGAAAAATTATTTGAGTATATACATATGTATCATGTATCATGTATGCATGTTTGTATTTTTGAAATTTTTTTAAGAATAAAATAAGGGTATTATTAAAATTTATAATAAATGTACAAAATAATTTTCATACAATTCACAAAATTATTTGTTGAAATTTGCATCAAAATTAATATTATGATTTATATACTACATATATTATGTATGCATCGTTATACAAGCATATACGTAATTATATGTATAAATAATAATTTATTATACGATATTATAGATATTATAGTTAATAACTTCAATTTTTATATCAACAAATTTTTTGTGGAATATTTAGGTAAAAGGAGAAAACAATATTCTTTTATTATTTTTGTTTTTTAAAAAATAATTAGACCAGACAATACAGCCAATACAGCCAACGACCACAGCCAATACAGGCTAAGGTCGTTATAGCAATCAATTTAATTTTAATTAATTACTTTATTGTTTATATTCTTATACTTTACTATAATAGTTTATACATATTTAGTTTTTAAGCAAATTTGAATGAATTAATAATAAAGAAAAATAAAAAAAAACTCCACAATTTACATAATATGTAAATATATCTCGCTAGTTATTACGTCGGTACTAGAACATCTGAAATTGTTGAAAAGTTAAAGATCAAGTTAAATAGAAACAGGATATGTTACGTTAATACGCATATCCCAGAGTTGACATAGTCAACTCTACCGCACTCTTCCTCGTTTTTTTATATCTCAAAAATGTATATATGTACTTGTATCTATGCATGACAAAAATTCAAACTGTACAATTTTTGTTAGCAAATTCAATATTAATTTTATGTTTGCTTTGTATTTATTTACAGTTTTTATTATTTTTTACTTCTGATATTTTTGAATGAAAAAAAAATCATGTACATACTTCCATACATATGTAAATGGATGTATGAATGAATGTACATATATTTTATATGCTTTTATATTAACTCTTCGGTGTCGGTGTCGGTTTATTTATTTATTTATTTGTCATTCTGTCACGCTATTATTATCTTCGTAATCTGTTAGCAACATTTGTAAGTGTTGTATGGTGCAGAGGAGAGTGTACAGGTTTCAAACGTGCGGGTCATTTTGTTGGAATCCAGTTAACATGCAACTTTTTTTTTTTTAACTATATATTCATCAACATTTTTTGAATAAAGTATGTATAAATTTTGTATATGTGAATTTAAAACTTACATTTTTATCTCTTATTCATGCATACGAACATACACATTATATTTTTGATCTTTCCTCCTATAATAGTGTAATGTCGATGTCCATTGCACGTGTTGTTTTGTATTAGCATATTTAGCAAAACACAATACATACAATATTTTTATTTATGTTGCTAAATTATTTTGTTTAAAACATTTGTTTAGGATTTAAATCGAAATATTTGCTGTCAACATTCTTTAATGCATATTGAATATGCATGGTTAAAAATTAAGATTTTATGTTCGTAATATTATGTTCAGAAAATATGTAAGTGTTGTGTAGTGCAGAGTAGAGTGTACAGGTTTTGAAAGTGAGGGTAATTTGGTTCGAATCCAATTCGTGTATGTACATTTTTTTTTTTTTTGTTACCGGTATTCTTCAACATTTTTTTAATAAAATTTTATGTATAATACACACATATTATTTGATCTTTCTCCTCCTATAATAATTTAGTTCAATCAATCTTGATGTGCACATGTGTTTTGTATTAGGCTTTAGTAAAACACAAAATATATAGGTACAATATTTTTATGTTGCTAAATTATTTTGTTTTAAAACATTTGTTTAGGATGTAAATCAGAATATTTGTTGTCAACATTCTTTATTGCATATTGAATATGCATGACGTTAAAAATTAATGTTTTATATGTTTTATTTAGGAACATTTATTATGTATATTGTGTATATAGATATACATATAAAATTTTATTCAAAATAATTCTCTATTTCAAAATAATTCTAATTGCCAAATTCAAACTACATACATACATAATATTTTTTTTGTATGTACATAGTAAAGAATATAAAAAGTAAAGATCGTTACAAAATTATGCTTTTGCGCATTACGAATTATGATTTACAAACTAAATTTTGTCAACAGAAAAAATGAAAACTACGTACGTACATAATATTATGTTAAACTAATTTCCTAAATTATTTTGTTCCGCTCCATTTGTTTATAATTTAAATCAAGATATTTGTTTACAATTTTTACTGCATGATCTTCTTAAGCGATTAGTAGGTACCAGGTAGGTGTTAAAGGTTAGATGTTTGTTTGGATATACGATATACTACAATACTATACTATAGAAATATGCAGAAAAATACATTTCTGGATATCATTTTCATACGTGTTAGAAATGTTGCTTCAACTAAAATTGGATTGTAATATTAAATAATCACAGTATTTTGGTACATATTTTACCCTTCGAGGTATTTTAATTATTTATGAATTACTGGAATAAAAAATTTTTACTCTTGCTGTAATGGAATCGATTTAACATCTCTTAATTTACTTAAACATTTGGTATAAAATTGCAAAAAATTACAAAATTCCAAAACACACAATTATTATGAAACTGCACAAATGGAACTCAGGGGGAAAAATAATAAATTATACGATAAACTATTTAATAAATAGAAAAATATTAATAAAAATAAACGGTATCAAATCCAATACTAGAAACATAGAAAACGGCATTCCGTAAGCATCACCTCTATCAATCCAATTCTTCAACTTATATATAAATAGCTTAAGTACCAAACTAAACAGCATTAAAAATTTACATCACGCAATATACGCCGATAATATCATTTTGCTAGCAACAGGCACTAAGTTAAATAGAACGAACATCACCAATCAAAAAAACTGGACAATTCAAAATGGAGGAAACATAGCCAAAGATAAAACGGAAATTGCTTACTTTTGTAAAAAGAAGAGTTGTCAAGAAGATTCAATCGTATTAAACCAGAAAACAGCTCAATACAAGGAAAATATAGAAATTCTAGGAGTCACTCTAAGCTAAAATTTAAAATATAATCACCACGTCAGGAAAACAATATTAAATTTAAATAGTACAAATAGTTTGTTAAGGTACATATGTAAAAAAATTTTGGTCCGCCGATAGATGTAGCAGTCAAAATTTGCAAAAAACATACAATACGGAAAGCTGGATTATGCCTTGACAATGTACTGGCATAGTACGAAAGGAAACATTGACAAATTACAGAAAATATGAAATCAATCAGCTAAAATCGCTCTAGGAGCCCTAAACCAAACCAGAGTAGATGCACTTTTAGCGGAAGCCAATTTTCCTACAGTCATAAAGCGAAGAGACGTGCTCTCCCTCTAAAATGGTAGCCAAAGCGCACCTTAACCCAGTACATCAGCTCTATAAAATTATCTAGAATACAATACAGGAAACTATACCAGCACATAAAAGTCCAACAATTAATAAATCAATCTCAATAGGAAAGAAAACTACAGCAATTCCTAACCTGAAAATAGTAGATAAAACAATAGACCAACCGACTTGAATTAGTTGGAGAGAAAACATAATTGATACTTTGGGCAATTATCCGAAAAACAACACAACGAACAGTCAATATATGCAGCTATATCTGGACATTATACAGCAGCATCCAAGTAACCATAACATTTACACAGAAAACATTTCCGTCGGAAAATGAAAATGAAGTAGGACTTTCAATCATACAACATAATACTCTTTTACAAAATGGTATCATCAATTCCAGCACCTTAATTTTTACAGCAGAACAGCAATTAACGCAGTTTTAAACTTAGCAAAATCATTTAATAACTACACAAACATATTCACCGATAGTCTCAGTGTAATAAAAGCCTTATCTAATACAAACAACAGAGATCACACAATCACAACAATAAGAAACAAAATTATAGATCAAAAAGGAAAAATCAAGATAATCTGGATTTCAGGCCATTTTCGTATTAGTGGAAATGAACAAACTGACCGTGAGGCAAAACTGGCAGCAAAGAGTCCCGTGTTAGAAATATTACCAAACGCATATATACGCGCAAAAAAAGAAATAGTTACCTACAATGACACAATAAAACAAAGAACTTGGAACAAGTCAGATTCCCTTTTGAAATTTCATTCGCCAAACATTAATCAGATCAAAGCAGTTCAAAAAACAAATCGAACTCTAGGAGTGAAACTCACAAGGATAAGGCTCGGATGCACCGAGGTCACACACAGATATAAATTTGAAAAACAAGCATTATGCAGTTTTTACAGCAATATTCTTACTATCAAACATATAGTAACAGAATGCCCATATATCCCTAATCAGGTAACTACAGAGATACTAAAATTCAGCAATAACCTGGACATATCAAAAATGATATGATCCTCAAAAGATCACAATATCTGGGAGGATATCTAAAAAGAAAAAAAAAACAAATAAGAACACATGAATATAAAACAGCAACTAAAAAACATTAAAAAGAAAAAAGTAAGATAATTGTAAGATGGCCCAAATCATAAAGAGAAAAGGACCCAAAAATTTTAAAGTATTATTTACTAATACTTGGAAATAAAATAATAATAATAATAACATATGTAAATGCATTATAGGGACGTATTAATATTATATTTGCTATACTTTGTAGTAAGTATAAATTAATATATGTATCTATATATATTTGCCGCTCAGTATTAAATGGTGCTATAACATGTATATTAGGAAAAGTAAAAGGACCCATAAATTCTCATAAAGAGAAAAGGACCCAAAAATTTTAAAGTATTATTTACTAATACTTGGAAATAAAATAATAATAATAATAACATATGTAAATGCATTATAGGGACATATTAATATTATATTTGCTATACTTTGTAGTAAGTATAAATTAATATATGTATCTATATATATTTGCCGCTCAGTATTAAATGGTGCTATAACATGTATATTAGGAAAAGTTTTGTATTGTAATCGTTAGGCTGTAGGTTAGAATCTGAGTTGGAAGAATCATATATACTCCAATGTATGGGTATATTATATAATCATATATAATCATGAATCATAGTTTCAGAAATTATAAATCTCACCCAAATTATTTTAAAATAATGAAAAATTAAAAAACTAATATTATAAGTAGAGTCATAGACATAATAACGGATTCGTACGGCTATTTAAGAGTTGACAAGGGCAACTGTATTCTTTCTCGTTCGTTTTTATGTCCTACCTACACGGTTTCACCGATTGAGTTCAAACTTTGTAGAAACGCAGCTCCGTACAAAAAAATTCACTGAATCGATAAAGTCAGGACTCATTGACAGGTTACTTTAATGGCTATAAAGAACAAGTTTGACAAATTTTTGAAAAGTTCTGTTAGTCCATTCCGGCACTATAACAATTTAAAGAATTTTCGTTTTTTTATGGTCATGTCTATACGATTGGCCCAATTAAGTTAAAATTTTGTCAAAACGTAGTTCTCTACGAAAGGAGTACGCTGGATCCATAAGGTTGGAATCCGTTAACCCCTTTTGAGATTTAAGAAATGTTAGATGCGGTAAGAGATTTCAAAGAAATGTTTGTCTTTCATGATTAATCTCTATAGGGTTAAACCGTTTCAGTGCAAAATATGTTGAAAAGTAGATCCTTACCTAAAAGATCCGCTGGATTAATTTGGTTGCATTCCGTTAGACCTTTCTGGAATGTGGATCTGTCAAAAAAAGTTTCTAACCGAATCGTTTTCAAAATTTCAGAAGACTTTCTAATTAAATTTTCATATTTTGATTATCCTGTCCATGTGGTTTGACTGATTAAGTTTAAATTTTCTAGAAATATTGTACCTTACTAAAGGAGTTTCCAGGATCAAAGTTATTGTAGTCAATTTCAATTATTTGAAAGTTTCTATAACTTTAAAAAACAACTCGCGTAAAAAGTGATATGAGATAAGAATTACAATATTCCTTATTTTGTATTAGTTATATATAACAAAGAAGAATACAGTTGAAAGCATTTTGGAACATATTATCTAACGATTATGAATCCAAAACTAATATTAAATGCATGCATACGAGATTATATTATTATATATCGTCATACATCACAATATTTTTTAAAAATATTTCATTCATAAAATAATTTCTTATAAATACAATAATTTGGAAATGTGCTAAAAAAAACTTTTTTAGTTACGGCCACTATAAGAATTGAACAAATGATAGTATAAATTTTAAATGCTTTAGCTGAATTTTTTTTTTTGTTGCTAGCGTATCTAAGTGCATAGAAAGTGATTACGTATGGGTGTCTATTACTAAAAGAGTTACTTTATAGAATTAATTAGACAGTATAATACAAATTTTCTCTTTAATTATTTTGATTCCTTTTGTAACCAACTTTCTTCGATTTTAATAATTAACCGCACTTTTAAATTTTATTGTAGTTAAATTGAAATAACTAATCCCGCTTATTAAATCTATCGACTTGATCGAAAGACTCAACTACGTTGACTAGCCTTTCTCTTTCTTTTATAAAAGCAAGAGAGAAGATATGATCAGCAATAACAGAGAAGGGATTTTGTCTTTTATCATTTTAAACTTTTATTGCTTCACATTCGACCATCCGACTCTACACATCGTTTCGCTGACCTAAATACTACAGCTAGTCATCATCATTTATTAATTTTATATTACTTTACTTTTACTACATCATACTTTTGAGTCAGTTTTATCAGAATTAATTCGAATTACTCTTACTACATTTACATAACGCAAAGCTTGATTAGTTATTTATTATACTTATCGAGCCTGCATACTTATATTATTTTTTTCAATTTGACAACGCATATTACCAAAACAAACATTTCAATTATGTGCTTACGAATGATTTGGTTAAAAATAAAAGATGTCTAAAGCATATTAGTAATTCAACTCTAGAGGAACAATATTTATATTACATAACATTAACAAATTAAAATTTTCAATAAATGCCAATGCATATTGATATCGATGTTTTCATGTACATCATTTTCAAAATTTAGCCAAATGTTATTATTTCTCATTTCTCATCTGGTCATAATAGAATTCATTTTTCCAAATTTAATTCCATAATCAGAGTTAGTGTCGTTATTTAGATATATCATTTCTTAATTATTGTACTTCTCAGCAATCTAAAATTCTTTTAACAAAATATAATATCGTATTTTGTTTTAATAAATTTTATTCCAGAATATTAAATTCTAACAAACAAAAATATAGTTAGATCAGAATTTAAAAAATTAATAATAAGTAATAATAAGTAATATTATTGCTTTTAATCTGAATTAAAAGCAATAATATTTAAAAATAATTAAATATGTTAGGAAATTATTTTTTTCTTGTTTTTTTTTTTAAATATTTATTCGTCTTCATCATCTGGTGCATCACTCAAATCGAGTTCGGAGATTTCATCCAGCTTCAACCAAAGTTTCATTTTGTCAGCAGCAAATACGGACTTAAATGGTTTCGATATGATTTGTATCGTTTGAGGTTGAACAACCTCATACCGGTCATTTGGTAAAATTTTATTTACGGTATAAGGACCTTTATAGCGAGGCAACAATTCTTTTGATGTCCCGGTTGTCGATTAATCTGCTTTGATCAATATCAAATCACCTTGTTAATATGTTTGCGGAAGTTTATTATTTTGATTTATTTTATTAGCTTTTTGAATTTGCTTTTTTTTAATTCGTGATTCAATTAACTTTCTAAAATTTTCTATTTCAGTGCAGTCAGTCTGAATATTTTCATTATATTATTATTATATTCTATTTTCATGTGCATAATGCCAATGGCAATTTATTAAAAACCATATTTGCCGGTTCGTAAGTTAGAATTAATTTTTGTGCACTGCATCCAGTGATCTCATGTGTAATATTATTTAAACCATATTAAACTGCAGACACACATTCATCCCAATCTTTTCCTGAAAAGTCTTTTGTAATCTAGCAATTGTAGAGTTGAGAGTTGAGCAATTGTAGAGAAAGAGAAATACTCTTTCAATTTGACCGTTTGAGCGAGGAGTTCTAGCAGCAGTGATGATGGATATAATTTTCGTTGCAATAATTTCCAAATTTTCGAGACGAGAATGCTGTACCCCTATCACTAATAATACGAGTTGGCTTTCCAAAATACTGGGAGATAACATTTACATATTTGGAAAAGTCATCAATTCCTATCAAATAACAATTACAATTCTTACTTTTAGGAAAGATTAAGTTTACATGAATGTTGTGGAACGGTATTCCTATTTTTGGTATCGGATGTAAATGGTAACTAGTTTCGTCTTCACAACGTTTATTAAATTTGCATTGCAAAGAATTGTGAATATATTTTTTTACTAGAGATCTTAAGTTTGAAAAATAATAATTTTTCTTGATTACAGTATTCGCTAATGGAAAAGTGACCATCATTCATCATTACAAGATTGAATTATTTTCCATCTTAATGCCTTAGGAACTACAAATTTCAACTTATTTTCAATTTTTTAACATAATTTATTTTTTTCAATAACGTATTTTTATACCCTTACGATAGGATCGGGTATAATAAAATTACTCCTCCGTTTGTAACACCTCGAAATAAGCGAGCTAGATATACCTTCAAAAGTATGGATCGGATCAGAAAAAAATTCTAAGTCGATTGAGCCATGTCCGTCCGTCCGTCCGTTCGTCAGCACGCTAACTCAAAAACTAAGAAAGCTAGAATCTTGAAATTTACACAAAATATTCTAGGAGCAATTCAAAATATTCTAGTTCCCTATTTTTTTTGGTTGAGTTCCGACCAAAACTTCGAATAGCTCTCGAAAACCTAACTTTTATATCCCCACATTTTTTTTGAAATAGAGCTATGAAATTTTAACTGCTGATAGATGTCACAAAAATATTAATTTTATTTTTAATAATTTTTTTTTGTAGCCCCACCCGTTACGGAGCAACAGCTTCCCAAAGGTTCAAAAAAACTCTATATTTAAATTGTTATAGCACAAGTTGTATAAGGTATATCTTCATTTTGAAAACGGCAAACGATTACTACTTTTATTAGCTTTAAAAGTATATATACAATAAATATATACTTGTATATATAAAATCCTTTAACCCTTCTATCTTCTAAACGGTTTAAGTTGGAAACTTGCAATTTTGATAGAAGTTAGATCTTAATAAGTATGAATCATTTCAGAAATTTTTTTTGTATCAGCCCCCGTTTAGGATCTGTAAGGGGTGAAAAACTGAAAATTTCCTATTTTTAAACACCTGTAATTTGAACACCTGTTAAATTTTTTTTGAAGTAATACACAAAAATTAAAGCTTCAACATTATACTCTTATTTCTGTTAACAACTTTTTTTAATAATATAGGGTTACTTTATAATTGACGAAAGTGTTACTAGATTTTTTCAAATGTTCTAACAAATTTCTTTAACGAATTTTTTGCATTTTGTTTTACTCGATAAATTGAAATTGTTGAGGATATAATGCGTAGTACAAAAAAATGTAAATAAATAAACAACATAACAGTTGCTTGAAGAATTTTTAATTATATGATATTGATATACATACATACTTATATAATATCATGTTTATTTACATATCATATATGTCACTGATGAAAGAATGATGAGAGTATAGATGTATATTATATAGCGCCGTATTTACATATATATATATGCATTTTATTGTGCTTATAAGAAATTATTCTATGAATGGAAATATTTTTAAAGAAATATTACAATGTATGGCGATATACTTATAGCAATATAAATATGCTATGTGCGCATTAATATAATGTAATATTTAAAATTATATTTACTGTTTTGTAATTTAATATACATTTGCCGCTTAGCATTAAATGGTATTTAGAATATTTGGAAATGTTAGATAGATAATCGTTATTCGGAAGGTTAGAATCTGCTTTTGAAGAATGTATACACATATAGTTTGAGTATATGTACAACCCATAGTCCTAGAAATTATAAAATTCACCCAAATTATTTTAAAATTATAAAATATTAAAAAAATAATATTGTAAGCAGAGTGACAGGTTGTGAACATACTAACGGTTCGTACGGGTATCTAAGAGTTGACAAAGGCAACTGTATTCTTCCACGTTTTTTATGGTATTGAGGTTTTTGTTGGTGCTCCCTGTTCTAATATTTGAATTATTTCTCTTAATTATGGATCTTGGCGTTATAAAATAGATATTCAGTCGAGGGTAGATATAGTTACACTCATTTGAATAAAGGTAACAGGATTCGTGTCAATACCTTCAGAAACTGGACTTCGGCTTAAATTATCTACATAAGCCTGTTTTTTACCTACATAAGCCTGTTCATCTGTTTTTCAGGTCTATGGATCATTTCGAAATTGAATTCTTGAATTTTTTAGCCACCATCTACCGATTCGTGCAATCAATGAGTGAATTTTAAAGATTTTACAATCGGTTACAATAGTAAACTTCTTATTATTATACCCTACACCTAAAGTATAGGGTATATTAACTTTAGTATGGTGTTTGTAACCACCAAAAGGAAGCGAGTTAGATATGATATAGATATTTAACGATGTCCGTCAGTCCGTTCGCACGATAACTCAAAAACTAATAAAGCTATCTTGATGAAATTGATATAGTGGGTTACTAATTACGAAAGGAAGGCTAAGTTCGAATTTGGACAAAATCGGTTAATCGGTTCGGATTCTGGAGGCTTCCGATAGAATCCGGAGCAAACGAGATTATCTCCAAAACCTACAAAGATACAACCTTTAAATTTTGCACAATGATGTTCCTTCTCGTTCGATTTGTGTCTCTGAAATTTAAGAGGATTTGGTCCATGGGTTTGGATTTGGGAAGCTTCCGAACGAGCACCAGAGCAAATGAGATTATCTCCAAAACCAATAAAGATATAACCTTCAAATTTGACAGAGTGGTGTTCTTTCATGTTTTATTTAAGTCTCTAAAATTTAAGAGAATGTGGTCCATGGGTTCGGATTTTGGAAGCTTCCGAACGAGCCCCAGAGCAAACGAGATTATCTCCAAAATCAACAAAAATAGAACTTTTAAATTTTGTACAATGATGTTCCTTCCCGTTCGATTTATATCTCTGAAATTTAAGAGGATTTGATCCATGGGTTTAGATTTTGGAAGCTTCCGAACGAGCCCCAGAGCAAATGAGATTATCTCCAAAAACAACAAAGATATAACCTTTAAATTTGACAGAATGGTGTTCTTTCATGTTTGATTTAGGTCTCTGAAATTTGAAAAAATTTGGTCTTTGGGTTCGGATTTTGAAAGCTTCCGAACGAGCCTCAGAGCAAATCATATTATCTTCAAAAACAAAACAAAGATATAACCTTTAAATTTGGCAGAATGGTGTTCTTTCATGTTTGATTTAGGTTTCTGAAATTTGAGAGGATTTGGTCCTTGGGTTCGGATTTTGGAAGCTTCCGAACGAGCCCTAGAGCAAACGAGTATATCTCCACAACCAACAAAGATAGAATCTTTATTTTTAGTACGAGAGTGTGCTCTTATGTATCCTTTTCTATAAAATTGGAAACTGACATTTGAAAGAATTTGAACCATGGGTTCGTATTTTGGAAACTTCCGGACGAGCATAAAAGTAACGAGCATATCTTCAAAACCAACAAAAGTAGAACCTTTAAATTTAGTACAATGGTGTTCTGGCATGTTTTCTTTATGTTCCTGAGATGGATTCGATGAATTAGAGTGGCAATTCGGGTACCTGACACACACCTCCCAAGGACTAACAGTCTTCGAAATTAATAAATCCCAAGAGGATGCCTCTTTTATGTTCCTGAAATTCGAGTTGAATAAGACAGAAAAGGGAAGAAGTTCAAGCAGCTGCCAAAAAAACTTATGGATTTTTAATTTAATTCGAATTATTCAGGTGTAGGGTATTAATAGGTCGGTTGCATCGACTTACTGTTATATTTACTTGTTTTTTTTTTGTTTAATTAAACATATTAATAACTTGATATAATAAAATATAAGAACATTTTTTTTAATACTTAGTAAAATTATAATTTTAAACGTTATTTAAATAAATGTTTTTTTCTTATTTATTTATATTCTAATTTATAACGCCTACATTATTCAGCTATGCTGGTATTGATGACAGTAGCGTTGACGTAACCAAGCATGTATTCAATTTGATTTGTATAATTAGAAACCATATTATGTAATTAGTGCAGGTAAATTCCTATGAGTTAGCAATTTAATTCCAGTTATGTAGTTAATAAGATTAATTATTAAGAATCAATTTAAAGTAATAGGGTGAATTTTAATGAAAATAAAGAGCCGTTTACTAAATAGAATAGTGTAATATTGTTCAAATTCTTAACGTAAACGGGTAGTGAATTGTATAGTCTTATAGATGACACTAATAATGAATTTTTATGCTGCTGAGTTCGACTTAATGGTATGCAGATGATTAGTTAACCTTGTAGGCTACCATGTACGTTAAACTAAAGTGTAGCATGAGAAATGACACCATTGTAAGTAGCAACAGTTGTACCATGGTGTGCTACTTGCGAACATTTTAGAAGTTTATTTTCTTTTTCCATTCGTTAGATAATTTGTTTGCGAAGGGGGTGTAATTTTTTGCTAATTACTTAAATTTAGTTTTAAAAATAAATAAAATTAGTTTTTAATAATTAATACTACAAAATTATTAAACATGTAAGTATATAAATTTGTCATTTATATAATTTGTGATAAGTAAAGTTCTATGTTTAAACACAAACTGTTTTAATTATACTTTGTTTAAAAAAATTTTTTTATCGATAGCATCCCAATTTTCTATTATAAATATCGAACGAATCCCCACTAACAAGAAAGTTGTTTAAATTTAGGATCGGATATACTTTACTTTAGGATATACTTTACTGTTTTATAAGTATAAAATTGCATTTTTTATTAAAATTGTTGTTTCAATTTCGAATTCTAATCTCTGAAAGGACTATTTACCAAGCCATATCACTCTTATTATATACTGTGTGAAGAGACCTTTCTAACAGTGTAAAAATAATACAGCGTGTCTTTGAAAATTTATAAAGTATTGTGGTTTCTAGAAAGCCTAGAGACATTTTTTTTTTTATACAAAACTTTTACGTTTGAACTGAATCTCAGAAACGGTAACACTGATTAAGATAGATATTTATTAAAGACAAGATATTTATTAAAGGCAATAGTAGGCTCTACAATGTTGTAAAAAATTGGTTCCTGTATACTATCGTAAACGAAAATATAACAGTTTAAGTAAAATACTACAAAATGTTAGGAAAATTTAAAAATAATCAATTTGACCTTAAATGACCTTTGTGCGAAAAGTCATTTTCTATCAAATATAGATGACATCACTAGGTACCGTTATGTAAAATTTCAAGATAATCGAACAATGTATCTAAAGTAAAGTACCCTTAAGATCAATTCTTTTTTTGAATTTTGTAAAGCGAAAAGTAAAGTTAAGATTAATTCTTGAATTTTGTGAATTTGAGACTAAAGTTAAGATTAATTTTTGAATTTTGTGAATTTAATAAGATTAATTATTTTTTTTGGAATTTGTTATTTGAAACTTCATGACTTCAACTTAAATTTAGACTATGTTATAGTACTTATAGTACTTTTTTTGTGATAAATTAAAATTAAAATTTTGAACTAAATTACAAATTTAACTTAAATTTAGATTAATTTATACTTATTAATTAAACTTTGTTTTGTGATAAATTAAAATATTGAACTAAAAAAATAAACTATTGAATTTTATTATTGACTAATTTTTATATTAAAAATAAATAAAACGAATGCAAAATATTCTAGATGGTAGAAAATAAAATTTATGTTTTATTTTAAAATTTAATTTTAATTGTTTACGATTTTACAAACAAATATCTAAATGCCAATTTTAAAAATGTTAGAAAGAAAAACAAATGTCAAAGTGTCAATTTTAAAAATTTTCAATGGCATACAATTTTGGGATGCGTTTTTGTTATTCGAATGCGCAAATTTTTGCGATGGTTTTTTTACATGGTGGGGGCCATGGTATCATATTCATGAACCCCACTTTTCCCTTCTAATGACGATGTCTGATTTATAACGGTTATTGACAATTTTACATATACATCCATATTCTTGAAAACATATCATACGAAGAGTATCACTGACGCGATGCATTATTAATCATTTTGTGTTTCTTTTTTAACTCGGAGTGTGCACAGAGCACGATCTGTAAGCTCGAAATAATTTCTCAGATTTCATAGAGTTGTCAAAATAAAAAATTAAGAATAAAATAACAATACCGTCATTAAAAAAAATCTTGTGCATAGATACACATTTTTTTTTAAATTATTTTTTTAAATTTTATTAGATGAAATTTTTCATAAATTAACTTTGTTTTTTTTTTTTGTTTTTTAAATAAATTCCTTTTATATCTATATTATTACATTTTAAATAATGAAATAAAATAAAAAATAATAACGTTAGGAAATAATTTGGATAAAAATTGACAATTTGTGCTCTGAGCCTTTTTTTTGTAACTCAGACCAGTCAGAGTTCATATAAAAGTTTGCTGGGAGCATTATTCGCTCTGAGCGCTCGACATCTGCTCTGAGCATTGATCTGATGAGAAAAAGAAAAACACCCTTCGTTATTTGCAAGATGCTAAAGGGATGTTTTTAATTAGACGTGATATCAACTGTCAAAAGCATCGTGTGAGGTGTTTCTGCACGTTTCTGCACGACGACGCACGACGAAGTATAAATTAAAAATAAATTAAGAAAAAGTGAATGTTGTTTTGTTTAGTATATTATTTATAAATTATACTAAACTTATGTTTAGTATACAATATACAGTATTTATGTATAGTATACAATATTTTATAAATTGAACTAGCATCGGAGTACATACATAGTGATAAGTTGCAAGAAGCTACTTGCGAACTAGAAGTCGGACTGACATGATTTAAAAAAGGTAATCCCCGATTTTGTTGTAGAATTAAAATATTAAAACTTTACGTCCGCCCAAAAAAACGCTCTCAAAAACTAGGGTGGTACTTTTTGGTACTTGTCTTATTTTTTTTTTTTAATTTCTAGTACAGTATCGGGGACTAGGTATTTTTAATCACTTCGGTCCGACTTCCGGTTCGAAAGATATGACGGCTTCTTCCAACTTCTGAGTATTTTCATTTACTATTTAAAAATCAAACTTTTTTTAAATAATTTTAGCTGAATATTTATTGACGTTTAAATATGACAAAGTTTTAATTTGACAGTAAATTACTACCAACATTACAAAAATTTTCATCGTGATTCTAAATACCAGAAATACATTTTAGACTAGACGTGACTTGATTCACGTCAGTGACGAGCTTTCAAGAATATGGGTGATTTATTTACACTTTTCCAAGGTTTTTAATTAGTTGAGTGTTACAACATTACAATAATCGTATACATTGGTGTTAAAAACGGTAAGTTGAAGAAAATATTGAGTGATTTAATCATAAGAGCGCTTATACTATTTTGATTGTATATACTACAAAACGACTAACACGTTAAATTATAACTGACGTGAGAAAGGATGTGACCATTATATATTAAATTAGCACATTTGTTTGATAACTTCACAGTTGCTCTTCTTATGGCACCAAGTTTTTTCCCTTGCCACTCCTATGAGGAGCAATGGCATCCACTTAGTCATTTATTATTCATTTTTCACTAATGAATAATGAATTCAGCTTCAGTTTCTGGAATAATTATTTCACTTAGCCGTTGATTACCCCTTGTACAAGACTTTCAGGCGTTTCTTTGGTTCTACGCACTCTATTATCTTACACAAGAATTATATTTTTATTATTAATTTATTATATACTAGCTGGCCATATTATATACATAGAATGACGAAGTTAATTATGGTATATTTTATTTTTATATTTATTTATTTATTTATTTTATTTATTTATTTTTATTTATTTATTCATTTCTCAAAAAGAGCTCTGTGAAGCTCGTACAGAGAGTATGCTCGTATGCATTGGCGACTGTAGTAAATTTAGGTAAAATGAAATTGAAAGAGTGGTAAAAAAATTTTGTTCTAGATGAGTACTCTATATAGTATAGTTTTTTTATGTCAGAAGTCAGCACAGCACACTAACAATGAAGGAATTACCCTAATTGTATAGAAAATAATATATATATTGTACTATACTAACAGTATCCTGAATCCGGCCAATAAATCAATTAATTATGTCTAGCTTAGATATAAACCTAACCCGAAAATTTAGTGACTGTATTATTTTTTTTAATTACGTGAAAATCCCGGGAATTTTGGTTGAAATCGCGGGATTACGGGATTCTATTTTACTACAGGGATCTCTCAAACGGGCCCTAATTCATAGGTATTTGTTTTTTGCAATTTCGGAATAGTGTATAATTTGTACTTTACTAAATAATGCAGTAAATAAAAAGAAAAGAAGTTATTCTGGAATTGGACCAGAGTCAGACACTCTAAATATGTATACTAATAAGAAGAAATGAAAAAACACTATAAAAATATTTTGTAACTAATTAGCTAACAAAGTGAATAGTAATAAAAATTTATAATGCACGAAAAAGACAATAAAAAAAACGATTTGAAATTGAAACCAAAAAGAATAAAATACTCATTTGGTTACCCACCTGAATAATATACACACAATTCCAATTTCAGTTATCTCTGTTCTATTACATTATACTCACACACCAACAAATTTATTTGAGTACCCGTAATAAATTACCATCTAAAAATATATAGTGTTGTTTTTAGCACATTTCCAAAAAATTTTTGAAAAAATGTGCTTATTAGTTTCACTCTGTCCGTCCGTCCGTTCGTTCGTCTGTTTACAAAACTTCTACACCGTTAAAGATATAGAAAAAAAATTTTAACTATGGGTAGGTCTCATAAAAAAAATAATTTTGTGAAACAACTTTTTCTTGTTTTTGTTCAACGTTCTTGTCTTGTTCTTGTTCAACTTTAATTTTGTGAAAGATTTTTTCAATCTGAAAACGTCATTCGATAGGTATTTCTTTTATCTTTGTAAATTAATGTCAGTATTTAAATTTACTGTTATGTGAAAACCAAATTTTGCCTGATTTTTCTACTTTCATAACTCCGGCACGCCTTTAGATAGGAATCTGAAATTTTTAGACAAGCAAGAACTAGCATAAGCGAACATAGAATTAGCATAAGTTTCCTCAGAAAATTTTTTGATAGCAGCCCCTATTTAAGAGTTATAACGCCTCAAAAATTGAAAATTTGCTATTTTTAGACACCTGTAACTTAGGCACCTGTACAAATTTTTCTTCGGCGAGACATAAAAATTAAAGATTCAATAATATATTTTTACGTGTGTTAACGGGTTTTTTTAGTTTTATAGGATTCCGGACTTACAGCCCCTCAAAATTTCAAAAAATAGGACACTTTTTCCACGTTTTTTCTTATTACATGAAATTTTCAAATTTTTGTGCAAGTCACAATTCTAAACAGTTTGTATTGAGTTTTGGAAATGTGCGCTTTTAAAAACCGTTGGTTTACATTCTACCTTGTTTTCTTTCCTTTTACCGTCGCTCGTACCTAATGCATCAAAGTTTGAAAAATTAAAAATTTTTTCCAATTAGAAATTATATCTATACCGTATACATTGTAGCTATGTATATTTCATTTTTTTTTTCTATATATAATAGAACATATCCAACACAACACTTTAAAATGAATGCATTTGTTACACATCATTTTTTTGGACAAATATAATATAAATATAAATTACAATATGATATTAATTACAATTCATAAGACATAAATACTTATTTTTAATTTAATTATATTATACTAATTAAATATTATAAGAAAAATCTATGTTATTTTTTATTAAATATTAATCCATATGACCCAGTCGGGTTTTGAAACCGAGACCTTTCGTATGAAAGGCCGGTGTCTTAACCACTACACCATTTACTGGATAATGGCGCCAGGTCATGGTATAATTTTCTGCTTTGTCTTAGTTAGATGTGGCGTCCAAGTGAAGTTGTCATTCAAATTAAATACTTGTTTTGATCTACTCTTGGGATTTGCTTACTAAGCAGATGTAAGGAGAGATTGACAGCAAGTTTATTTCAATTTTTGAATAACAATTTGGTTTTCTCAATATTGATTGTCAGCTTATTACCTATCAAGTGATTATGACATATATTTATTAACATTATCTATCTTCATTAACATTATATTCTAGCACATTTACATCATCATCACAGAAAAACAAGCACGTATCATCAGCAAGTTATAAGTAGCTTTTAAATTTACATATATCATATTATTCACAAACAGCAAATACAGAGTTGAGCCCTGAGGTACATCAAGCATAGTAGATAATTCATTGCTAGTAACCCCATTTATTTTTGTGCACATCATTCTGTTTGAGAAATAACTCCTTAGCAGGTTGTTCCAGTTACCTATAATGCCAATTTCGTCCAGTCTATTAAGTAGTAGATCATGGTTGACTGTGTCAAAGACCATTATGAAGATCTATAAAAACGGTACAGGCATATTGGCCACAGTCAAGTGCATTATGTATTGAATGCTTGAAAGCCGAATTGGTTTTGATCAAGTATTTTAAAATTTAGAAGAAAGTCGATTATTCTTCTATTGATTATCTTTTCATAAATTTTAGCGAAGAAACTTTGCAGAGCTATAGACCTTTAGTTCCTAACACCACTCTTAGTCCCACCTTTGTGAACTGGCACAATAATTGACTTTTTCAAAATATTACGAAAGGAAGACTTTTTCGTGAAAGTTATGTTTAGGAATTTGGTAATAACTGGGCTTAATACATATTTTAATTCTTTCACATCCCTAGAAGAAATGCCATCATACCCAGTAGACGAAACTATTTTAAGTTCACTAATAACATTTATAACTTCAACGACTTTAACGGGGTATAAAAAAAAGTATGATTATAAATAATAAAAAATACTTAAATCTTTCTAAATTATTTATGACAGCCAAAGCTTCAAGTTCATATATAGTTCACATATTTTTATAGTGTAGTGTCATTGTCTAAAAAACTATGTTTGTCTGAAAGTGAAATATTAAATTATATCATTTCGGCGTTGGCAGCCAGAGAGTTAAGTGATCGACTTGAAACTGCCAAATCTGAAACACTAAATGGTACTCTTAAAGAGCTAAAATCTTTAGAATCTATGAATGAGAATCTTAGAATTACAAAACAATTTCAAATTGCAGTTAGAGATAAATTCAAATTTTTCAATGCGTTTATCCATTCACGCCGTAATATGTTTTTGCTCTGGATCAAATACTGGAATTAATGATTTATCTTCCACTAAAGACATTCTTATTCCCTCATATCGATGAGGGAATACAAACAGATCTGTTGAAATGTTTCTTGAAGGTTCTGGAATATTTGAAGAGTTTTTAGATCTGAGTCATCTAACTGCTTCTCCAAATCCAATATTTCTTTGTTGAATATGTCGTACTTGTTTGTTCAGTTTTACGTTTCCTTGAAGCTCTAAGCTTAACATTATCTTTTAGAGACTGTTGATTTAAATTGACCTCCATTTTATTTTTTAATTTCTTCTTTTTTTTTCTATGTTAATATACGACTTTACTCGTTCAATATTTTCAACACAATGCAAAATCAAATAATAATAAGAATCATTAATATTTAACTGCAACTAAAATTTTTGGTTTTTTTTTTTTTGAGCAGAAGAACCACACACATATTATTATAAGTAATCGCAAGTAATAGAAAGAAACAATCTTTAACTTATCTGTATTGAATCATTAAAGTCAGCATATTTAAATGTAACGATGAGACATCTATATAAA
This sequence comes from Poecilobothrus nobilitatus, assembly GCA_947095535.1. NCBI lineage: Eukaryota > Metazoa > Arthropoda > Insecta > Diptera > Dolichopodidae > Poecilobothrus > Poecilobothrus nobilitatus. The sequence goes on from OX352773.1 coordinate 131,266,680, forward strand.
TTACAGTCGTTAAGTAACTTGAGTTTAATCCCACTTCTAAAAATGTACCAAACTTTCTTCGATATTAATAATTTAATTTTTTTTAGTTCAATTTCTCTGCCACATAAATGTGGCATGGAAATTACACAACCTTTCATTTTCTATTGTGGCTGTAAATGTCGTAAGTGGGAATTATTCCTACGACGCGTGTGGGAATTAACCCATACTCGGTGTTTACAGCGTATTTTATACGCTCTTACCCACTAGGCCACCGAGGCTCCTGATTTTAATAATTAACCGCACTTTTAAATTTTATTATAATTAAATTGAAATAACTAATCATCGCACCCGCTTGTTAAATCTATCGACTTGATCTAAAGACTCAACTACGATGACTAGCCTTTCTCTTTATTTTATAAAAAGAAGAAAGAAAATATGCTCAGCAATAACAGAGAAGGGCTTTTGTCTCCTTTTATCATGTTAAACTTCTATTGTGTCTGATTTTTAACGGTTACAAATTTTTCAATTTTAATAACTGCTATAAATTTTTGTTACAAATTATTTGAAGAAAGTAATTTGATTATGAGACAATAATATGTAATGCCTAACATTGAGTAATTAAAAGTTGCTTAATTTAAAAAATTTTAAATAATATACTCTAAATATGTTGATAAAGTTATTTGACCAAATATTAAATTATTTTTTTTTTTAAATTAAATTTTATGTAAATTGATAAAATTGTTTTAACCTTCGTTTTATTTGACATATAAAATGAAGAATTTCACATCATTAGATATCTTATAATATATGTAATTTTTTTTAACAAAAAGATTTCTTGTGATTCTTTTTCATTCTATTATAATTTATTTTATATATAACCATGTATTGGGATTTATTAATTTTCTTCACAAAACCCAAATATATACTCGTAAATATAATATTATTATGACAAAATACTTTGCCATTTTTATATTAAATAGACCCGAAATTTATAGACATTTTCTATTCTTATTAAAAAATTCCTCTTTAAGAAAAATGTAAACTTTCCATACATATTTGCACAATATGGATTTATGAACCCACCATATGATCTTGTTCATATATTCTATTGTTGAATAAGTCTTAAAATCAGAATATTTGTATCCATCTCTTTTTTATTTATTTAGAAATATCGATTATTTAAAAAAAAAAAGAAAAACATAAAAATATAAATTTTATTCTACAGCACAATGTTATTTGCGACATTAAGAGTTCAAGTTACAAAAATGTTAGAATTTTAAGAATTTGTCTTGAAAAAAAAAACGTCAATTTTTATATCGATATCGAAAATATTCTATTTCAGTTCACCTAAACTAATTTTTATTCTTATTGTAGTTATGTTTTTCCTTTTTTAAGAATTTTTAGGATATAGATAAAACAGTATAAAAAAAGAACAGAAATACTTTGAAATATTTCTTATTATTATCCACATCATTTATATTTTGCACATAAAGTGCAAATAAATTTTAAATTCTTGAGAGAAAGTTAAGTCAGATGCCGTTAGGTGAATTTAAAAAAAAAATTAAAGGGATTTAATCGAATTTATAAATTATGTATAATGGTAATGATTATAATGACTTTAAGTGACTGTTTATCTTTTTTTTTTGTAATATTTGTTGATATATCTATTATTTTCTACCTTTCAGCAAACGCTAAAAATAAATGATTAAAGTTATATAATGGAAATCATTATCTGTTGGTATCTACGTTTCTCAGAATGTGCTTGCTTATCTGTATTAAAACTGAAGCGTGGATGAGAAGCAAATTATTTTAAGAAAAATGAGAAAACAATGAATGAAAGATTATGTAGAAAGTGGTAAAATATTCCTTGATATAGTTTTATTAAAAATGATTTTAGTTATAGCGATGACAGCAAAAAAAATTCTTTCGGAAAAAGCAAATTTTATTCAAAATCAATTTTTTTATATAAAAATGTGAAATGAAACCCAAGTATATATATTATTGATATGAACAAATCTTTTTAATTTTAAAATCGTGTTGGAACTTTTTTAATATTAAGGCTCATTAATAATTGTTCAAACATTTTTTATTAAAATCTATTGAATTAATTCCAATTTGGCAATAGTGAAAGCTTCATAAATCGCTTATCGTTAAAACCAAAAATTGCCTTTATCACAAAAACAATTTAAAATTTTTAAATTGTTTTTTTTTTATTTTTGTAAAATATATGAAGATGGAAAAATTATTACATTCCTATTCAAAGAATTTTTTTTTCAAATCGACTGGCTATGATGACTTTCTCCTACTAAAGGTACTGAGATGAAAAATTTGTTTTAAGTTAAGGTTCTTTAACTTTTTCTTCTCTATTAAAATAATAAATTCTTTTCAGTTGAAATCATTTCCAGTTTTAGTTTTCTACTACAATGAATTTTTATTCTCCCTATATTTTTACTTCTCCCTTTACATTTTATCAGAATTATATTTATAATAAAAGATTCAGTGTGAAAATACATCCCTTGTCTCTGCAGGAAGGAAATCAATTTTTATAAGTGGTAAAGAAAAATAAAAATAAAAAGAGTTTTCACATCATTGAACATAGGATGTCGTCAGAAAACAATTTTTGTGTTGCTTTTGTGAATCAATTTACTATATTCATATATAGTATACATCAAAATTATTAAAGAAACGTTGTACCATTATGCGTTTTTGATACAACATTATCAATAACAATAAAGTTTATAAATTTAAGATTTGAAAGATCCTTTTTGATATTTGTTCTTTCTAACTATAGGCATGGCAATAACTAACGTTAATTTATTGTCTGATATTGATTCTAAAATTAAAATTTTGATTCAATATGACAGTTACGGTGGTGGTTATATTGATACCCTAACAAACATGAGCTATGTTGCTGGAATTTGGTATTTTATATATTCAACCTGAGGAGTTCAACTAAAAAATCTCGTTTAAATATAAGTTTTTCTATTGAAGAAGTTTGACTCTGGCAAGAGAACTTGTAAAAAAAGTGGTCAAGAGTTTTCCTTTCATGTGGTTTTTTACATATTTTGCAAAAGCTAAATTAAAGATAAATCATATTTATTATTTTTTCATCTTTAAATAAAAACTTTTTGATTTGGTTTAAATAATACCAGACACTAATTTTGGAAAGTAAAATTATTTTTCTAAGCTTATATAACCTTTTACTTTACAATTATTATTTTTTCTAATTTAACTTTCTGGGTATTTTCGAAGTGTACAGAATAAAGTATTCATATTTAATTTTTTTTTATAATGAGTTTTTTTCACATAAATTATGAAGAATGAATATTGTTTTCATGATGATAAAATTAATACAATACAAGTCCTTGAACTCAATCTCTCAAAAAAGGATGAATAATAAGTACTTTCCAAAATTTATTTAGGATTCGAAATTAAAGTAAGTTTTTTTTCATTTGAGAAATAGTATAACAATTAGATGTCGTCAAAAGTTTTCTTTTTTTTAAATGGAACGCTTTTTTCAATAAAAAAACGTATCTTTTTAAAAAAAAATTAAATTTAAATAAACATATTTTCTTTATTATACTTATGCACGTACATAATATTTTTTTGCAATTGTAATAAATGTTTTAAATTTTTAATATCTTTAACATTACTTCAAATTTGCTTTTAAAACATTGTTTCAATTTCATGTTTAAAACATTGTAAAATATTTATTTTGCTTGATTTAAAACAATTAAAATAATATTTAATATTATAAAACATTTGATTACATTACTTTCTAAAATAGAAAACTTATGTATAACTTAGAAAAAAATTAAATTTAATTAAATTAATTGAAATTTATTATTAATCAACAAAATAATCAATGTCATGAATAAATTTTTCATTTCTTAATATCAAATTATTGATAAAAATGAGGAACTGTGTTAACAGTTATAGGAACAGTTAACTGTTCAACTCTAGGATACCCACACGAACATAATATATCACATTTTCATCAACATTAATCATCTTAAAAACAAAATTTCAATTAAGTGCAGAAATATATACATATAACTCTAAAATCGGATTTGATTGTCAGCTACCCGAACTAATTGCGTTAGACCAATCAAATTTTATAGAAGTCGTTGCCATAATCTTGATCATCTTATAAATTTCATCAGCATATAAATTTCGTACTTGTATGGCAGCTACCCGAATCTATTATTTCTTAGACCAACCACATTTTGGAGAAGTCCCTAGCATAAAACTTAACTCTTTTGAGCAAATTTCAGATACTCAGCTTAATTATTATAATTATACGTTATATAATGTATAAGTATAACGTAACTTATATATATATGTAATACGTTATACTTATTTTAAAAAAGCTCTTACTCGAATCTGCAGCTACTCGAATCTATCGGTCAAAGTTATTTAATTTCAATAGCAAAGTTGACATTTTTATAAAAATAAAATGTTAAAAATTTCAGAATCCTAGTTATAACAATATTTTTTGAGTTATCATACGGACGCAAAGTTGAACGCACTTAGCTAAATCGTCTCGTCTCTTGGGACTTCTGACTCACCTCTGTGAGACAAAAAAAAATGTATATTATTCTCCGTCATAATTATATATATTTGATTATTGAAAACCGGATTTATTAACCAAATCTAAAACAACTATTTAATTTATTATTCAGCTCCAAAACCAATATTTAACTTTTTTTCATATTAATATTTATATTATACTAGTGAAAAGGCTCATCATATTATGGGCGTACGGCGAATAAAAAAAGCTTTTTAAATACCAATCCAATACCAATCACATAATAAAATTTAAATTTTATTAAACGCAACAAACACGTGCTAGCTCATCTTTTTATAATAGATAATCTTTGATTGAAATATTAATATGTGCGTATGGCGAGCGTTTGAATATTTTTCCTCTGTTTTTTTCTTATATATGTAGACAATACGAATTTCTCATTTCATTATTAAACAATTATAAAAATGTCAAACTTCCATCATTTTATTAATTCTATATGTATATTACATACTATTCAGTATGCAGTTAAATAATGGTAAATAACTACATTCACATTATTAAACTACATATTTGAGTTGTACTCCTTTTTACTAATACTAATGCATTTTTCTTCAACAAAAAAATCTATTTGCATAATAAGATTTTAATTATGGCTGTTGTAATAAATGTAACAAATCTTATTTTATAAAACTAAACATTAGAGTCAGAATTCATAATATAATACAAACTTTCATAAAAATGTTTAAAATGAATTTGATATAAAAGATAAAATGTTAAGTGTTCAACATTTGCAAAAAATAAAAATAATATATTTTAAAATCCTATTTTCATTCCTTATACTTTTTTTTGCAGTTTCATTTTTTTTGTTTCAGTAAATCGTTTTTAACATTTTGGATTAAATATTCTAAAACAAAAAAAAAAAAAATTTTAATTTAAACGTTAAAGCTAAAAATATTTTATTAAAAATTTAATAAAATTTTAAAACTACAATTTATTTAAATTTATTTTGCGTTCTTCTCTTTCGACACAGTTTGGTGTATATAGTGAGATTTCATACCAGTTTTTTGTCTTCTTTTCACATAATAAAATCTTATTACTATATATTTCATTTAATTTTGTTGCTTTTTGTTTTTCTGAATAGCATAGAAAAATTTGGTCACGTGGTGAGAGTGGCTCATCTTATTGTAATGTGTAATCTATCATAATAATATTATGAAATTTATGATTGTTCGTTTTTTTTTTTTTTTAACCAAACAAAATAATAACAATTTATTTTCTTTTTGCTTATAATTACAATTAATAGAAATAAATTGAAATTAGAATTAAGAGAAAGTAAGGTTTACTTTTTATATTTTTTTGTTAGTATTTAGTGTTTAGTAATTAATATTGTGCTGCTAATTGCTAATAATATAATATCGTATGGAAATGTATATTGTATTGTAGTTTAGACATTATATTAATCAAAGTATGTATATCTATTGGTAAAAAGTAATTAAACTCTTTATTTACGTAACCCTAATGCAATTTGCATATATATTTTACATATACCAAATAAAAAAAATCCATTAGTTAAAAGAGGTAAAAACTACCATACTTACTTTAAGTTTTTTGTATATGATAATTAATGAGAAATTAACACAGCCTATGTACCTGTACCTAAATTTTTACTTACTATTCCATACAAAGGCGGTCTGATAATTTCGATCTGATTTTTTTCTCCATATAAAAGATATGAAAATTTATATAGGCGGTCTGACAATTTTTTAGTACACAGTGAAAAAGAACGTTCGTGCAAATTTAAAGATTTTATATACAATTTTTAAAACATATATTAGTTTTTAATTTTATCTGATAATGGGTGGTAAACATATTTTTAAATGTTTAGCGTGTAATTTTAAGAGCAGCGAAAATTCGCAAAGGACTTTTTGTTAATTTTCTAAAGACAAAAAAAGGTAAAAAAACATTTTTGTGTTAAAATAGAATTTTTATATATTAATTTGTGTTATGTATATTTATATTTTTTTTAATTAGTTGTAAAAAAGAGATATGGTGTAATGTGTTAAATAGAGCTGATTTAATTGACAAAAAATGTTTAAAAGATTGGTGCGTTTGTGAAAAGCATTTTACTTATGATATGATGGGAATAACAAAAAAAAAATTATTGAAAAATGCCGTTCCAATTAAAATTAGAATATTAAAGAATATTACAATAGCTCCATCAAATAAAGTATAAGATAATACTTAAATAACAGTAAAAATAACAATCAACTTGAGTTATAAAACTAATTTAAACATTTTATATTTTAATATACAAAGTGTCCAAAATAAATTAGATGAATTAGAAATATTAATAAATTCCTACAGATATGATATTCATATTATAGTATTACCAGAAATATGTATACGTTATTCTGAAAATAAATTTTTTAATTTACCTGGGTATCCACCTTACTTTGCAAATAGAACTTAATCATATGGGGGTGTAGCAATCTATGTTATGAATAAAATATGTAGCTCTATATAGTTATAGTGGAAGAATTCCAGAAATCAAATTTATAAGTAGTAAAATTGTTAAAACAAAATATAAACATTGTTGGTATATACAGATCACATGAAACTAAAGTAAATGATTTTCTTTTGAAAATAGAAGAAGTAAGCTCAAAATATTCAAATGCGATTTTACTAGAAGATATCAATCTAGATTTGTTAAATATAAATAATCAAGATATTATAAATTATAAAAATACTTTACTTAGCAATGGTTTTGCTATTTATAATAAGATTTCTGAACACTTTGCCACTAGAATAGGAAATACATGCAAAACTATTATAGATCCTTTTATAACAGATATGATAAAATTTGAGTATTTTTTCTACGTTCTTAGTACCACACTATCAAATCATCAAAGATTCTTTATTAGTATTAACCAAAAACCAACTAAAGAAAGTGCACCGAATTTCAAAACAATCATTAATTACGAGAAAATAGTAGCTAGTAATCCCTGGACAAGACTAAACTCTATAGAAAGTTTTGATAATTTTGTTCGTAAACTCACCTTGCTAATCAATGATAATACGCATACAATACCAATAAAAAAAAATAAGCATAAAAATGAATGGATGACCAATGAAATTATTCAAAATATAAAGATCGGGAATCTTATTACAAACATAAGAAAAGATATATTTCCTTTGATCCTGATATCAAAAACTTGTATGCGAATTGTAAGAATAAAATAAAAAACCTCATTGTTAAAGCTAAAAACCTCATTGTTAAAGCTAAAGATGACATATCTAGTAAATTTATTAAAAAATGTTCGTTCTATTTAATACCAATTCTAGTAAAATATATTTATCATTTCAAACTTCAAAATTATAAAAATTAGGTTAGACATCCTATTATTAATAGGAAGCGTTCAACTCTATGCTGATGACGCTGTAATCAAATATGCTGAAGACACCGAAGAATCTTTAAAAATCTCAATTTCTCACGACTTATGTATTGTTAAAGAATGGCTTAATAATCATAAACTCTTATTAAATATTTAAAAAACCAAAATTCTAAGTTTTGATAATAAAATTTTTCATAATTTTAAAATATTCTACAAAAATTATAGCCTGGAGGTAACAAAAACATTTGGGATTAATTTTAGACAGCAAAAATAATTGGCAAAAGCATATTCAACATGTGAATAAGAAAATTAGTCCATATATTTTATCCTACGACGGCTTAGGAATTTCTTCTCTCGGGATGTTCTTTATATTTTATATTCATTATTCAGTTGCGCTTTTTATAATTTTATATTTTATATTCAGTATTATTCAGTGTGCATTAAGTAAGTTAGATATACTACATAAAAGAGCTATAAAAATAATTCACTATTATCCTGCAAGATTTCCTACAAGTAACTTATATACAGAGCAATATTTAAGTTTGTCAAATATTTGTAAAAAAGAACTTTATATAGTAGCCTACAAAATTGTTAATAATGAAATAAAGCATAATTTTATATTAAATAGAATGGTTGATATACACAATCATAACACTAGAAACAAGACAAATTTTTATCTACAATTTTTCAAAACCAATAAGCAAAAAAGTAACTGTCTGTATAATTGTCTCAAAGTTTTTAATGAATTATCAAATGAATTGAAAATAATCGAAAATCTTGCAAGTTTTAAAAAAAGTATAAAGGATTTCATTTTGGAATCCTACAAGTGTGAAAATGATTATAATAATTAGTGCAAACTAAAATATTTTGTTTTTTTCTTTTTTTTTTGTTTATTTTTTCTCTTTTCTTTTGATCTTTTAACATATTGAGATAAATTTGTTTACTTAACATAAATGTGTGGTTTTGAATTAATTTTATAAAATTATAGCGTATATTGTTATATTGTTTTATAGCTATATTGTTTTTTTTTTTTGTTTTTATTATTTTATATTATAATTTTATATTTTTTGCTTTGACTTTTAATAACGAGCTTTTTAAAAAAATTATGAGACCAAAGAGCTGAGGCTAGGGTCCTTAAAAAAATTAATTATAGCTTATTAATATCAAACAACATAGTTGTATTGTAATATTGTTAAATTATAATGAATGAAATTATGTATTAAATATATGAATATATGAAATTATGTATTAAATATATAAATATATGAAATTATGTATTAAATTAAATTAAAGAATTAAATAAAGAAATTAATGAATTAAATAAAATCTGTAATAAAAATTAACAAAGTAGAATGTAAACCAACAGTTTTTAAAAGCGCACATTTCCAAAACTCAATACAAACTGTTTAGAATTGTGACTTGCACAAAAAATTTCATGTAATAAGAAAAAACGTGAAAATAGGACATTTTTGACATTTTGAGGGGCCGTAAGTCCGGAGTCCTACATAACTAAGAAAACCTGTTAACACACGTAAAAATATATTATTGAATCTTTAATTTTCATGTCTTGCCGAAGAAAAATTTGTACAGGTGCCTAAGTTACAGGTGTCTAAAAATAGCAAATTTTCAATTTTTGAGGCGTTATAACTCTTAAAGAGGGGCTGCTTCCAAAAAATTTTCTGAGGAAACTTATGTTAATTCTAAAAGTTCTTACTTGCTCTTGTCTCAAAATTTCAGGTTCCTATCTAAAGGCGTGCCGGAGTTTTGAAAAAAGAAATTTCATGCAAAATGTGGTTTTCAGACGGACGGATGGACAGAGTGAAACTAATAAGCACATTTTTTCAAATTTTTTTTAGAAATGTGCTAAAAATGACGAAAAATCCAAATTATTTAATGTTAAGCTTTTGTAAAGTAATAAATTATTTTTAATTAAGCATATTCTTTTTTTTATCTAACTTATTATAGTTTTTCAAACAAATATTTTCTATAAAGGTATTTTAAATATTCAAATATTTGTAGAATAAAGTTAATTATACCTAGGTTAAACTGATAAAAACAATTTTCTAAAATTTTTTAAATGTTCCAATGACTATTTTTTTAAATGTGCCATTGGAATTCCCCATTTCCCAATAAAACAGTAAAATATTAAAGTCAATCAAAAAAATTAAATAGCGTTTTAGAGTTTGTTACAAAATCAAAATTTCAAGAATTTGTTTAGTTAGGCGTTTGAGGCGGCAGTTCCTGCTATTTTAAGAAATTTGTTGAGATATGTATGTAAAAATAAAAAGAAATAATTAGGATCGATTTTGTTATTTAGTTCGTTACAAAATCAGGGTTATATGCTTCCAGTATTTATTTTATTATTTATATATATTATATATTTATTTATTTATATGTTTAGCACAACATTTTTACAACAAAAAAAAATGACAATACATGTATGTATTATGCTAAATAAATTTAATCAAAAAATTATCCTAATTAATTCAAACACAAGCTTTACACAAGTGATTTACCAGAAGTAGAAAATGTAACTGTAGCAACATTTGACGACGATACTGCAATATTAGCAGTAGAATCAAATATTGACGAAGTTACAAGAAAATTACAGAGATCAAGTAGAAAAGTATATTATTGAAAGAATAAATGAAAAATAAAACTTAATGAAAGTAAATCATGTTAATTTTAATTTTACAAACAGAATTATAGAAAACCCACCAAAAATAAATTTAAATGATGTAAACGTATCAATCCAAAATTCAACAAAATACCTAGGAATGACACTGGATGTCAAGCTAAGGTGGAATGAACACGTTAAAAAAACTAGAACTTGAAAATAAATATAGAGAAAATTACTGGCTCCTAGGTCCCAAGTCTAAACTGACAATATGTAATAAACTGTTAATTTACAACCAAGTAATTAAGCCTAGATAGCTGTATGGCACCAAATCACCCTTTACTTTCAAAACCTGTACATTCACCTCTATACAACACTTAAATATTCAATGAACATATTACGACCATAAAATGTTAATTTTTTACCATGCATATTCAATATGCATTAAAGAATGTTGACAACAAATATTTTGATTTAAAAACTAAACAAATGTTGTAAACAAAATAATTTAGCAACATACATAAAAATGTACTATTATAGGAGAAAAGATCAAAAATATACTGCGTGTGTTTTGTATGCATGCATTTAGAGATAAAAATTTAAGTTTCAAATTCATATATACAAAATATATACATATTTTATTCAAAAAATGTTGATGAACAGATAGTTAAAAAAAAAAATGTTGCTTGTGAACTGGATTCGAACAACATGACCCCCACTTTTGAAACCTGTACACTTTCCTCTGCGCCATACAACACTTACAAATGTTGCTAACAGATTACAAAGATAATAAAAAGCGTGACAGAATGACAAATAAATAAATAAATAAATAAACCGACACCGACGAGTTAATATAAAAGCATATAAAGAAAACGGTTTGTTTAAAATGTTTAATTAGAAAATTATGCAAAATGATGAAAGACATTTATATATACAAATCATATATTTGCCTATATAAGCAAACCGTTCAATTAAAAAAAGCTGTTAAACCATGTAAGAAGTTAATGTTTATATGTTTCAAATTTTTGATCTATGTAAATTGAATTCAAAATCAGGATTATACGCCTTTTACAGAATATTTAGATATATGCATATGAGAGTTTTGAATTAGGAGAGATGTTACATTTAAGTAATACTGCAATATTTTTCATTCTATCCCAGCGTGAAAAAGAATCATTCCAGCATGTATGCTGGAAGCATTCCCAGTAAGGTAAAAAGCGCTTCCTGTTCCGTTCTTTTATTGTTTCTTTTTTTATATAGATGTCCGCAAAAAGCAGCAACGCGTTCGTAATTTTAGTTCGTAAGCTTCCCTTTGAGTGATTCAGAATGCATGACTGGGAAGGCATCCAGAAGTGACTGGAAGGGCATCTAGAAGGCATGACTTAGAAGACATGCAGAATGCACGATTAAGAAGGCATGTAGCATGCATGACTTTGATGGCATGTAGAATGCATTAATAAACTATAGAAGAATATATTTAAATCTTATAAGTGTACAAATTAAATAACAAAAATAGTTTTCCTTTTAATATATAAGATTGCCTTTATTTTATACTTTTTTAGGAAGCTTTTTAAATAAATCTAGTTTAATTTGATTAAAATTGACAAGAAATAATTTTATCGACATACATATTCTATAAATAAAAAAAGCAAATAAAAAAAATGGTAACATTAATACTACTAATTTAAAAAGTTTAAATATTTTTAGATCAATTTGATTATTTATAAATTTATCTCGATAAGGATTGTAACATATAAAAATTTTCAATTTAAAGATATTATGTGGTAGTATTCCAAAAAAAAAAAAAATTATTTACACTAAAAGTTAAAAAATATTTAAACATTTTTACATCAATTTAAATGTTTTTACACTAAATTTATTTTTTCTGCACGAAATCCAGCTCTCATATTCTTTCTAAATTGGACAAATCCAAAATTTCCATTTTTTTGCAGCTTCTGAAATATAAAATACATACTTATTACCAAACTTACCAAAAGGATCAATTACAAACTTGCACTAGCGTAAATCACAGTAGAATTAATCATCTAATAATTATTTCTAACAATTATTATTTAAACATAAAATAAGCAGAAACATATTCGTAACGGTATCATCGAAAGCAACAAAAATTCATAATCATGATAATAATATGTATGTTATGCATTTCAGAGGTATACAAAAAGATATTTCATTCGATTCGGTTTAAAAAACAAAAAACGATCTCATTTGATTCGGAAGCGCTTCTATAATGCATGATTTATTGCTTCGCATTCACCACACGATTTTTTTTTTTAAATGTGCTTAAAAGTGCTTCTAGATACTTTCCAGAGGAAGTGCTTCTCTTTTTCCCGTTGGGATGTAACAAAATATTAAATTTGAATGTATGTTACATTTTAAAAATATTGAACACTTTTTGTTTATAGGTAAAAAAATCAAAATCATTGTTTGTATGTAACACTTAAGAACTAAAAATATGGTTAAAATTTTGATTATATCGCAACAAAGTCGGTACCAGTATTTTGGAAACTATAATAGATAGAAGAAAAGGGAAAAGACAGATCGAAAGATCTCGCCTTTTTGATTATAGAAACGCAAAAAAAACGCAAATTGAAAATTTGTTTGTATGCACCAATTAATTAATTATGTACCAATTACCAATAAAGTTAAAATTTAACGGTTAAAATAGTTTTTAATTGTTAGTCATATATTAATATTTTTAGCTATAACAATAAAATTAGTTTTTAAATGGGTTTTAAGTGTTTTATTGTTGGTAATGGCGGGATAAAATCCAAAAATCCCGAAGTAAAGTTCGTTGAGTTTCCGAAAAAGGGAAAGAAATGAAAGTTTTCATTTGTGATTTTCATTTTCCCAAATCATTTTTCGGATTAAAAAATTAAAAAAATTCTTATGCTAAAATCAAAAATATGCTAAATCAAAAAAAAATCTAATTTTATTTTATTTTATTTTATTTCATTGCAACCTTAAATCAAGCAGGTTACATTAAAATAAATACTACATTTAAAGATTATTAATTAAATTTGAATTAATAAACTAGAAATAAAAATTGTATTAACAAAAAAAAAAAAAAAACAAAACAATAAATTTTTAATGAAGATAATTTGCTTATTCTAGAAAATTGGTAAATAACAAATTATTAAATTATTAAATATTATAAGCTTTAGTTGACTTGATAATCAAATAAACCTTAGGTTATGAACTTCAATTAAAAAAAAAATTAAAACGAATATAGACAGTTCTTTAAAGAATCTTTTATTAATAGGAAATTAATATGGCATTTATATTTATTAAATAACCACATCATTATATTGATCGGTTCATATTTACCATCATTGGTTCGGCGTAATTGTAAATTGAAAATATTAGCGGGTCTTAACCTGGACTTGGAACAAAAACTTAAATTGTCATGTAATTGGGAAGACAAAATATTTCTTTTAATCAGTTCACTTAGGAATATGATATCAGCAACTTCACGCCGTTTTTCCGCCGTGTTGAGATGAATCAAATTTAATATATGTTCATAAGGAGGTAAACTTAAAGGATTAGATCAAGGTAGATGACGAAGAGCAAATCTAAGAAAATTTTTTTGAACAGATTCTCTTCTCTAGATATGGATTCGGTAAAATGGTTTCCAAACTTGGCTGGCGTATTCAAGGTTAAATCTAACTAAGCAATTGTAGAGAGATTTTGGAATATAGGGATCATTAAAGTCCTTAGACCAACGTATAAAACCAAGCATAGAATTGAATTTATTTAAAATATAGGTGTAGTGAGACTGAAATGAAAGCTTACTATCAAAAATACTAAGATCTTTAATTAAATTAACGTTTATAACAAATTGGTTATTAATATAGTATGAATACTAAATTGGAATAGAGCGATGTTCCGAGCGAGCGATAGAAGGAGTTTATTATTACAACACCAAATATAAAAATGACTAAGATGATCTTGCAAAGGTAAACCGTCATCAAAAGAAGTAATTTTTTTATAAATGTTTATATCATCCGCGTAGATTCTAATTTCGCTGTTTAATATAGTTGATATGACGTCGTTGATAGAAATTATAAATAAAATCACTTTAGGTACACCAGTTGCAGCTTTAAATTTAGAAGAAATTACAGATCTAAATGAAATAAAATAACTCCGATCGGAGAGATAAGAGTAAATCCAATTTACGAAATTCAGTAGGAAAACCTAGTTTATTCAACTTAAAAATGGTAATATTATGTGGTAGCAAGTCAAAAGCTTTACTAAAATCGGTATAAATCACATCAGTTTGGAAGCCTTCTTCCATATTTTTTAAGGAGATAGAGGTAACTTTAACTATATTGGTGGAAGTAGATTTATTTTTTACGAAACCATGTTGATATGGAGATAAAAAACAAGAACAGTGATCATAGAATCGAATACTATTAGCTCAAAAAGTTTAGGAATAGATGATAAACTATTTGGGCTATACTTGATTACATCGTTTTTTTGATCTTTATTGTAAATAGGTTTAATGAAAGCATTCTTCCAAAATGATGGAAAAATATCTCAAGCTAACGAGAGATTAAATAAAATGAATAGATGTCTTGATAAGGAAGTATAGAACATTTTTTCAAGAAAATATTGGGGATGCCATGATTATTATATTGGGATCTGATATGATTATTATGACTAGTTATGATATCACTACTAGTTTTATTGTTATACTTCATCAAAACTGGATATTCGTCGCTTTTTCTTTTGGAATGTACAAATTTCTAAAATAATTTCTTAGCTTTAATATTGGAAGACATATTCTGAACATAATTCGAGTAAAGTTTGTCTGACATGGATTTAAAATAATATCTTAAAGATTTATCTGACTCATGGCGCAGTGGTTAAGTCGCCAACCTTTCAATCGAAGGGTCTTGGGTTCAAACCCCGGTCAGGTCATAAATAAAAAATATGTTGTACTTTTATATCGTAATAATGTATATCGTATAATTAATAGTAGTAATAATAACATTAATAATAATAATAATAGTAATAATAACAATAATTATAATAATAGTAATAATAATATTAGCTGTTACAGTGGGGCTATCTTTGGTTATATCATGCAAGTAAGGTGTTATATACTGCTGCACGTTGTAATCCACGGATGGCGCTGACTCTGTAGTAAAATAATAACAATAATAACAATAATAACAATAATAATAATAATAATAATAATAATAATAATAATAATAATAATAATAATAATAATAATAATAATAATAATAATAATAATAGTAATTATAATAATAATAATAATAATAATAATAGCTGCTACAGTGGAGCCATCTTTGGTTATATCATGCAAGTAAGGTGTTATATGCTGCTGCACGTTGTAATCCACTGATGGCGCTGACTCCGTAGTAAAATAATAAGAATAATAACAATAAAAATAATAATTGTAATAATAATAATAGTAATAATAATAATAATAAAAGTAATAGTAATAATAACAATAATTATAATAATAATAATAATAGCTAGTACAGTGGAGCTATCTTTGGTTATATCATGCAAGTAAAGTGTTATATACTGCTGCACGTTGTAATCCACTGATGGTGCTGTCTCTGTAGTAAAATAATAATAATATTAATAAGAATACTAATGCCAATAATAGTAACCGCTACAGTGACAGTGGGGGTTGCCTTCAATAATTACCTCATGTAGTTACTATATGTTGTAACTGTTACTACTACATGTTGTAACTGTTGTGACGGCTTTAGTCACTGTTAACAAAATAGTAATAATAATAGGCGGATTCATTGTTTCCTTACAGTCCCACTCCCAATTCAATGTTTCCGTATCCCTTTCCTATCCTTTCCTATCCCTACTCCCTAGCCAATATGTTGCGTTCGCAGGTAAGGATTTCATCCCATTATATTGGTTAAAGGGGGGGGGGGGTGAATTTAGTCAGTAAGAATCTGACACTACCAAGGGGCAAATTCTTGGTGTCTTTGGAAGATTTCCACCTCCTTAGGAAAAAAAAAAAAAACTGATTACCATCAAAATTACATAAAAAGGATACCTGTTGAAAATTAAGAGAGTTCAAAGAGTCGATTAGCAAACATTCCCAATTATTTCATAGTTCCGTTGGAAGTAGGTAAAGTTCTTCATTATGAGGAATTCATGAAATATTCAGCATATTAAAATCACCACAAAGAATTATTTCGTCATCAGGATCTATATTACTAAAAATCTAATCAATTTGCATTAAATATTTAGAAAAAAGTTTAATACTTGAAGCGGGAGGAATATAGCAATTTATAATAAGATGTTTTGTTTGTTATTTGATTTTAATACCAATAATTTCAATAAATATCATCAGAATCAGTCAATGGTAAAGTTGTTTCACAAGAACAGAAGGTATTTTTGATAGCTATTCCTATAGCACCCCACCCCCTTTAGGAATATTATAGGAAATAAGAGAACCATGTCTATCTTTTCTGTAACCAGCATATGTAGAAAGTGTTCGAGATTATTAATTGATGAATAAAACCATGTTTTAGTTAAAATAATAATATCGAAATCGAGGAGTAATGAATTAGAAAAAATAATTTTGGTTTTAGTTCGTAACCCTCTTACATTTTGATAGTACATAGAAAATTTATGCGAAAATTATGGAGATATTTTGAAAGAAGAATTAATATTGGTTACATTAACTAGACTTTTACTCAATGGATAAGGGATGAAAATACTTATCATGGTTTTCTCTTACCCTTTGAAGGTAGTTAATTCTATTAGACGAAATATGAGAAGCATAGAACTCAAGGTCATATAAAGTTAATTGAGGTGAAATATTGAAAGTTTCAAAATATCTCTCGAAAAAGTTACGAAGTTCCTTCACTTCCGTTGGTAATCCTTCTTGTTGAATAGCATTTTTTGTTGATGTGTTGGTTTCACCACCCATACATATAGAGTTAGGTTTATCATGCAAATAAGCCAAATAAAGTCTAACATTTTCGAAAATTTTATTATCTCTCAGTCTAGCTAAAACATATCTACTATTATTGTTATCTTCTATATTGTTATTTTACTGCTATAGTAGTATTTTACACCAATTTTAAAAATAAAAACTAGTTTATTAATTTATTTTTAATGTTGAAATTATTTTTGGTTGTGTGGATTAGGAGTGTGGATTTGAATCCCACACACATCGTAAGAGTTATTCCCCCTTACGACATTTACAGCCACGCCTGAAGGCTGTGTCATTTCCTGCCAACATTTATGTGGCAGATAAATGCATTAAAAAAAATTTAAATTATGGACTATATTAAAAATTTGATACAGCTTAATATAAGACAAGGCTATATGGAAAATTTTGTACATAAATAAGTAACTTTCAAATATATATTACAACATACATTACATTAAAATAAGTAATTATGTATATTCCTTTTCTCTTCTTTATCTTTCTCAATATTTATGTTGTTCAAAAGCATTAAAATTTCAAAAAACTAAACCAAATTAAAAAACATGTAAAAATCAAAACAAGTACGTAGATATTAAATTTTATAATTAATTTAAAACACAATTTTATTTACGTTATTGCATACATACTGTTAAAAAATTTTAGTCAATTAAACAAACGTTTTAAGGTTAATTCTTGCTAAAAATCATACGAGATTTTTGTATCATAAAATGTATTTTGTTTTTATAAAATATACTTTTACTTGAGCGCCCGCTAATGTGTTATTAATTCTTATATTGCATTCAAATTCATATAATCGACAACTACAGTTTAGATAAATACAATTTATCGAAAAACGACAATTTGTACCTAACATCGGATATATTGTTCATTTTGAGACATACATACATATAAGTACTTATTAAGTATTTATGAAAAATCAAATATTAAACAAAATCTTAGCATAAACAACGCCTCATCCTTTTTACTTGGTTCCTTTTTTTTTTGTTTGTTTGTTTATAGTTTTTTCATTTGGTTTTGTGGGTCCTTTAGACTTTTAGACAAATGCGGAAAAAATAACATACATACATACATAGGTTTTCATTTTGCAACAACAAAGCAAAATAAAAAAGTACTAAAACCAAATATAATTTTTTAAAAAATGTTGCTGTCAAAATTTTCAAATCAATACTATTTTGTTTTGTTTTTCAAATTTTTGTTTAATAAAATCTGTAAAATTCTGTAAAATTTTAAAACTTAATTGAAACGGAGTTAAGAAACAAAACCCAAAATCCCAAACCATTTCGTGGCGCTCCCAACAAGTACTACCTAAATAAATAATTAAATCAAATTAAACATGAAATCACACTAATATTCCAACTTTTATTTATCTTTTCTAGTACAAGAGTTACTATAAAATTTTAAAGGGAGCTGGTCTTTTTGTCGAAAAAAAAAATGTTGAAAATAAAATGTCGACAAAAAATTTTAAAAATAAAGTGTCGAATAGTGAAAAATGTTGAAAAATAAAATGTTCCAAAAAAATAATGTTGAAAAGCCGGTTGAAAAAAAAATTGTCGAAAAAAAAATGTTGAAAAGAAAAAAAAACCAAATTTTAACGATGAAAAAAAAATATTTCGACATTTCTTTTAAAGTAGTATATTTTAGAGCTAGTTACACAAATCATTTTTAATCATTCATGAAAAGTGTACTTAAAAAATATAAGAGTTTCAATAATATGTTTAACCGGCGTTTGGAACGACAACCCATATTGTTAAAAGTGTTTAGTTGTTGAAATGTAGGTATATGTAATAAAAATAATTAGAAGGAGTTTAAGAGTTGGATTCAAAATAAGCCAATCAAAATATTACAGGGTATTTCCTTTTTCCAGAATATTTATACAAGTGTATATGCAAGATTCTGAATTAGGAGATACTTCAGGGTTGGATTCAAAATAAGGGTTTTCCAGAAAATGTATGGGAGCGCTACGAATCCTCGTATCTCAAAAACGGGAGCGCCACGACATCTCAAAAAAAAAATCACAAATACCAATACATCAAAAAATAAAACAAATACAAAATCCCAAAATTCAAAATTCCAAAATTTCAAAATCCCAAATACCAAAATCCCAAAATTCTAAAATCCCAAATACCAAAATCCTAAACAATGGGAGCCGTTGCGAGCGCCAGGAAATCCAAGAAAAACAAAACCCCAAATTCCAAAATCCCAAAGGAGTTTTGATATTATAGTTCGTTTTGAATTTAGAGTAGGATTCAAAACCAGAATTGCCACTTTTTCCAGAATATGTATATATATATGTTTATTCAAAATTAGGATATTCCATTTTTCCAGAATATTTATGTATATGTATATTATAGAAACGTGAGGTTCTGAATTAGGTGGAATTTTAAAGTTAAATTCAAAATGAAAGTTACACGCTTTTTCCAGAATATTTTTATATATCTGTATGTGTGATTCTAAATTGGGAGAGATTTTATAGTTGGTTTCAAAATCAGTGTTTCAAAAATTTGTTTAGCGAAGGTTTGGAGGTGGCAGCCCCACTTTATCCAATATATTGTTGTTGAAATATATAGGTAAAAAAAGAAATAGGTGGGATTTTAAAATTGATTAGAAAATCAGGGTCCAATAATTTGTTTGGGGAGGTTTGGGGGTGGTGGCGCCCCCTATTTTAAAAGCCTTCTAAAAAGATGTTAGGAGCGATTTAACAGTTGGTTACATAATCCCAATGAGTCCCAATAACTTGTTTAGCCGGTGGCTATTTAAAATGCTTCCCATTAAATTTTGAATTTTGGAATTTCTTTTGCGGAATTAATTTTTTTTTTCTAGAATTTGGATTATGTAAATGGTATTTTGGAAATCAAATTTTTGTTTTGAAATTTCGTACCCAACCCGTCTCCAATACCAAAAATGTAGAAAAAAATAATGTTGAAGAGTATACAAAAGCAAATTAAAAAATTAAGAACGTAGAAATCTTGAATAAAATGTTGAATCTATTTTGTTGGAATTTTTTTTCTATAATTTTTGCAAAAAACATTTTTTGTCATTAAATTAATCCACATCTAAAATAAAAAAATTCAAAGCAATTAACATCTCTCCTAATTCAGAGCAATTTTTTTCTTATCAAAATTAAGACCGTAATTCTATGGCTAACTATTCCTTTGATCGAACCATATGTTTATATGACTAATACACTTAGATTTAATATTGAACAACAGCCCTTCTTAATGACTTTCATTTTTCATAACTGTGTCAAAAATATTAACATATTTCATAATACTCATCTGAAGAAGCCCTGAGTGATCCAAAATCAGTTTGAGTTTTAAAATTTTTAAGTATTCGTAAGTATTCGTTATTATTGGACATTGAAGCTATTTCTGTATTGAGTAAGTTCTTAGCACAATCAGAACAACTCATTATATTTTTTCTGACATTTTCAGCATTACATACCCCAGATACACATCGTAGGTATTTAAAACTCTGAAAATAATAATTGCTATTTAATTAAACAAAATATTACATCTGCATATATTTCATCTTATAAATAATTGTTAAATTGAAACTGGAAATTTTCAATAACGTGTATTTACCATTAATGACTTCAATATTATATTAATAATCGATATGACGTAATAAAACAATTACATAAAAGTAAAATGTTTCATCCCATATTTTTAAAAAATTTACCAATTAGGTAAATTACTTTCACACTTTACCTTTCTGAAAAAAAAAATGCTGAACGGCTAAAATTGTTTACTTGAAAAGGTGTTTGAAATAAGACATTAATATTATGTATAATTATTATTACGAATTATTAGCAAAATAGAAATTTTAAATTAAAAAAATTTGACAAAATTGTTGTAAAGCAATAGAGGGCCTTTAAATTCTCTGTTAGCATGCATTATTTTAAAGAAATTATTATTATGGGTTAGGTATAAGAAATAATCCAAATAATCCAAATTCAGATGCAAAAGGAATTCAAAAATTCAAATTAAGTTTTTTGGTTCTGAAGTAAAAAAAAAGGTTTTTATTAGGTTCTAAATAAATTTACTTTATTTACTAACCAAATCGATATTGCCATAAAAATTATTTTGCAACATTTTTTTGCTCAGTAATGTACCAATGATTTTTAAAATGTTTTTAAGAAGCTTTTTTTGTCGAAAAGTAGTTAAAAGACATTTTTTAAAATGCATATTTATGAATGAACATTTACTATTTTTAAAAATTTACTTTTACTAAAAGACGTAAAATATGGAACTTTAATGCTCCCTTAGAACGAAATTGAAAAAAATCTATAGTTTTTGTGTTATTTCCAGATCTCTAGGAGGACTACTAAATTTTTCCAAGACTACGTGTATTTTTGTGAAAAAAAGGACTGCTATTTAGCTTTTTTCTCTCAATGTCCAGTCCTTATAAATATTAATGTGTTTATGGTATAGGTAGAGCAAACATATACGAAAAAATAACTATATAATTTTATAATGTAATTTTATTTGAATTACAAAATGAATGCGTTTGTGTGCAAGTATAATATATTAGGAATACGGACCACTGAAATTGAAATTGTGTGTACATATGTACGGATACATAAATTAATCAAAGTAGTAAGTAGAATATTCAATTTACTTGAATTTTAGTATGTTTCCACTTCAAATCTATTTTTTTTTCGTGCATGATAAATTCTTGTTACTATCCACTTTTTACAATTTAAGTAAATTTTTGTAAAAGTATATATGGGCGGGCTAGCAAGAAAATTTTGTAGTCCCGCGGTTATTGCAACTACTTATTGACATTGTATATTATGCATACTTTGATTTTAACATTCTATAAGATTGTATTTAACAAATAAATATTTGTAAATAGAATTAGAATGTAAAGAGTATGGTTAATGGTTATATGTATTAATGTATTATGATTGTTTTTACTTTTTTTTTGAACAAAACTTTAATGTGATTTGAACGGAAACTTTAATAATGATTTGAATTTATTATATTTAGATATGTAATAGTAACAGTGTATTAATATATATACGATACTTTTTTCATTCAACAAATATTTCTATTAATAAGAATCTTATTATAAAAATTATAAAAATCCGGCTTAGAATTGTGAAACGCAAAAATTTTTTAGTTAGTCAAATTTTAATTAAAATCATAAACCATAAATGTTTTTTGTTTATAAATTACCAGCAAAGTACCCGGCGTTGCCCGGAGTATTAACTTTTGTTTCTGCGTAAATATAATTTAATTAATATGGTTCATGTTTTACTATGAATTTACAGATGCTGGTAGATCTATTTCTACGACAGATATTCTATTTTTTATTACATTTAATTAAATTGAATAAACAGGGCGAATAATTAGCTATAATTGGTTTACAAAAAATCTTTAAAGGAATCAATAATCTATTGAGTACACAGTTAAGGCGAAGTGAGTTTTCACAATACATTCGTTAATACCGAAATATAAAATCGCATTTCAATTAGACCATAATGTAGTACATTTTTTTCGTAAGTAATATTAATTCATCTTTTTATGAATTATCCTCTTAAGCACATTTTGAAAAATTTGCAATTAGGTTCGCTCTGTCTGTCCTTTTGTTTACAAAACTTATATACTGTTTGATAAAGAGCAATGAAATATTAACCATGCATAGGTCTCTTAAAAAAGTAATTTGGTAGAACAACTTTTTTATGTATCCCCACCGTTAGAGATCCTACAGCACCTGCAGCTCTGTTTAAATCAACTTTATAAATCAACCAGAATTTTTTTACGTTAGCTTTTTCTAATACAATATGTTTTCAAATTGATTTTGAATAAGGCTAAAAATATGTGTAAGAAGTGTATATGGATAACAATGTAAAGTTTTCTGTTCTTTAAATATTTACGTACTCATTTTTGATTAAATACTGTACTGAAATGTGAATATGTTTTATAATTATATCTGCCAATTGTATGGCCAATATCTATAAAGCATATATTCGACCTAAGATGGAGTATAATTCTCACTTATGGGCTGGCGCTGCTCAAACATCATTAGGTTACCTAAACAAAATCCAAAATCGTGCCTTACGCCTGATTTGCCACCCCATTGTTCAGGGTACCTTTACTCCTCTTAACTCACGCCGAAATATTGGAGGTTTATCTCTCTTTTATAGATATCTTGTAGGTAATGACACTTGTTCTATTGAATTGAAATCAATAATGCCTCCACTTAAACAATTCCAACGCAACACTAAGGGAGCCTCAAGTGCTCATTTCTACACTTTTCTACACAAACCTATTCAGGTTTGTCTCCAATTTACCCGCCAATTCTCCTTTATATTCATATTTTCCCTGAACTCGTCTGCTTCTTTCTCAAGCCTACAATAATTTTGAGTAGGTTTTGAGAAAGAAGCAGAAATTTTGAGTAGCGTGTAAAAAAAAAAAAAAAAAAATTTCATTGATTGTGTTTGTAGTATTTTTAAACATATGTACATTATACAGTATGTACATATATCAATGATATTTTTTGGGAAATATGTTAAACACATACATCTTATATATATGTATCAATAATGCAATCCTGTATGATGACATATAGATTGTCGAATGGAGGAGAATATTACCTTCGGAAAATGTTATGTTATTAAAACTTAAACACAGTATTCTTAAGATACTGAATTAGGTTATTTTAATTAGTATTATATATTAGAAATTTGCATTGAAAGCTTTTTATGGAATATCAAAAACAATATAGACAAAAGTAAAGAGTGTTGGAAATATCTTTTTAATAATAATAACAATACAAAAAATTAAACAGAATATTTTTAATAGGTACTCGTGCGAAAATGGGTTATCGAACGTTAACAAAAATTTTGTCACAGGCTTTATTTAGAACTATAAATTCATCCTGCCAAATTAGACACAAATTAGAAATAAACATTATTTTTGATAGTCTATCGTGCCGAAATGTGTTAATGTATCACGACAAAATTAATTAAATGAGTTTGTGTGCCAAAGTGTAATACTTGTGCAAATTTTCAATTGGTCAAATCGTTTAAGCACAACAACAAAAAAATGAGAAACTTCATGGCCTGAGGCCTGATGCTGAAACGGGTTAATGTATCGTAACCATTTGGTTACGATCAACTCAACCGATCAAACTTTTTGGGCAGGACAACGAAAAAACCAAAAATCTTGAAAACGCTCTCGGGGTCGTAGAAATATTCCTACGAAATTTGGTTGCAATCGGAATGGTGGTTTTTACGTGAATCCGGCCCAAACAAACAAACAAACAAGCAGGTCAAAAATTTATAAATAATGAAAAAAAAAAACAAAAGCAACAAAAAAATAAAACAACAACAAATATTTTTTGTTTGTATTAAGTGAATCCAGTGCAGAAAGTAAAATTTTGGTTGAACAATTCTCTTTCTCTCAATACCAAATATTCTCACAATAAAATTAGTTTGTAGGAAAGAGTGTGTGAAACGAAGTGTAAAGCGTTCTGCACGCAAAACCGTGTATTTTGGCCGATTAACATTCGTATATTTTAATATGATTCATATTCAAACTATATGTATAGCAATAGCAAATTGTAAATAAACATAAAATTCGGAAAAAAAAGAAAAAAGAAGGAAAACAAAGGCTCATATATTTCTCCAAAAAAAATGCCATTTAAAGTCATACATAAGTATATACGTAAATGTTAGTAACCTTAGCTTATCTACAAAAAGGTAAAACTAATAGATTTAACAAAAGGTAAAACTAATAGAGGACAACTGGAACTAGTAGTTTACTAGTGTCATTTTTAAGTTTTTTATGAATATTTCGTAACAGAAAAATTTAAGAAAGAAATTGTTACACAAGTACCAAATTTCGTACATATTATTATTGTAACACGACATATGCATTTATATTTATGTGTGAACACATTTTTTTTGTTGTTTTTTATATACATACGTATCTAAAAATGTATATCTATGCATATTATCATAAAGTAACTATATATGTAGTTACTTTATGATATTACTCTCTTGTTGATGATGCAAAATTCAAAATGTAAAATTTTTGTTAGCAGATTCAATGTTAATCTTATGTTTGTTTTGCATTTGTTGACAGTTTTTATTATCTTTTATTTCTAATATTTTTGAATGAAAAAAAAAAATCATGTATGTATGTACATACATTATGTCAATGGAAGTATGAATGAATGTACATATTATGTATACTATATTTTTACGATTAATTCATTGCCTATTATTGTTATTGAATAAAAAAAAATTATGTTAAATAATTAGAAGTTATTTTGCTTTGATATAAATTTAAGTTATGTAATCTATGAATTTTGGCTTTATACTTTTCGAATAATAGCGGTCGCTCCTGTGATGGAGATAGCTGATTTTTTTTTTGTTAATGTTCATGTTAATGTTCATGGTAAAACCACTTTTATTTATAATTTAATAAAACATATACAAGAAAATATACAGCCACATATTAATAGAATTATTTAATATACGTAATCCAAACAAAAATGTCGTTCCAAAATATATCAAAGATGTGGAATATCATTGTAACACTATTTCAGATTTTAATGATAATCAAAAACCTTTGTTACTTATTATCGATGATATGATGTTAAATTCTCATGATAAGTATGTATGTGATTTATTTACTAGAGGATCACATCATACAAATTTATCTATTATTTTTGTAACACATAATGTTTTTCACCAGGGTAAATTTTCAAGAGATGTTCCTCTTAACTGTGAATATCTAGTTCTTTTGAAAAATTCAAGAGATAAATCGCAGATATTACTTCTAGCTCGCCAAATGTATCCCAATCAAATCAAAGCATTTGAAAAAATATATAATGGTGTGACGTCAGTCCCATACGGATATTTTTTCTTTATTGTTTTTTTTTTTTTTTATAATTTTAAGCACATAATTAAAACAACTAAATTTTTTTTCCCTTTTTCCTTTCTTCCTTCTTTTTTTTTATAATTAAATGCTTGCTTGCGAGTATGACCTTATAATTTGGATGGAGATTCAGAGAAAAAATAAAGAAAAGGAAAAAATAAAAATAAAAACATTTATTTATTTACTTTTTCTTGATTTCAAACTATTAAATTCATTACATTTTAATTTTTCTTACAATAACATTTCATATTACATTTCTTTTGTTAGACCAAAAATGATGGTATTATTGTTTTTTTTCTTTTTTATTAATTATATAAAATTAATTTTAAATTTCGATTAAAATTAATTACTTATAAGTTACTACATTCCAATTTTTAATCTTTTACATGCTATGTCCCTTTTTTTCTTTTTTATTTTTTGAAAGTTTATACATATTATTATTGATTTATATTTTTAATTTCCTAATAAACTTACTCTAATTTCACTTTTAAATAATTTGAAGTCCAAAATTAATTTTAGATATTCTGGCAATTCGTTGTATGCGTTTAAGCAGTTATATATAAAAAATTGTTTTTTTGAGAGCTAGTTCTGAACAGTGACAGATAAAATTTCGATTTGTTTCTAGTGTTATGGTTGTCTATGTCCATATTTCTATTTTATAAAAAACTATATTTTATTTGATTATTAACCATTTTAAATGCAGTTATGTGAAGTTCTAGCTTAATTATATTTGTTAAACTAATATATTTTTCTGAGTACAATAGGTCAGTAGGATTAGAAGATTTCACAGATTTTTTGTGAATTATATCCAGCTTATTTAAGTAAATAGAATTGGGGAGATCTACTCCGAATACGATTCAAATAACAAATGTTTGATTTAATAAATGAAGAGTAGATTGTAAAAATAGCTTTTTCAGATAAGAGATTGCGCACTTTTCTTAGTATGAAGATGTATGGTGTAATATTTTTTATTATTTTCTCTATATGGTATCTCCAATTTGATTTGCTATCTATGATTAAACCTAGATAGTTGAAGATTTTGACAATTTCTAAACATTCAGTTTTGCAATGAAAATTATTTGTTATATTAAATGACTTATTTTCGAAATTCAAGATTTTGCAATTAAATTTGCAAATTTAAAATTAGACGATGTTTGGTTAGCCATTTCTCAATTAGGTGAAGATCATGTCGAATAGCTACGCAAACAGCTTCCTCAGAATTGTCTGCGTATTTGAGTACGGCATCATCTGCAAATAATTGAAGTTTGCCCTTCAGATTAAGTTGATTAATGTCATCAATGTATAACTTAAATAGCAAAGGCCCTAAGATCGATCCTTGTAGTACGCCTTTTATTGTAACTCTTCCGGTACTCAATACATTATTTATTCTTACCATTTGGTTGCGATTTTAAAGATACGACTTGAAAAAAGTTATATGACCAGAGCTTAAACTTAAATTAGAGAATTTTAGTAATATGATGTCATGGTCTACGCCTACGCAGTCAAACGCTTTTTTAATGTCAACTTACAAATTTTTCACTATTTGTGTTTTTAGAAGTTAAGTCATTTAGGAATAGACAAGCAGCAGTTGTATTTGAGTTTTCCTCGAAGCCATATTGAATTTCATTTATTAACGGATTGTTATTTATGAAGTAATTTCACTGTCGCATTCAATTGGTATGTGTTACCTAAATTGGTTTACTTGGTCTCCTAAATTTATATTTAATATTAAACGAGCCAACATGTAAATCATCAGGAATTTTTTTTTATATTTAAAAAAGGAGTCTCTTTTTTCATTTGCTTTCGAATTTCTTCTGTTATCCAATTTTTTCTGTACTAACTATTTTTGACAGGTATAGTTCGAGTGTGTCGAATTATTATTTGTTTTAGGCTGTATACTAAATCGTCAAGATTTTCGTACGAAGAAGTGTTATTCCAAAAACTATCCTGAGATAACGCTTCATAGTTCAATACCGTTTTCGAAGAGTTTATTATATCAGTTATAGAGTTTTGGTCGATACTTATGAAGAACATTTGGTGATCCGAAAAACAGGAGTCTAAAATGTGAAAGGATATACTTTATTTTCAATAAGGTCGGTTATGAAATGGTCAATAAATTTGAGTTCCTGCCAAACCTTGTAGCATATTCTGATATTTTATTACAAACTACAAAACCATTGCTTAACAGGGTATTTAAATACAAATTTATATCAGTACTTTCTACATTTAATAAGTTTAAATTATTGTCACCAAGAATTAACGTTTTATATTTACCTTATATTACCTTATATTTAAAGGTATTTAAAGGTAATTTCATCAATTTTATTAATGAAAGAGTCTATCTGTGTTTCATGAGCTCTATAAATACCAAATATGGTAACAATTTTACTCCTAGAAAATTACTTTTTTCAAATTCCTCAGAAAATAATTGGAGCTATTAATATGTTCTTTAATGTAAATGACTACTCCTCCGTACCTCTCCCTACCTTATTAAAAGAATTTTAAAAAATATTAAAAAATGGAGCTTAGTCAACACACAAACCATAAACTGGAAACAAATCTTAATTAAATTCAGTTTACTAAACGAACACACGGTGTTAATTTGGTAAGCTGTTACTGTCAACAAGAATATTAAAAAATATGCTATTGTATTTATTATATTTACAAGCTTAACAAACATACCAGATGTATATTCTTTAATTATAAAAATATTTGGAAGTTTATTGTAATTAAGTTTAATATTTAAGATTAAGTTTATTAATATAAAAAAAATTTTATAATTTAGTTTTAGTGTGTAATAATAATATAATAATATATTTTTTAGGTAAAAGAAAAAGTTTAATTTTAATATGTTTAGATTAAATATTTTGCTTACGAAAGAAAAAATTACTAGTGAATTTGTGTAATAATTATAATATAATATGTATTATGATAAAATTACTTGCATGTAAGTTATCAAAGCTAAAATATATTGTCTTGAAGTAGTAAAAAGAAAAATAAAAAAATTTATTAAAAAATTCGAATAAAAGAAAATTATTGTTTTATTATTATTAAGAAACAAGAAATAATTATAGTGAGAGATAAGATTATAGGGTATGTGAGTTAAATTTTGTATTACAAATGCGAATTTATTTATTATTATCAACAATCTGATTGAAATGATTGTAATTGTAATAATCAAAGTAATAAAAGGAAAGAAAAATGTAAAAAAGTTAAAAAGTTTAAAGCTAACTAATATTAGAAGCATTGTAAAAAAATATAAGTTTTTTAAAAATTTAGGATGTTACTGAAGTACTGAGCTTACTTTTAATAAAATTAAGATCATTAAAGTTTTGAATTGTAAATATCTTTGAGTCAGCATTTTTACGAATGAAAATTTGCGATGTGTGAATATCACTCACAACAGTTGAAAGTTGTTGCAAAAAAAGAGCCAAGTTTTTTTCTACATCTTCATCAGGTAATAGGTTCCTCAAACCATGCACTTCAACTCCTTCGTTTGGAATACTTTCCTTATCAATTTGGGAGTTATTATCTGGGTTTTCTCCTCCATTAGTTTCAACAAGTACTGATGCACTTATGGTTGGCAGGTTTCTTGTTTTATTGCTGTGTAAAGATTTTCGGCAGAACATTTCTTACATATAAAATTTCATACTCTACATCGCTTTGTCTCAAATTTGCACATGTGGCTGAATTAAACTTTTGCAGATAGTATAGTATATTTTCAATTCATTCCTCTATACCTTCAAATTACAATAGTACGACATCTTAACAATTTAATAGTAATTTATTTGTTCTATTCCTTTGTGAAATCTGCTAAGTATTAATTTGAGCAAATAATTGCACTTTACTACATAAGTAGTTGTTATTGTTAAAGCGTAATTAAAAATAAGGTTTTTTTTTTATATCGGTTTTATGTATTATGTAATTTAAAAAATTTTAATTTAGAATTTATTATAAAGCGCTTAAAAAACATCAACTTTCGGTTTTGACGATTTAAAAAAAAAAAAGAAGATCTTACATTAATCTTAAATCTTACATTTACATCTGATATTAATAGATCTTACTTAAGACGTTAATGATATATTTCGATTAAGATGTGATATATTTGGAAAAGGTTTGTGTTATTGTACGAGAGATCAATTAAAACAATTTGGGCAAGAATATGAAACGTTTGAAAACCACTAGTCATATATTACACCTATTAAAAACCTCTAAACTAAAATTCCATATAAAACACTGTGACCCTGAAGTGATTAAAACAATTTGTGAAATAGCATTAAATATTTTAAAAAGTGATTGTAATCTGAGTAAAAAAGCAACAACACAATTACGAAAGTAAAAAAAGGAATTAAGATCACTCACTTGCCGTAAAAAATCCTACACTTCTTGGTTCAGTACTATTTGGGATAATCGTAAATTTTAACAAAATGATAATTCTAAAACCGAAGATTTATGAGAAAATGAAGCAAAATGCAGACGTTGAACTCAATAAGTTGGATAAAATTATGAAAAAAATATTGTTAAATAAATATCTTACCGACACTTAAAAATGGTATTTATACAGACAAAATCTATTTAAAATGAGAAACATAAAACGAGAACTTCCTAGAAATAAAGAGGAGAAAGTAAAATTTACGGAAACAAAAGGTACTGAAACTTGTGCAAAACCAATGTATATAGATGCGGAATCTCAGTCGAATTTTCCTGAATATACAAATGTTAGAATACAAGCTGTACCAACCAACGAAAGAAGAAAAAACTATAAATAGCAACGAGTTGAATAATTTATCAAAACGTGTTTTAAGGTCAGATATACATAGGTAATACTCAAACAGAACTTAATTTTCCAAGAAGAATAAATCGTAAGAATAAATCCGCCAGCTCATAGACAACATACAAGTAAATGATGAATTTTATGCCACTTTACTTAGTGATTCATCTATGAACTATTATCCAGAAAATTCATTATCATCTTTTGTAAATAAAATGATAAATACATGTGTGATTCAAGGTGGAAAGTCGGTATTTCAGAAATGTATGTTAATGATTTCGTTCCGAATATATATGGTGAAGAATGAGAAAAAAGTACTCAAATATTTATTCAAGACATCCAAAAAAATATGATAGAAGTTGGAACATCATATATTCCATACATAGAAAAACGATATACTACTGAATGATATGCGACTGAAAGGTACTTAGGTAGGAAAGGTTTCTACTACCAACACTAATTCGAAATATACGTCCACTTAATAGGTTTATAAGAAAAGAAGTTCAACGACAGTTATTTTGGGAAATTTTTAATTTTATAAACAATGATGTTCATTATATACAACCAGCAAAAGCTGAAGAGATGCTTAAAAATATAAGTTACACTACAATATGTGTTACTAGACCTAAAATAGATATAAAAGTAAGAGCAAATTACGCTTACACCTTGGAAGGACTTCTGACAGAATTTAAAAAATATAAACCACGTGTAATAGAAGCTTTCAAAACTTTTATAGATAGTGTACAATTAATTCCAATTATTAAACCAGATATGATTTTCAAATACACAGATATAATTGAACCGCAAAAAATAGGTGATAAAGATGTAAGGTGTTTAAAATCTGTTAACATACAAAATACTTTCACTGATACTGTAAAAGAATTCAGTAATATTCAATATTGCAATGTGAAGAAATCATTTAATAACATTTCATTACTTTTATGTGATAAATATGGATACAAAATAAACTTTTCCAATAGTTCAATTCGAACAAAAATTGTATTACATTTAAAAAAAAGTAAAAAAACGATTTTACAAAACTATCGTATATATTATTTTATTTTTATTCATTATGGAGAGAGTATACTATAAGCTATAAGTATTATTTAATTTAATCTGGTAGAGGACTTGATGATATCGGTCTTTTATTACAATCAACCTTATCTTTTTAAAGAGGTCGTGGATTGGGAAGCTTTTTTGGAGGGCGTTTTGGATATTTGAAACCATTATTTACTTCGGGCCCTGATATTTTGAAAAGGAGGTTATTAACTCTGGTATCAATGCTTTATCTGATATTCCATTTGGTGCAAATGTAAAAGAAGTTATGCAAGATCGTAGTAAAGAGATTGTTAAAAATTTACGACGTGGTGAAGTACGAAAACTGAATGAAATGTATGGTTCTGGCAAAAGAAAACGAAAAGCTATAAAAAGACCATTCATTAAAAATTTAAATTATTTTTCATCGTTTTGATAATAACAAAAAGAAACAAAGAGATATTTTTGATTAATTATGATTGAGTGTATGAAATCTGAATTGGATATTTTTAAAACCCAACCCATTCAATCTAGCATTTTACGATCTGAAGAAGTTTCCTACAATCCTATTGCTTCTTTAGACAACCCTTCAACTATTGAATTTGTTTCACTAGGCCATGGCAATACATATAGAGATTTGTCTTCTACATATTTGAGATTAAAAATACAGATCTTAAAGAAAGATGGAACTCATTGGAATAATGATAAAAATGCTGATTGAAAATAATACAACATAATTTCGCAATTTATGCTTTATGTAAATGCAGTGAAAATTCCTAACACTACAATTGAAACTAGTTTCATATGGGAGAATAATTGTCATACTCGTACGTATCACACACTTTTTTCAGGTACAGGAGTATATCGTAATGATAAAGATCATCAGTTGACAAAAACTATGTTTAGTAATGGATTTTTTTTATACTACTCTTTGATTTAACTCCAGATGCATCAGGAAACGAAGTATCTCAAGGTCTACTTAATCAGATGTCATCGTCCTGTGCACTTGTGGATGTAAAGTTGTGATGATAAAGATACTTTATTTGTAAAAGATATTTGTTTAGTTGGAATTAAAGAACCTTGTAAAAAATTTTGCAAAAGAGTTTACTTACAAATTGCCAACCAAATAAATTATAAATGAAAATTTTGAAAATTACTCTTTTGGAACTGTATATAATGATAAATTTAATAAAGAATTAAGAATTACTAAAAAGGAATTTTTAATGAAATAAGTAGAATGTATGATTTGAGTAAGTTTGAGTCATGGACACTTTAGAAATAACTAGAGCTTAAAAATGTAACAAATTTACAAACGAAAATTTTAAGGGAGTTTTTAGGGAGCTTTAGACAAAATTCCAATAATAATAGGAAAACTAACTTTTTTAATTGTAAACACTGACAAGATAAAAGATCCAGGAACCCCTTTGTCCTTTCTATTCATGGTTGCGCAGAATATTTTGATTCGTATTGTGCAGTTCCAGATATACCGGAAATTTTGGAATACTTGGAAAATCAGTGTATAGTTTTTAATAATAGGCAGATAGAGGGTGTCCTTTCGGAAGTATGTGGGCAGTACTGTTGCGTTTATGGATGGTATAGATGTTTTGGTTTAAGTGTGAAAACTTTTTTGAATGTATTTAGCAAAGATAATCATATAGAAAACGACAATCTGATTATTAATATGTTTTACAACTTATTTGGAAATTTAAATTTTTCACAATATTACCTTGCGTATCTAAGTAATATTATTAATATTAAAAAGCTGTAGTTAAAACGTAGTAATGGAAGATGAAGGTTCGAACACAAATTTTATTGAGTTATACATATTTTTATTTTTATTTATTTTTTTTTTATTGAATTTCTCTGCCATATAAATGTGGACAGGAAATTACACAGCCTTTCCTCTTCAGGCGTGGCTGTAAATGTCGTAAGGAGGACTAACTCTTACGACGTGTGTGGAATTCCAACCCACACTCCCTCGGTGTTTACAGCGTATTTTATACGCTCTTACCCACTAGGCCACCTAGGCCCCAGTTATACATATTTTCTCAACAAAAATCAGTTATTAAAAGTTTTTGTTGATTTTGATAAAGAATCTCTTGTTGCGACTTGCATTCCAACCGTATTGCAAAAAGCCAACTATTTGAAAATATGATGATTGGTGTAAATTCTATCAGCAATTTTATGAAAGGTACTCGAAACAAAATTATGTTTAGAATATGGGTTTAGAATGGTTATTGGCCAATGTTTTAGCATTAACAAAGAGGAAGCTGACACATTTTACAACTTAATTGATTTTCTTCAAGCTGTAATGAACGCAATAAAAATGCTGAATCAAATATACGGGAATATGTTGTCAAATATATAAAAACGTGTCAAGAAAACATGTTGTGAAATTGCACGAAGAAATATGTATTCCAATACAACGTTGTAGCGTTCAATCCAATTATTCTAGAATGTTTTTTGAAATACCTGTACTACTAGAAAATAAAATTTCTAATATTTTAGTCAAGAACAACAATAAATGAAAAAATTTATAAATTTGATTTAATTTGTTTTTTATTATGAATCACTTATATAACCATTAACTCCTCCTCATCTACAATGGATGTAATTTCATCAACTTGAATTTCATTTTGTATACTGACTATTGCAGTTTCCTCAGTAAATCGAAATGTTGTTGAATCAGCTTATTAAAATATCTGAGCAAAATTGAATTAAACATGATTTGCCAATAAAATTGAACCGCGTTGTATACTGTAGAACCCAGTCAAAATTCAAAGTTTTCAGAGTATATAAATAAAGAAATTTTTTTTTAATGCATTTCTCTGCCACATAAATGTGGACAGGAAATTACACAGTCTTTCCTGTTCAGGCGTGACTGTAAATGTCGTAAGGGGGAATAACTCTTACGACGTGTGTGGGATTCTAACCCACACTCCCTCGGTGCTTACAGCGTATTTTATACGCTCTTACCCACTAGGCCATCTAGGCCCCTATAAAGAAATGTAAAATTGGATTTTTTAAACTAGTTACATGGTGTAAAAATCATGACAAGATCTCTAATAGTAAAAGAAATACATAAAGATCTGTGAAGAAAAGAATATTATAAGGTTGAAAGTAGAGATTGAAATTAGAAAAAGAATGAAAGAATATTATAAGGTTGAAAGTACAGATTTATATTCCGGTTGAAAAATTTAATATACGATGTAATTTTTTCTCTTATGAAATACCTGAATTTTCACGAAGAAAATATTAAATAAATCAATTTTCTAACTATATAGGTACATATAATATAAACCTGAATCTGAAAAATAAAGCAACAAATTTATACCTTTTTTAAATTTTATGTTTATTTATGAATACCTAATAAATACCTATAATACTTATAACTAAAGTTTACATTTGAGGTACCTTTGAGGTACAAATATTATTAAATTGCAGGTTTCGAAGACTCTCTTAAGACCATATAAACCTGAATCTGAAAAATAAAGAAATTAAATAAAAGAAATTTACACCTTTTTTTTGTTTTTGAAATTTTATATTTATTTATGAATAATAAAAACTTATAACTACAAACCAATTAAAATCATTTATTGGTAATTTGCATATATTTTACCAAAAGACTCTGATATATCTATAATACTTAAATTAAAATTTTTATCTTTATAAACAAAATATTCTTTTTCTTTTATTTCTTTAATAAAATTAGAATTCTCAAAAATATCACTATATTTTTGAGGTACAAATATAACTAAATTGCGGCTCTTAAAGATCCACTTAAGACCATAAATGATCTTGATTTGTTTTGCGTTTATTATGTGATATAGAGCATCTTGGTCCATATCTTTTGTTTTTAAAAAACTCTTTTTTTTGTTGGTGGTTCTTCCTCCCGAAGAAGAATGATTTCTTCTTATGTTATGATGTTATTGAAATTGTTGATGTTGTAATCATCTGTTGTAGTTGTTGTTGTTCTTGATGATGATGTTGTTGATGATGTGTCTGCTGTTCTTTTTGTGTTCTTATCCTTTTCCGTTTGATTGGGGCCAACTCCTGAGTACTCCTGTGCGAACTCTATCTGTTGAGCGTATGAAAAAATCTCTGCTGTGTTTTCCATTTTTCATTAGATTTTTCTTTATATATTATTATGTTCAGC
The DNA here is from genome assembly GCA_947095535.1 of Poecilobothrus nobilitatus. Lineage (NCBI taxonomy): Eukaryota > Metazoa > Arthropoda > Insecta > Diptera > Dolichopodidae > Poecilobothrus > Poecilobothrus nobilitatus. The sequence goes on from OX352773.1 coordinate 131,303,016, forward strand.
TCTTTTTTTGAATTGATATATCTTATGAAAGAGCCCACTTTAGCTATACTAAATTTTTCTTCTAAATAATTGTATTATCAAAAATTATCATTGTGTAAAAATCAATATCGTTAAGAAAATTTGTTAAAAACAAAAAGTTGTAAAGTAAGTTGTTAATATAATAAATTCTAATTGATAATAATAAACCTATAATTTTTTTAAATAGCATTTTTTGCAATTTTGTTGCATTTAACAGTGTTCTAAAGTTAAGGAAATAATTTTTACATAAATTCTAATTATACTTTTTTATGAAAGAATATCATATTTACTTATCCATTGATTATGACTATTATCAAAGCCTAAATATTTCACATATACTTTATTGCCTTTTCGTTTTAAAATTTTTTCAATTAAATAAGCATTGGATTTTTGGACACTAGTTAGTTCCTGTTCATAGAAGCCAATTTGAACTAATTTATTTTTATAATCATTTAAACTATATGTAATCGGGTCTGTTTCCTATTGAAAGCTATTTTAAAAACTTCAGTTGAATAGTTACGTTCATATCCTTTTTGAATAGTACCTTTAGACCTTGCAATTCTAACAAAATCACCAACATTAAATTTTCCCTTATTAAATATTTTAGAGTAATTGTAAATTGATCGAAGAATTTGTTTTTCATTTTGTGATGTAACTAAGTATGATTGTGATTTATTTTATAGCTTTTCATTAAATTTTGGAATTTTTTTTTTTGAAATTCTTTTGCCTGATCAGAATGAAATTTTTTTGGAAACTTCGCCTTCCTTTTAAAAATCTTTTGTATACTTTTAACTACGTCATCTGCTGCCTTTGATTTAACTTTTTCGGCATATGCATATTTTGAAAATATATCGATAACAGTTGAGAGATCCATTATTTAATTTTTGATAGGCCGACATATCTACAAGTTCAATTTCCCATGTATCATTTAAACCTCTTTGAGATATTTTTCGTCTTCGAAATCTACTTCTAACTGGACGATGAATTTCAGATACTATTTGTGCTTTTGACATTATTATTGAAAAGTTAAACTGCAACTGTGAATTTGAATAAAATCAGTATATGTATATGTATATGTATATACTGATATATGTAAATAAATTTTCGACTATATTTTGAAAATTAAAAACGGATTTTTTTGGATAAGAATTTAACTGAATAATATCAAGCTTTATATTATGACATATACGGAAACATGTGCAAAGCGATAAATGCAAATAAATCAGTTTCAGATCTCGGTCGGATCAAAATAAAAATAATATTTTATAAGGGTGAGTTTATGGATAAGGAAATAAAATTTTAAAGATGTTTTAAATTCGTACATTATTTTAAACGGTACTAACTCTGTCCAAAACCATGATATACATTAATAATGTAAAATAAATGTGAAATGTATATCATAATTTAGGACAGCAGTTGTAATAATTTTTAGTTTTAAAAATTATTCTATATGTTGTAAAACGAAACCCCCTTTTTAGATCCGCATATGTACAATAAATTATGGCACTTTTTTGTTTATGTTTACCATAATTATCAAATCGAGAACAAGCCATAAACTCAAAGCGTATAATTCAATTTATATCCAATTGCAATAATCTGATTAAAAATGCAATATTTTAGTGTAACATTCTGGAAATAAATAATTTTAATATGTACTTTTTAAGTAAATATATGTATATAAATGATTGTAATACTATTATAATTTTTATTTACCTACGTATATATAATTTCTATAAAAATTGCAATATTTATAATATTACGAACATAATCGCAGGAAGACAAAAATTAAAATATCGCTGATTTGGTTTTAGTCTTTTAAATTTATTCGCACGTGAGTTATGTATACACATAATAATAAAAATGATCTACCTCTTATAATTAAAAAAGGAACATGTTCAAATACAGATAACAAATATGCTAATGTTTTAACATTTATCAATAATAAAATATATAATAAATAATGTAACAAGATTAAGATGTTATAACAATATTAGGTAGTTAGTAAGTTCCTTTTGCTAAAGTAATTAATAAATAATAGATTAGCAAGACTAGACATGTTTAAAGATTAATAAAGTAATTAGACGAAATTACAGCCACTCTGTTAATGATTATAGTTTTTTATACAACATATTAAAAAAGAAATGTAATAATAAAGTAATTAGACAAAGACTAAGATATTTCCTTTGTTTTAAGAATAAGAAAATAATATAAATAGATGTAAGAAAGAAAATAAGTCAGTCAGTCTGTACCAACGATAGTTACTACCGGTGGTATCAATAAAAATAAAAATACGTTGTTAAAAATAAATTAAACGTGTTCTTTTTTATTTTTTTTTTCTTTGGCATATCTAAATACCTGAAAATATAATTGGCGCAGTCGGTAGGATCATTCTAAAACTGATGATCCAGTGAAACAAAAGAAAATTGTTTAAATTAGTGAAAACAAGTTAAAAAGAACTATCAAATAAAGACCTTAAGATATTGTTAAACTAATAACATTTTATATATATATAGTTAATATTAAAAGTGGTTAACAAAGAGTTCCAAAATTGCTCGCAGAAACAAGCATAAAGTTCAACTATCTTTATTAAAGAGTGGAAGTATAGAATTTACAAATTCAAAGACACCAACTCACATTAACGTGTATGACCGAATTCAATAAATTTGACATACAACGAGATACTATAATGGCAGCACAATTACAAGAGGAAGTGGCTAGACAGCAGGCTCAAATCCAAGAACTAATGAATCAGATAAGAACAATGCAGGTAAATTATCCACCAATACAACAGCAAGTAGCGGCATCATCAAATCAATGTAACAACCAAGACTTTGTGAACAGGCGAATTAGATACATGTCTCCATTTACGGGACAAAATGATATAACTATTAACTCTTTTGTAAATACAGTAGAGTTCTACTTATCTGAAGTTATCAATCTACCAGATCCTACAGACTGGGTGGATATAAAAATAGTACTTAGAATGCAGTATAAGCCTGACAAGGAACCATCCAACATCTATAAGAAAATTAGCAGCATTAGGGCGAACTCGGTAAGTGAATTAGCCACAATTGTCCAGAAAATTAAATATAAGCCAGATGAAATTAGTATTTTTTATAAAGATAACACATATATAGATTTAAGTAATGTAGAAAGTTTGTTAGTCAATACTATTAAAGATATAACACAAGGTATTCTGTTAGATAAAATATATTCATAAAGAAATTTAGGAAATATTATAACAATAATGAGATGAGAATTCAAAATAAAAATTTTAACAAAAATATTAGACACAATAATTTTCTAAACAAAACTAAAACAATTTTACTAAAACTCAACAAAATACTAACTATAACCATGCCAGTAATAACTCAGGACAAATTCGTCAGAACTATTATAGAAAATTTAATAACGACGATAGAAATAGAGGCAATTTTTGTCAAATAGACAAGTAGGTCAGGTAACGTCAATAGAAATAATTTTCGTGAATCGGGAAATTTCAGAAACGGTAATAATTCCCGTAACTCGGGGAATTTTAGAAATAATAATGTAAATAGTTCAGGTCCTTATCGCCAGTACAACAAACGATAACAAACAAAATCAATCAGAACCTATGGATATAGCAAATATAGAAAGAGGGGAACAGGCTAATAACGTAGAGTTTTTTATGAACTAGTCTCGGAAGATCTACCCATAATTCAACTTACAATCCAAAATAGAAAATTTCTCGCTTTAATAGATACGGGTTCAACTGTAAGTATAATAGATAATAGAGTACGGTGATATAAGGAAATTAAAATACCTCATATACATTTTCTACTATTAATTCTAAGACCACTATCAATTATGAAGTGCATACCCCAGCCCCTAACGAATTAAATGTCCCTATAGGTGAAAAAACTAGATGGAAAAAAAACATCTTCCATACAGAAAGTACTGATTTGTTATAGGTAATGATTTACTCACAAACCTTAATGCATTGATGGATTTAGAAGAAGGAATAATTAAATTAAATAATGAAAAAATAAAATTAAAAAATAATCCATATATAAATAATGAGGTTTGCACTTTAGAAACGGTTGATAAAAATATAAGACAACATTTAGATTTAAATCATTTGAACAAAGAGGAATTAAAAAAGATAAATGAAATTCTTAAAAGATTTAACGGGTTATTCTTTAAAGAGGGTGATAAATTAACAAGTACACCAGATCTGATCAACAAATAAACGCTAAATTATATAGATACACCCCTCAACATGAAACAAAAGTAAGGTGTCAGATTAAAGATATGGAAGAACAGGGTATAACCAGGAAAAGTTGTTCCAAATACTCAAGCCCATTAATAGTAATACCAAAGAAGAACGACAATTCAGGAAAAAAGAAATTTAGAATAGTAATCAATTATAGGAGGTTGAACGAGATAACCATCGATGACAAATATCCGCTACCAAATTTAGATGCTATACTAGATAAGATTGGAAGGGCCCAATATTTTACAACATTAGATTTAGCAAAAGACTATCACCAAATTTTGATTAGAGAACAAGACAAAAAGAAAACTGCATTTGTGACACCATTTGGAGTATATGAATACAACAGGATGTCATTTGGACTAAAGAACGCACCAGCAACATTTCAAAGAATGGTTAACGAGATTTGAGGGATGATTTTGAGGGATTATATTAATAAAAACTGTGTAATATATTTAGACGACATTTTGATATTTAGCACTTCTTTAGAAGAACATATTAAGGCAATTACAGACATTTTTAAGGTATTAGAAGAGAAACTGCTAAAAATACAAATTGATAAGTACAATTTTATAAGAAAGGAAACAGAGTTTTTAGAGCACGTACTAACAAAAGAGGGTATAAAACCTAACGCAGATAATGTAAAGATAATAGAGAAATTGGAAATACCAAAAATACAGAGACAAATAAATAGCTTTTTAGGGTTAACAGGCTATTACAGAAAATTCGTAAAAGGCTTCGCTAAAGTGGCACAACCCGTTACGAAATATTTAAAAAAATATATGAAAGTTAATATTAACGATCCCAATTATATAGAAGCATTTGAGAAATAAAAGAATCTTATTACTAGTCATCCAATTCTCAAATACCCTAATTTTGAGAAATCTTTTGTTTTAACAACGGATGCTTCAAATTATGCAATAGGAGCCATCTTATCGCAGGAAGGACATCCTGTATGTTTTACATCACGTACGCTTAATAAGCATGAAAATAATTATTCAGCCACAGATAAGGAATTTTTAGCAATCATGTGGGCAGTAGGGTATTTTAGACCATATTTATATGGAAACAAGTTTAAATTTTTTACGGATCACCAGCCGATAAAATTTCTACAAGCCAAATATAAAGGGAAAGATCTATCTCCTAGGCACCAGAGATGGTTACTGCAACTGGGGGAATATCAATTTGAAATAGAATATGTAAAAGGAAAAGAGAATAAGGTTGCAGATTTCTTAAGTAGAATCGATTTTAATGAGCACATTAAGTCAAAAGAGGCAGAAAAAAATAAAATAGATCGTTGTTCAGATACAAGTAATTCTGATTTTGGAATATTTAATATGGAAGAAAATGGCGACGACATTACAATGGCAACAGTACACTCAGCAGAAGAGCAACTGTTGGATCGCATACCTATAAAAGAAGAAATTGTGAACAAATATAAAATACAAATAATACTAACTAATAATAAAACAATAGAAACAGAAACGATTTCGGCAAGAAAAATAATTTATATTGCTGAATATGACTTTGAAAGATTAGGAGATATATTTAGAAAATTCTTACAAAAAAGAAAAGTGGCTATTTTTTTGGAATTAGCAGATTATCAGTATAATGTAGTACAATAGAAACTAATAGAAATGTTCTCTAATTGTAGGCAAATTAAATTTATAAAATGTTCATTTAGGGCACAAGAAATCGAAACAGAAGTAGAATCTGTTAAACAAACTTAGTTATATCACGTAAAAGAAAGTTGTCATTCAGGGATTCAAGAGACATACAATCAATTAAAAAAAAAGAATTTACTATACTAAACTTTTACAACTAACACTATAGTAGTAGAAATCAGTGTGAAGTTTGTCAGGAAGTAAAATATGACAGACACCCAATAAAACCTAAATAAAAACAATCTGAGACTCCAAAGGATATAAACGAAATCATTCATATCGACACATACACCATAATGAAACGAAACTTTTTACCCATAATACACAAGTTCTCGAAATTTGGAAGAGTTTATTATCTGACGGATAAAACCCATTTATCTCTAATAGAGCAATTGGAAAGTCATTTTAGTAAACTAGGGAAACCAAAAAAAATAATAGCAGATAATGAGTTTAAAACAATTAAAGTAAAAGAATTTTTTCAGGAAGATGGAATAAGTTTACATTTAACCAAACCTAATAGTCACACTGGTAACAGTGATATAGAAAGACTCCATAATTCATAGCAGAAAAATTTAGAATATTAAAATCATTAAATAAAAATATGTCAGTGATACGATTAATGCAACAAGCTTTTAGGTATTATAACGAAAGGTATCATTCAACAATTAAAAATATCCCAATAGAGGTTCAAAATCGTAAAGTAGAATTAAGTAAAGTAATAGAGAATTGAAGAACAACAAAAATAAAAAGAATAGAAAATTTGAATAAAAATAGGGAAGATTATGAAGAATAAAGAAGAGAAGGGTTTATTAAGAATTATAAAGCAGTTAGACACAAGCAATTACCTAAGTACAGGAAAACCAAATTAAAAAATATACATCCAACAAATATAAAAAAAACAATTAAAATTTACAGGTAACGTGGATGATATTGATATGGTTTCTATTGACAATACCAACAGAAGGACGATTAGTAATGCAGGAAATTAAAGATAATACAGGTTTTACAATGATCAAGTTAGACTCCGCGAAAATAGTAACAAATACTAATATAATATTACACATAATAAATACAAATGAATTAATAGAGCTAAATAACGTAGCAATAAATATAGAAAAGATAAATGATAAAGACTTACTAAGGACGGAACTAAAGGCATTGATGAAAAAAATACATACAATTATAGCTAAAAACAATATTCATAGAAAAAAAAAAGAGGGCTCATTAATATATTAGCTAGTGCATCTAAATGGTTATTCGGAACAATGGACGAAGAAAACAGAGACATAATATACAAAACATTTAGAAAATATATAGTTAAATAATCATAATGCAATTAATAATCTCAATGAACAAATTAAAATAAATGATCAATTTAATACAAAAAAAAAAAACACGTTTCATTTATTTTTAATAACGTATATTTATTTTTATTGATACCAACGGTAGTAATTACCGAGTTACAGGATTAATTCAGACTGACTGATTTTCTTTCTTACATCTATTTATATTATTTTCTTATTCTTAAAACAAAGGAAATATCTTAGTCTTTGTCTAATTACTTTTTTATTACATTTCTTCTTTAAACTAAAGGAGGGTGAAGTTATATATACACTTAATAATAAAAATGATCTACCTCTTATAATTAAAAAAGAACATGTTCCAATACAGATAACAAATATGCTAATGTTTTAACATCTATCAAAAATAAAATATATAATAAATATTGTAACAAGATTAAGATGTTATAACAATAGTAGGTAGTAAGTAAGTTAATTTTTTAAGTTTCTTATTTAGGTATAAATCCAATTGTATACGGTTTTAAAAATATCCTTCTAAAAACCAAATTACACGCTAAAGCATTTGTAGTGGTCTCTAAAAATGGCTCAACCTTATATTCTTCCAAAAATAGTTGTCTGAATTTAATACAGGCTGTTGTCAACATTTTTACGTCATTCATACAATATTCTATAAGTTGATTTTGGATGTTAAAAGACTTGTTTTTATTTTCTTCATACCAATCAAGCAATTGTTTTCTCTCCGATATACTCATTGAATTATAACAATAATATTTACGATTAGCTAACTTTCCATTATATTTTATATTGTTTTTACGATTAAACATATGAGGAAAATATTCTTTTTTCAAATTTATGTCTAAATCAAACACTTTCGATAAACTTGATAATGGCATTGGAAATAGTTTAATGAATCAATAAATTTCACGTTATCTATCTGCATTAAAATTATCTTTGTTCCGCTTATAATTTGTTTTGGTTTGATGATAGTTTTCTCTAAGATATAGTTTAATAAAAACTGATTATCAAATGCTTGTCCATTATGTGCAATAACTACAACTTTATCAAATATTTTTCTTTGGTTGAGAATATATTCTAAAAACATTTGTATTCGATTTTGTTTCAACACATGTTGTCCACAAAAATTGCATCTATCAACATTAGATAATATACATAGAATGCAACGTTGTTCAAAAATACATAAATCAGGCTAATGTTCAGTTATGTCCCCTATTGCAACACCTTCATGAAGTTTCTCCCCGATGATATCATCTTGAGTAGTTTCCAGATCGTTAAAAATATATAATATATTCTTAAGTTCAGCTTATTCTTTACATGGTGTAATGAAGCATGAAGGTGATCTGAAGCTACATTTGTACTACACTTTTTATACAAATACCCATAGCATATATGATTTACATCGGCTCTGTAAACTTTAAAACATTTTGCACAAATAGATTTATAAGAGTACAAATAGATTTTTTATTTGTAGATGATGTTGCTTTATGATTATGAAAACAAGTTTGACCTTAAAAATTCGATTTCATACATCACATTTAATATTGGAAAAATTTACGTCACATGCTGGAGATGATTTGCAAAAGAAACACGACTGTTTACATCTGTGAGACAATCTATTGTTATACGGTACATTACATGTTTGGCAAAACTGCTGTTGCTGTAATTACATTGATGCTATAGCATGCAAAAAAATTATATGCTATTATATGCATGCAAGCTAGATTGCAAATGACAGACTAATCATGCAGACTACGAGAATTTACCACGCTCGCGTAAAGTTTGGCTCTCAGTGTTAATTTGTTAACGGTAATATCGAAGAACTGAGACCTTGAGTTAGTCTCTCTTAACATACGCGAAAACATCTAAATCTAATATATAATCTAAAATAGACTCAAATTTGCCGTAGTCTGTAGTATGATGTGACACAATAAAAAGCTCGACTGATCTCAATTTATTCAGATTTTCTGTATACCTCGTTTGTTGGCGAACATAAGGGGAGTTGATATCACCGCGAACAATCTGCTGAACGAATATGATATCCGCCACTAAACAGCGCAATTGGAGGGAGTTCAAATTAATTAAGGAAAGTCTAGCTTCATATGAGGGAAGACGTATAGAATCAGCCCAAGCCAGGTTGCGTAAAGCGAAACAAAGCAATTTTTTTTTGGACTGATTCAATACGTGAAATGTCTATATCACGATATGGAGACCATACTTGGCTTTAGTGTTGGCTTTAGGTCTTACATAAGTAATGAAAAGTTGCTTAGTGATATAGGGATCAGAAAACTCTTTTGACCAACGCATAATAAATCCAAGAGTTGAGTTAGCTTTATTTATTATGGAGTTGTAGTTACTCTTGAAATCTAACCTACTATCAAGGATCAGTCCCAAATCAGAAGTACGATCTGTTCTTTTAATATGTTGATGGTTGAGGACGTAATCATAATTGATTGTTGAGTTAGCTCGTAACCTTGAAAAGATCATAATTAGGTATATGCTAACATTTAGTGCGAGATTGTTGTTTTTGCACCAAGAGCCAAATTGATTAAGATCATATTGCAACAACTCACAAACACGAGTGGAAGTTATAGTTTTGCAGATTTTGGTATCATTTGGTATTGGGACTGTCATAGCTCGACACTACGAAAAATAAAGGAATAAGAGGCCTTGTGGTAGTCCTGAAGTTGCAGAAATGGTAGATCTAAAAAGGCCCTAATATGACCTATATGACAAATAAGACGATAACCATTTAAGACTCTGACTAGAAAATCCTACTGCTTTATGCTTTTCAAGGATAATTTTATAGGGTTTTAGATCAAAGGCCTTACTGATATCTGTGAATACCACATCAACTTGTTTTTTAGTTTACATTGCATTCAAAATATCAGTGAAGAATTCAGTCATCTTAGTAACTGTGGATATAGGAAGCTACAAATTGTTCTGTAAATTGCACGACTCTAGCTTTCTTGGTTTTTGAGTTATCGTGCTGACAGGCGAACGGACTAACAAATCTTAATCGACTTAGAATTTGATTCTGATCCGATCCATTCCTTTGCAGGTATATCTGGCTTGCTTATTTCGAGGTGTTACAAACGGAGGACAATACAATACAATACTACGAGTGTAAAAATTTCTTGGTAGGGATAGTATAATAATTAACTCTACCTACATAATACATTCAGCCAAAAAATCGTTAAATTTCAAAAAAAAGAATTTATTTTATAAAAGTTTTTAAGAACTATTTATTTTAAAAAACTATTTATAAGTACATAATTAAATTACAGCTACAACTATGGCTAAGATGAACGACTTGCCAACTTATCACCTAAAGTTATGTATGTACTTTATCTACATATGTATTAAGAAACTCTTTTTTAAGAAGATAGTTAATTGTTTGGATATGTAAAAAAAAACAACCAAATTGTTGTCTTATCTAGGCAATACAACATTACAATTGCTAGTAAAGAGTCCAAGTAATGCTGTATGAAGAAATAATCATAAAATTTATAAATTTATATCTCAATTGAATTTAAACAGATTAAAAAATATATGTATTATAAAAAAAATTTGTTTGGTTAGGTTTAGAACCTGATACCACAAATTTAACAGCCATCGGCATAGCTACTGCACCACATACTTATAATTTACTTAATACTTTGATTTTTCGTCAACTACAAATCAAAAAAGTCTTCACAGAGATGTCTATATGACGGCTTCTATTTATATATAAGATATTTCTTTTAATAAACTCTTAACAGTTAACAAAAATAAATATCAAATTTCTCTACACAAATATAAGTACATAATTAATGAGAGAAGGCTATAGACTATACTATACAGTATACATATTATGTATGTAGATAACTAAATGTAATTAAATTTGCAATCAAATTTAAAATATTAATGTATTCGTTATATTTTTTTTACTTCATTTTTAGCACGTCTGTCCATTTACAAAACTTCTACACCTCTTATGATTGATTTATAATTAGATTTATGATACTATGAAGTTTTAACTATGGAAAAGTGTCTTAGAAAAATTAAGGTTGTAGAACAACGTTTTTATGTAGCTCTACTCGTTGGGAACTACAGTTCCTCAAAACTTAAAAAAGCCCTATTTTTAATTTTGTATATATCAGGTCCTGCCTAACATTTTTTCAATCTAAAATAGCCAATGACAGGATTTTCTTTATAAGTCAATATCAAAATTATACGAAATTTAGAATTTGAATTTACCGTTTGCTGCTTCAATAGCCTTTCAGATAGATTGAAATTAAGAGAAGAATGATCTTCTTGAAACACAAAAATAATGCGTTATTATTTTATTTTTACGTGTCTAAAATGTTTTTGTGGATTATTTAGCGTTACCTTAAAATGAAAGAAAGTGTCTCTTTTTTCTTTTCCTTATATAAGGAATTTTTTTTAGAGGCGGAGAAGTTTACGTTGAAATAAAACACAGAAAAATGTTTTTAATATCCATTAAATTGGTTTTATTTGACAGATAATCTTTTGATATTAGTTTTTGAATATGATTTCGGGCACATGGCCACCGCGGCAGGAGCGTACATGGTGGTAATATCGAGCAGTAACTTTTGCACACTCTTCGCAGTAAATCAAGTGCTGAAATCACATGTCTGCAATATTAATGCCTTTCAATTGAAAAAATTATTAATCATGTCTCTGAGCCGCTCACCGTTAACTGCAACGTTCTGACAAAGATATATTTTCAGCGTTCTTTTTGAAGATATATTGGCCAATGATTCCACTGGCCCATAGAGCGTACCAGACAATGACTTTTTCTGGGTGTAATGGTGTTTCTTTAATAGTCTTTCAATTATCATCGCTCCAAATCCGGCAATTCTGTTTATTGATATAACCAGTTAACCATAAGTATGCTTCATCATTAAACAAAATTTTCATATGAAATTATCGAATTGAATTATTTTTGAAAATAAATTTAAACAATTTGCAAACTTTGCTCCGGCGTGAGGCTATCCATCATTAATTACCAAACCAAACTAACCTAAAAAAACAAAAAAAAGTGTCAAATCAGTTGTCACAGAAAACAGTGTTGTCAATTTAAAATTCTACGGCTCTCCAACAACACCCTGTATATTGAATTCTAAGAAGAATTTTAAAATTTGGTGCAACTTCGGCAGGCTTTACGTTAGGATCTAGAAATTTTGGGAGACGAAATTTCTCTCAGAATTAGCATAAATTATTTAAGCTTAGTTCAATTTTATTAAAAAATTTTGTTTCAAAATTTAAAATTTTTTTTTAAATTTTTTAATTTAGTTAAATTACGTCTTAATATTTAATTTCTCTTCAAAATTTTTGTGCATGAAAGAAATAATTAATTCCTTTTTTATATCGATAAAATTGTTTTTTAGTACTTCAAATATTGAAATACAATTTAAGGCAATTTTTTAATATACTGATACCTTTATATATACCTTTATTTAGTACATATAAACCCACCAAGAAAACAAATATAAAGAAACATTTTTCGAAATTAATTTTGACTCGGAATATACATACATATACATATATGTATATATAATATAGGTTCAAATTTAATTTTCTTTTTTAAGTCTTTTGTACAAAAGTGATTAATTATGAAATTTATGATAAATTGGTTTTTAATTAAGAGTTCTCAAACCATGATCTAAATAAAAAAAATAAAACTGATTAAAAAATGACACTTGGGCTGTTTTTCTTCAGTTTATTTTTTATCCTTCAATCATAAAACTCATTATAAACTCAGATAATCACGAGTATATTAAAATTGCTTCTCCATTTATAATACTTCTGAATAAGCTTAATAGATATAATTTATATAATAGATCTAGATATAGATATAATTTCATCACAGAGTTAACAAAATTAGCAAATGTAACGGAGCCAATTGTAGACCAGATGGTAAGAGATAGAATAGTGTTTGGTATAAAAGATAAAGATACGCAGGAAGAGCTTCTAAGGATCGAACGAAGTTCATCAAATTCAAAAAATTAATCTAAAACAAGATATTCAGAAAGTTAATAGTTGCGGTAAATGCAGTTACCGCATATAGCCGTCGCATTGTTGCGTAATTTTAATGAAGAAAATCAGGAACAGGTCGATGACTCTTTAAATTTTATTGTTCATTCTGTAAATGTTATTGATTCTAAACTAGAACAAATTCGTAATGCTACAGCTTTAGATAATGAATGTCTGTGTATTATTGATCTTTATCGGAACGGTTGGCTGGATTAGCGTTCGAGGGTTCAAGATAATATTAAAAAATGTTGGCCTATTCGCAATGAGCTCTACGTTGAAAATGGCATAGTATTTTTTAAAAACCTTATATTAACACCGACCTGCCTAAAAGCAGAAATATTAGACAAATTGAATGAAGGTCACTTAGGATTGTCAAAGATAAAAAGTTTAGCTCAAAATCTGGTTTACTGTCGGCGATCAACAATGACATTGAAAGAAAGGTTATGAATTGTAGACTATGTGAAAATTGCAAATATCAAAAGCTAAATTACCCTTAATACCTCATCAAATACCTGAAATACCATTCAATAATTTGGTATTGATATATTAGATTTCAAAGCAAGCAATTATTTTAGTTCTTATGGATTATTTTTCAAAACAGGTAGTGAGGTTATCAAAAGTTTAAAACCAATATTTGCGTGCCACGGAATACCTCAGACGATTATAGCAGACAATATGCCATTTAATTCATTTGAATTTAAAACATTTTGTAATGAATGGAACATTCAATAGAGTACAACTAGCCCTTGTTATCCTAGAAGTAATGGTCTAGTTGAAAAAGGCGTAGTGGGTATAGCAAAATCGTTAATAAAAAAATGTCACAAAGAAAGAAAAACATATTCACCGGTCTGTTAACCTACAGACACACTTCTATTACAGGGTTAAGTTTTAGTCCTCCAGTCCAAATACTAATGAGTAGGCAACTGCGGGGAAAAATTCCAGTTAAACTAGAATTACTAAGACCTAAGATCGCATTAGGCCACCTAAGCCCCTGGGTTATGTGTGAAATTAAAATATAATATGTTTATTTTTAAATCTTAACAAAATATTAGAATATCAAAAATATGCTAAGGGAAAGAATCTAAAATTGTAACTAAAACTTTCTTTAATATTAATCGATTTATTATTTCTAAAACTTTTATTTATATTTTAATTCAAGAATAAAGTACATAGGTATATACATTTTTGGTTCCAGTATTTTTAATAAAAAAAAACAAATGTTGGTTGAAAAAAATTTTCATATTATTAAATAATTTTTTGGTGGTTTTTTTGTTCGTTAGATTCATATAATTTGACAATTTAAAACAAATTCTAAAAATAATTTATGTATTAATAAGAGTTAATGCAATGCACAATGCTACCCAATCCTAGTTTCTGTCGATTAATTTTATATAAGTTCAGTTTTATTTTTATAAGCTGAATAATTAGGTACCTATATGATATTTATGTTTTTACCTATAGAAAATATTCATATAATATGTATATTCATATATTGGTACATTATTTGAATTGTTTGTTTTGTGATTAATTTTTTATACCGGTATGGACATATGTTTAAGGATGTAATAAATTTGCCATTACGTTTGTGACATCTTAAAGGAGTCGAGCTAGATGTAGCCTCAAAAGTATGGATCGGGTCAGAATCGAATTTAAATTCGATTAAACCATGTACGTCCCTCCGGCCGCACGATAGCTAAAAAAATAAGGAACCTGGAGGCTGAAATTTGTTTACGTCATTTTTGAAAAATTGTTAGTTTCGCTATTTAAATCCAGCATTTTCGGCCCCGGGTTCGAGTAGCTGACATACAACTTCTTTCTTTACATGGGAATAACTTAGCGTTCATTGAAAAATGGTGTCAAGTTATAAAACAACATTATCTGTAAAATTTGGTTGTGCTGGTACTACAGGTTCGGGTAGCTGTCATACACCTTCTCTTTTTAAATGAAAATAACTCAGTGTCTATTGCAGCTAAGAATCTAAAATTTAGTGATGAAGTTTCGAGTTACATGCCAACCACTTTTGTAAAATTTGGTTGATCTAGAGCAGCCGGTTTAGACTTCTTGCACCTCTTATGCATCTGCAATCTTACAAAGGGCGATCAAGTTTTTTGACAATAACTTTTGCAAAATTTGGTTATGCTGGTGCAATAGCCTCGGGTAACTGCCATACAACTTTTCTTTTTAAACGAAAATAACTGCGAATCTATTGAAGCTATATTTCGAAAGTATACAACAGGACATCTTTCCGAAATTTCGTGGAAAGATGTCCTGTTGTATACTAACTCTTTCGGTAAAATTTGGTTGTGCTAGAGCAGCAAGTTCAGGTAGCTTGCACATCTTGGACGTTAATGAAGCTAGGGATCTGAAATTTTACAAAAGATGAGGAAGTTTTAGGACAATAACTTCTGTAAAAGTTGGTTGTGTTGGGGTAAGAGCTCCAGGTAACTGTCATACAACTCCAAAATGTAAATAAATATATTTTCTTAATACCAATTTTTTTAAATGTATAAAAAATTCAACTTTAATTTTTTTAACTTCACCTTTAATAAAATAAGATCCAAAAATCTTAAAATAAACTTTTCCCATTTCTTATTCCACTCTTCTCAAAATCATTTAATTAAAGTCTATTATCATTAAAAGTTTTCATAACAAAAAATATATACATACATATATATGTATAAAAACAAAATTATCATCCTTAAGCACCTAGTATATACTATATATACACTTTCCACTTATAAATGAGAAAAAAAATTACAACATCTTAACAAAAAGTATGGCTAAAATTAAAAATTCTAAAATATAAAATCAGATAAAAATAAATACATATACAAGGCTCCTATAATGCTAAGATTGTTTAAACTTTAAATGAATTGTCTCATCAGACATTTTATAATAAATCTTATGTAGTTATAACCCATACATAATACAATAGTACAAAGCATTTTTATATATAAATTTCTATAAATAATGTACTAAAATATGTACATATTATGTACTTGCTATGTATATATATTATTATATTAACACCTTATGAAATTAAATTTTTTTTATATTTTCATTTAATATCAGCTAATATACATATGCAATACTGTTATTATCTTTATTGCAAAAAAATATGTGTTTGAATATCTGTAGGTGTATATTTATGTATGTATATTAAAGTAAAATGACAATAATGGGACAGACCCCAATAAAATAAAAATTCTGAGAAAATTCAACTTGTTGTGTTTTTTACTCCAATAACAAAAACAATATGCAGAACAACAACACCGTTAGCAATACCATCAAGACAGATTTCTCTAGACTAAGTGTCGTCTTATTAAGATATCTTCCACATATTAGGATATTCAATATGCACACAAAAGAACAACAGCCAAAACAATCACAATTTCTTAAACATAGCTATAGAAAAAAATTGTATCCAACAGACAAAAAACGAATTAATAAAATTCTCTTTTATTCTGTAGCAACTAGCATAATCTGCAAAAATCAAATACAAAAATAAACAAGATTTTAATTTCGAAAATGAATAAACAAATTCAACAGTTTTTTTTGCAAAAATTAAGGAATTTCAATCCTTATTTACAGTTTACTTGCAGTTTTTATCAACAGTTTTTTCTGTATTATGTACCTGATCCTGTATATAAATGGTAAGATAAAAAAAAACATTTAAAGTTCATTTTATATCCAAATTAAAGCGCATGCTCTCTCTATCCCTGTTTATAATTTTTCGTAAATTGGGCTCAAAAAACGTGACCTCAGTGCAGATATAATTTAAAAAAGCACATGCTATTTATGGCAATATAAATGTCATTTAAAATATAACTACTATTGTCCATTGTTTATGAACATTAACACTATACTCAAAAAATCTGAATATATGTATGCATTAGTACATTCGTACATACATTAGTACATACATTAACCAAAGCTAAAAGCAGGGTTGCTTCTGCTTTTAGCTTTGGTTATGTTTGGTTAATAGAATTATTTACCAAATTTGGTAACCTGGTAACTATTCTCTCAATTTGGTAATTTTTTCAAGATTTCATGCTGAAGAATATACATATAACCACTTCAAGCCAAATTTTTAGAATCAAAAAAAAATATTAAATCAAATATACCTATTTTTTTTCTATTTAGAATTACTTGATCAATTTAAATTACGATTTAATTTTCGGAACAATAGTATAAAAGAGTTACCCTTAATAACTCCTAGAAAATTTCGATTCAAATTTATCTGTTTTCATTGTAACAAAATTTTCTTTTCTAACAGAATATGATCCAGAATTAATTGGAACACAAAGAAAATTACTCAGTCATTTTAAGCATGTTCTTAAAAGTTCTATAGATATTAATGAGTTTTGGCAAAAAGTGAGCTTTATAAAAAATTATTCCTTAAAAAAGATTACTGATTTCATATTTAATTTTATGTCTTTACCTCATAGCTCGGTCACGGCAGAAAGAAAATTTTCTGACTAAGTCTAAATAAAATAAGTTGAGAAACAAACTTCAATTTAAAACAATTAATAATTTTATGTTGGCTAAAGAACAGACAGTTTGTTGGTTATATTAAAGAAAATATTTTTTTTCCTCATCTTATAACATATGTATGTTGTTTCGTAAATCAAAATTTTAGCACTTGTTCAATGTTTTGTGTTATTAGTGGTTTTGTTTTTATTTTAATTTGATGTTGTTTTTGAAATCTTTTCGCAAATATAATTAACTAGCAGGGATACCCGGCGTTGGCCGGAGTATTTTGTTGGCTTTATGAAATAAAAATGATTAAATTTTGTTTTTACGTTAATATAATTTAATTAATAGTTAAATTATTACTATGCATTTACAGATGCTGGTAGTTAATATTTTAATTTTTATTACATTTAATTAATCTAATTTAATTACATTTCATTAAATTTTAGCAAATTGAATAAGCGAATAAGAGCGAAGGCTTAGAGACAATTCGTTTACAAAAAATCTTTAAAGGAATCAGTAATCTATTGAGTATACTATAAGAGCAAAGCGAGTTTTCACAATATATTATCCGCTAATACCGAAACATAAAATTGCATTTTAATTATAAAAGACCGCAATGTAATACATTGTTTTCCGTAAGTAATGTCACTCCATATTTTTATGAATTATTCTTTTAAGCACATTTTGAAAAATTTACTACTAGTTTCACTCTGTCCGTCCGTCTGTTTAGAAAACTTATACACTGTTTAATAAAGAACAATGAATTATTAGCCATGCATAGGTCTCTTGAAAAAGTAATGTTGTAGAACAACTTATTTATGTAGCGTCACCGTTACAGCTGCTACAGCACCTAGAGCTCTTCAAATTTTGAAAAAACTTTTTTTTAAATGCATACATCTCAGGTTCTATTTAACATATTTTTTTAATATAAAAAAGACAGGATTGTTTTTTACCTTTATAAATCAACCAGAATCATTTTACGTTAACTTTTTCATAATACATAATTATCTTAGATTTATTGAGTAAAAAATTGTTTTTTATTTATACTTTTTGTCCACAAAATAATTTTATTAATATTTTATTTTTATAAGTCTTAAAATAT
The DNA here is from genome assembly GCA_947095535.1 of Poecilobothrus nobilitatus. Lineage (NCBI taxonomy): Eukaryota > Metazoa > Arthropoda > Insecta > Diptera > Dolichopodidae > Poecilobothrus > Poecilobothrus nobilitatus. The sequence continues at coordinate 131,321,883 of OX352773.1, forward strand.
TATATTTATCTATTATAAAGCCCATATATATTTCGGCATCACTGCCATCATCAGGACGAATACAATTTAATACTTAATACATAATTATGTTTCCAAATTGATATTGAAAATATATGGAAGAACTGCAAATGGATAAGAATGTAAGGTTTTCTGTTCTTTAAATATGTATGTATGTACATTTTTGATTAAATACTGTACAGAAATGTGAATATGTTTTCTAATTTAATTGATTGTGTTTATAGTATTTTTAAGCATATGTACGTACATTATACATATAGTATATACATATTTTTATACCCTACACATTAAGTATAGGGTATATTAACTTTGGTATTGTGTTTGTAAGTACCAAAAGGAAGCGAGTTAGATATGGACATGCATATATATTCTGAATCAGGATTACCTCCTGAGTCGATTTAGCGATGTCCGTTTTGCTGTTATGGTGTCAAAGGTATGGATCGGCTCAGAATCGAATTCTGAGTCGATTAAGCCATGTACGTCTGTACGTCCATCCGTCCGTCCGCATGATAACTCAAAAAATAAAGGAGCTAGAAGGCTAAACATTTTTTTACGCCACTTTTGCAAAATTGTTAGTTTTGCTATTTAAATCCAGCTTTTTGGCCGCCGGGTTCGAGCAGCTGCCATACAACTTCTTTCTTTATATGGAAATAAATCAGTATCTATTGAAGCTAGATGTCTCAAATTTTGCAAAATCGTGTCGAGTTACATGCCAACAATTTTTGCAAAATTTTGTAACGTAACAAGATAAGCATATTGTACAAGTTTGTATTGTTGTATGAATATTTTTCCGTTTGGTGATGCTGATGACTGATGAATGAGTAATAGCTAAAAACGGTCATTAATAAATTGATATAAAATAAACTTTGTTTTTGTTATTTGTTGCCTTTATACCCTAGTAACAAAGGCTAATAACTTTTCTAACATTTTTGGGGATTATTAGCCTTATTATTTCTTACATTAAGGGGACGGGGTATTTTATATAAAAGCTAACACAAGTCCAATTTTATATTAAAAATAAATGTGTATTGTAGGTACATAAGTCTAGAACAAAACTATAAAACTAATGAACTCATTAATGAGTTTTGAATTTACTCATGCAATGGCTCATTGGCAAATTTTATTTTTGTTTGTTATGTTTTCTTATAAGTTTTTCTGAAGCACATTTTAAGCAGATTAGAGAACTGATGAATCACTTGATGAGCATTTTATTAAACTCATACGGTAACTCCCCATTATTTCTACTGAGTACTGACTGATTATTGGAATCGGTTGAATTATTTGACTTCGTATCGTATACTTTTCGTAATAATTTCCTATGCACCGCTAATTATTATGTTTGGAAAAAAAATTTGTAAATTATAGTAATAACAATAGTAATAATAATAATAATAGTAATGATAATAATAATAATAATAATAATAATAATAATAATAATAATAATAATAATAATAATAATAATAATAATAATAATAATAATAATAATAATAATAATAATAATAATAATAATAATAATAATAATAATAATAATAATAATAATAATAATAATAATAATAATAATAATAATAATAATAATAATAATAATAATAATAATAGTAATAATAATAATAATAGTTGCTACAGAGGAGCTATCTTTAATTATATCATGCAGTAAGGTGTTATATACTGCTGCACGTTGTAATCCACTAATGGCCCCGACTCTTTAGTAAAATAATAATAATATTAATAAGAATACTAATACCAATAATATTATACCAATATTATTAAATTAGTAATTACCTCATGTAGTAAGGTGTTAGGTATATACTACTACAAGTTATAACTTTTGTAACGGCTATAGTCACTGTTAGCAAATTATAATAATAATAGGCGGATTCATTGTTTTCTTACAGTCCCACTTCCAATTCAATGTTTCCGTATGCATTTCTTATCTTCCTATCCTTACTTCCTAGCTAATATACTGCGTTCGCAGGTAAGGGTTTCATCCCATTATAATGGGTAAAGGGCGAGGTGGGTTTAGTCAGTAACAATCTGACACTACCAAGGGGGAAATTCTTGGTGTCTTTGGAAGATTCCCACCTCTCTTAGGGGAAAAACAAAACTTTTATTGCATTTCAATTATAAGTTATTTGATGAAATAAGTATAAAATTTAATTTATCTTCACAACTTGTTAAACTCGAACTTGAAAATTAAATTTTTATTTTTCCATATTTTATGTTTCTTATTTATTATGTCCAGCTAGTGTAGTTGTTAAGACACCGTCCTTTCATACGAAAAGTTTCAGGTTCAAAACCCGCCTGGGTTATATATATTAATAAAAAATAATAGTCATTTTTCTTATAATATGTAATTAGTAGAGTATAATTAAATTAAAAAAAATAAGTATATATATGTCCAATACATTATAATTAATATCATATTGTAATTAATCTTTGTACATATAAGGTAATAGATGGCGTAGACAAAAAGAGACGTCTCATAGTCTTGTACAATAATTACAGCTAAGTAAACTGCTTAGTGAAATGAATGATTCACAAAACTGAAGCTTAGTCAAATATGAATAAAAATGACTTAGTGAATGCCCTATGCTAGCAAGGAAAAAATGTAAGCTAAAAAAAAATAATTATAATATGAATTCTGAAAATCAGTACTTGTTTTTTATTATTTCTTTAATAGATAACTTATTTAACTTAAATTAATCGTTTTGATTTAAAAAAAAAAATTGCACCTATTTTATTTTTAATTTTTATTTAGAAACAGAAAAAAATTTGTGATGATTTTAGTGTACTCAATTGATGACTGTAGTGCATATTCACTCATTGATCTATATTCACTCATTGATTAGTTCATTAATTTTCTTATCAATACATTACTGATGATTTCAGTACACAGCTCATTAATGAGCGTGGTACATACAATCAGCAATCGCTCATTATAAAGAATAGAAGTACATAAATGATGTGTTTAGTCCCGCCGCTAGAATAAAATTCATTACTACTTTCATCTAATCGCTCATGATGAGTTCATCGATGAACTCATGATGAGTTTTTTCAATAATTGCATATGCATTAAAACGAATTTTTGTTGGAAACTCAAAAAAAAATGAAAAAAGTTATTTAAATATAAATGTTCATTAAAAAAAGCAACATTTTTTTTTTATTTATGAAATGAAAGAATTTTAATTGATGTTAATAACTTGGAAGAAATTGAAAGAAACGTAGACTGTCTAAAAATATGGAAAGAAATAAGAGGATACAGAAATCGGAAAAGTATTCAATTTTAAAAAAACAATTTTTTTAAATCAGAGTTGTTACTCTCTCTTTAACAATTTATAATATGGACATATGGACAATTTATAATATGAACCTTAATTTATTATGACAATTTTTTTTTCTTTATTGTTTGCATATAATTAAAAAAAAAAAAATTTAATGTCCAAAATATGTAATTGAGAGAAATTCTTTGAAACCTTAGCAAAACCGCTGTGCGGTCTTATCCAAACGAAAAGAATTCGTCTACTCCTTATTTTTAAAAAGTTATCATCTTAATTGATTATAGCACGATAAATATGTCACATATATATACATAAAATAGATTAAAATTTTAAAAGTTCAATAAATTTATTAATCAAAACAAATTAAATTTAAAATAATAATAAATAAAATTATTTGGAAAAATTAACTGTAATGCAAAATATGTCATCTACTCTGATTTCAAAGCAAAATAATTCGTCTATGGAGAGAAATTTTTTTATTATTGTTTATATGAAAGCAATAACGTGCTTTCATTATAATAAGATTATAATAATTATAAGTAAGAAAGGCAGAATCGTACGATTTAAAATACATTATAATTACAATTTGCAGACAGTAGGTCGTTGTACTTCGTTCAGAATGACATGCGGTAAATCCATATCAATTGAAGTAAGAAATATAATTATTGAAAGTTTTCAAAATGGAAAATCTTCTTATGCAATTGCAAAAAATATCAATTTGGGAACGTCATCGATGCAGTCGATAATAAATTTGTATAAAAGTAATTGAAATGTGAATCTAAAACTATCTAAATCTAAAATAGGACGTCCACCTATAACGAATTCTTAAGAGATTCGAGCTTTGAAACTTATAATTTAAGAAGATTGTCGTCAAACTGTAGTTTAAATCACCTTGAAATGGCCAAGCTGCATTAACAAAAATTTATCTGTCTATACCTGCGAAAGAAATTTAAAGAAAGCTAGGTGTAATCAGAGATTTTAATATAAAAAGCAAAAATGAATACAAATTTCATCTATTTAAGGTAGGTCCATATACTTGAAATTTTTATACTAAAATTGAATATGCCTTAACGATGTATACATATTAGATTTTAAAAATTCCATAATTTCTCTTATTTTCAAAATTCCAATTCAAAAGGAAGAGTATGCATGCAAATTTTAATAAAACTACTATGTATAATTAAATTTGAATCCAGATTTTATAACTTTTATATACAGATTTTAGTAGGATTATATCCAGTTGAGTTGATGTTTATATTTGAAATTAGCTAATATATTGGTTGCTATTGTTAATCATTTAATATTGTTATTGTTTGATTACTATTTTAAACGCTATAAAATTTGCTGTTTTTTAGTTCCTTCGGTAATTCATTTTAAGCCTTCAAACAGTTATATAGACTATTTTCTTTTGGGAACTAGTTCTAAAACGTCTTAGATAAATTTTGGATTTGTACCGAGTGTTATGGTCGGGGGTTTGATCATCTTAAGCTTGCTCATATATTACCACTATAGATTAAAAAGTAACAAAAAGGGTGGCCAACCTACAGGTCCAAATCGTTGTTCTCCAATTTTCGAAAGTCTTTCAAAAAACTATCTAACTATAAAACTAATTTTCCAATTTGGATTTAAAGCAGCTTCATCTAAAGAGGATGTTTTTGCAGTATAATAGATTGACTTAGATAATAAAAAATTTTGTACTGGATTCTTCGTAGATGTAACCAAAGCCTTCGGCATGGTGGACCATAATATTTTACTCCAAAAAATGTCTCAAATAGGCTTCAGAGTATTTATGTAGTAATGGAGGCAAAGTATGAAAATTGATAAAATTTATAGCGATCATGAAAATATTAGACTTGGAGTATCACAGGGCTCGGTTTTAGATCCTATTTTCTTCTTAATTTATATGAACTCTTTGTTTTCTCAAAATTTCAAGAGTAAAATTACTGCTTTTGCAGATAAATTTGCTCTGTCTTACGCATCTACCGGTCGACTAGTCTTAATAATAAATATTTATTATGATTAAGGTACATTGAGAAGATGGTTTGCGCTTTGCACAGCAAATATTAATAGTTAGCGAAAAAACTAATATTTATTTTTTTTCAGTTTAAATAAAACAACCGCCTCGATTTACATTAAAGAGTAGTTGTGCTACTCTCAATTTGATACTCACACTTTTCATGCAATCAAAATTGTTTACGAATTGAAATTGCTAACAGTTTAAAAATATAATAATTTATCATAAGAGTTGAATTGAGCATACCTCTTCTTTTAAAAAGTACTTGTGTTCAAGTTTAAGCGGTTTTTACAAATTGGGTAGCATATTTTATTCCTTTTTGTTTTGTTTATTTTATATAATTTTAATTATTTTGTTTTCATTGTAATTTTAATTATTATTACTGCTTTCCCACTTTAAATGATTAAAAAATTTTTGTTTGTATAATTTTAAAATTTAGAGTGATTACTATTTAAAAGTGACTCTTAATACTATATTCTATTATGGAATACAAAGAGACAATTACAATTATTCTCTGTTACACTATTTTTTTCTAACAAGTATATATATAATAATAATATCTATATTAATAAAGTAAAAATGAATTTTTTATTTATGTTAAATTAATTTAGAAAGATATTATATATTTATTAATTATGGTTATTTTGTATGTAAGATATGTTGAAAATAATGATATTAAATTAATTTGGAAGACGTATAGGTAGTCCTCGACCAACTTTAATGCATTTTTTTTGGATTATATACAATTTATTAAGGTAGAGTTGAATAGCTCTATTACATATAGGATTTAAGTAGTAGATGTGAGATTTTATAAAGGCGGAATATATAGAAAACTTGCACTATGTAGTCAGTCAAGAAGTTGCGTAATCTTATGAGAATGAAGATATATGGCGTGATATTCTTTATTAACTACTTTTTCCATATGATAACTCGAATTCGATTTACTATCAAATAGTAATCTTAACTAGTTTACACTTTTAATGTGTTCTAAAAATTCATTATTGTAAGAGAAATTATTTTGGTTATTAATTTGTTTATTCTCAAATACCAACATTTTTGTTTTTTATTTTTTTTTATGTAGAATAAGGCTATATAAGCCATTGTCCAATTAATTTGAGATCGTCTCGAATTGAAGTATAGATTACGTCTTCTGCATCAGCATCAGCGTCAACTATCAGCATACTTCAGAACGACGTGTCTGTGAATACCTGAAGCTCCTTTTTTAAAGTGAATTAAGTAATATGGTCAAAATAGATTTTAAATATAAGAGAACCTAAGATCGAGCCTAATTGTGTTCCTCAAATATCTTTACTAATGATATTTAGTAATTTGTTATATTGATATTTAATTTTGTTTGTACTTAGAGTATTATTAACTCTTACCATTATGATAATTTGTATTTGACAATACAATAATATTTAATACACCTTTTGCTTTATTTGAATTTTATTGTTTTCTTACTTTTTTTTTTTTTTCATTGTAGTTTTCTTTTTGTATTTTTTTTTATAATGTTTATTATGTTTTGTTTTTGCTTTATTACTCTAAATTTTTTTCTTTTTTATAATTATTTTTAATTACCTTAATTTAATTTAATTTTGTTTTTTAATTTTTGTACCATCTTTTAAATATAACTAGAATTCGCCCGCCCCCCAAACTTCGGGGTTTTAATAAGTAATTGCAAATCACGCAATACCAAATATTCAGTATTTTTTAAATTTACTCTATCAAATGTATATGGTCCTCAAAAGGACTTTTATATTATTATTGTTTTTTGTTTATTTATACGTTGAACTCGAAATTTGAGGTTGTTTGATAAATAACTGTGGTTGACCACAATTATCCGAAGCCAATATTTATAATTTTTTTAATTTACTCTAACTAATAAGTATTTGGTATACCTACCCTGAAAAGAGATTTATTGATATTTGATTTTAATTCATATGTCCATTTTCAGTTAAAAAACGAAATAAGCAATTTTTTTTCGATTTTATCATAAAGAAACTATATACGGTATATATGTATACAGAATATAGTTCTTTTATGATTTTATTTAAAACGTAAAAATACAATTTTCAATAAGTTCAATAAGTTCAATATTTTTTTATAGAACACGATTTCCTTCTTTTATAAGATGCCCCTGATTTATGTAATATTGAAAAATTTATTAAATTTTATATATTTCTATATATTTCTCTTATAATATTACATTATTTTTAATTTTAAAACAAAAGTTCAATTTTTTTGTCTGTCTCGATACGTCATTCAGTCATACCAAAGTTATACGTCATGCAAATTTCAGCATAAAAATTTTTCATAGGTAGTATCTGTTGAGCGGACCCACCAAAATAATAACAAACAGTAAAAAGTCTACGAAAAAAAGCAAAAATAATAATAAATATTATTTTTGTAATTTATCAATCAATTTTAGTTTTTTTCATAACCCAACCATATAGGTACAAGAATTATTATTATAAAAGTATAAAATACATACATACATAAATATGTATAAATATGGATTTAAAGTTATTTTAATTCCCTCTAAGAAATATACTTTTTCTTTTTAATCAATGAAATATTTTCTAAGCAAATAATTCTTATTGTATTAGTGTCGTTTGAATATTTTAAAATTACAACAACAAGATATTTAGTTTAATAGCAGATCGATATTTATTATCCGAATATAATGATCCATTGTTGACACAATCAAAAAGTTTATCAAACACTAATACTAAATTTGCTGTTGAAATTGCAACTTCTTTAGTAAAACCTTTAAAACCAGATGTTTCAATTATTGTTCTAATAACGGCACTCACTGTTCTACTAAATATTTGAGTGCTAATTCAACTCTCATTTTTTCAAAGATATGCGAATTAATATGTTCTCTAATTAATTTGGTACACATCTTAGTTTTTCCATTTATTTGAACTTCTCATTATTCTATGAGAACTTTAAAGCTTATAATACCATCTGAGGTTTTTAAATCGGAATCCATTAATGTATTTCTAAGAGATTTAATTAGATGGGGAAAATCGAATATGCAAAAAATGTTGTTATTATTATAATTAAAAAATGTTTTATCAGGTGTTATTTCTAAATAGTAACGAAAAAACTTTGGCTAAAATGTAACAATTTAAAAGTGTTACGAGAGGAATATCTGTATACATATAAATATATCCATACACCAGTTACTAAAAAAATATTCATATAAAATTTTAAAATATGTTATGAACAACGTCTAAATATCTTACAAGACGGATCGGAACACTCAATTTATTTTATACACAAATAACCTTTTTTTTCAAAGTTTTCGTAAGCGGTAAAAAGCGTTCTTATAAATATCGTGCATTAAAATAACTTCTTTGTTTTGTATGTAATTGTTTCTTCTTGATAAAATTTTTTTTGTAAAGATATTGTAAGGTTGTTTCCTTTCGTGGCGAATTTTTTTTTGTTTTAAAAAATACCTTCTTAATTTTAAAATTTTTAATTTCTGTTTTAATATGAGTAACTTTGTAGCTACCTTATTAAATATCAAAAAATACTTTTAAGAATTCTGCTATCTAGAAAGAATTATATACATACATATCTATAATTATAATGTAATTATAACTTACTATATCTTTGTATAGGTCCGAAAAGGTTAATACAAACCTGAATACTTTAGAAAATTTCAAAATTCCATCCAAAAATATTTGTTAATTTTTAGAAAAAATATTCTTCTAAACAAAAAAGAAAAAATAATAAAATAAACAAAAAAAAATTTTTAAAAAACAGCTTTTTTGAAATAAAAAGTAGAAAATAAATTTTTTATAGCAAATTTTTCTGTAATTTTCTAAACTATATTGTTACAATCGAGATTTCTTTGAAAAAGTTTATTTCAATATGTCAAATATATATATAAATATATGTATATATAAGTTTTAAAGTCTGTGAAATTAATATAAAAGCTGGAGGCAAAATTTAAAAATATAAGTTTATAGTTATGCGTTTGTTGCCTCCAGCTTTTATTTTAATTTCACAGACTTTATTATTAATATTAAATTTATGCATACAGTCTATTTCAAAAATAGAAATTATTAGCTATAGAACATTCTGAATTTTTTTTTTGTTCGTTTATGTTAACCGTCCATTCATATGCATACATAAAATTTTTTTTTGTTCGTTTATGTTTACCGTCCATTCATATAAATATAACTGTTGCCTACATATTAAAAAATAATAAATCGATAAATCAACTAAATAATAATAGTTGGCAATTTGGGAATTTGGTGTGACTGTGTTAGCAGATTTTTAATAGTACAGCACACATAAAAATATGCATACCATTTTTGTACATGTTTGTACCTACATATGTAGTAAAAAAATTTGGTTTTAAAATGTATGTAATTGAGAATATATTAAATTGCTTACTTCTAAATGCTAATGTTTTTGAATTAAAAAAAAATTATTTTGCTTTTTCTAGACGATGTAGATATATATGTATGTATGTACATAACATATATTTTATGATTAATTTATAATTATTGTTATTGAAAAGAAAAATATTGTTGTTATTTACTATTTTTAAAAAAGACTGGATTTCTTATTTTTAATATATTCTTTTTGTTGTTTAATGTTTTTACATAATTGGAAATATATTCTTAGTTTTTATACTTCAGAAAATCATTCAGTGGTGCAGATCATCATTCCCTAATAGATCTTAATTTAAAGGCAGCTCCCAATTTAGATATCAATGTTAGGGCCATAATATGCGATTTTAGTATGTTAAGAGTTTCGAAGGAAAAGCCCTATTTTAATTATAATTAAGAAAGGAAAAACACATATCTATATAAATATTATAAATAAACACATTGCTTTTATAAATAAAAATGTATACTAAAAATCAATTGATTTGATGAAAAAAACTTAAATTTAACACTTGCTAACTAAATTTTAAGTAAATGCATATTAAGTTTTACACTGTGTTCTCAAGTGCGGCACATTAATTTGTTTACACATTCATATCTTTCAAATTCATCGCTTTCAAACCAAAAATATTTTCGAAGCACATATTATTACATATTTTGAAGTATGTACCTATGTATATGTACGCATATAATGCAATGGTCTACATAAAAAACAATAGTCTTTTATAGAAAAAAAAAACATTTATGTATTACGTATACGTATTGGTATTGGTGACTTTAGTAAATTTAGATAAAATGTTTTATTTTGGTTCTGTAATAATTCTGTTAAACATTCTGTTATATCTTTGTATGAAAATTTAATTTTGAAATTAAGCTAATTTCTCTAATGTTTTTCGATATTATTATTTTAAAATCATGTATTGTCATCGGTATCTGATCTAATGAAGAAAATTTCAAGTCTCTAGCTCAACTGGAACTGTGTTTAAAATGGCTTCCAAGATTCCATCCTTTACCCAACCAAGTTAATAAAAAGCTATTAAAAACAAATTGATCTCCGTTACAATTTACATCACACTTAAGTAATAGAATTTTGTTACTAAAAGGAAAAGTAATAGAAATTTTGTTTGCCTTCAAATATTATGTATGTGGTGTGTAAAGTTATTCTTTTTGAGATGAATATGTTCTTCTTCTTCAACATTTCTCTTATTTGGAGTCGCCCCTCCTTTATCTGAATCTGAGGAAGAATATCTGTCTTGGGTTGTCGTAGCGTTCAATCCTGCCTTCGTCATATCTTCGTTGACTGTTCCAAGGCAAATTGTTAGTGGTCTCCTAGGTCCTCTTCTAGGTATTGGTATGTTAAGATCTATTTGAACAGCATTTTCTTCGTCTCTTCGCATAACATGCCCGTACCATCTTAGACGCTTTTCTGCTAATTTCTCTTTGATGTCTGCAACCTTGAAAGTGCCTCTGATGTGTTGGTTTCGCACATTGTCCAGTTTCATCATGCCTGCAGACCACCTTAACATTCTCATCACAGCGACGTGCAGCAGCATTAACACGACTTGTAACATCATCATTTATTTTTCCGTTTGATGTTATAATTGAACCAAAATATTTCAAAGTATTCGTTATCGGCATTGGTACATTTTCCATTTTTATTGTATTTGTTGGTCCTATAAATTGTTCGTTCGCAATGGTACGTGCATATATTCCGTTTTGGTTCTGCTTATTTTTAAACCATTGTTTTCTAAAATATCAGCCCCCTTATTTATTTTTATTTGCAACTCTTCTAAAGATTCGGCTATAAGAAGAATATCATCAGCATATATAATTGCCATGGGACAGGACCTTCAATTTTATTGGCAATGTAGTCCAAAGCGGTGATAAATAGAAGCTGACTTAAAGCTGATCCTTGATGAGCCCCAACACCAACTTAAAGCTTTTCGATAAACCACTTTCGCATCTTCGTTGTTGTATTTGTGTACATATCTTTTCTAATTTCGATATTGTACAGGGAGTCTGTGATATTGGAGGGCTTGCCATATGATTTCTCTAGGTAAACAATCAAAAGCTTCCTCTAGATCAATAAATGCAAAGTGTAGGTTCATTTTCTTAACTTTGAATTTTTCTAAAAGGATTCTCATTGTTTGTATTGCATCAGTGATTGAGCTTTCTTTAACAAAACTAAATTGATTTTTGCTAATTTTTATTATTGTTCTTAACATTTATTCAATTACTCTTTCCCAGATTTTCAATGTATGTGACGTGAACTTTATGCCCCTATAATTTTCGCATTGTTGCACATTACCCTTGTTCTTATATAGAGGTACAAGATAGCTGTATCTCCAATCTGTTGGTATTTCATGACTTTCAATTAATTTGCTGAACATTTTTTGAAGTAACACTTTCCCCTAAACGCCCATTCTCTTCCAAAAATCGACTGAAATATTGTCTAGATCTACAGACTTATTGTTTTTCATGCCACTAAGAGCAACCTCGATTTCTTCGATAGATACCATATTTATAGGTTCGTATGTAGTTGGTAAATTTTCGGGGCCATCGTCCTCGAATTCCTCGTTCATCAGCTCGCTGTAGTATTCTTTCCATCTTTTATTGGCAACCTCATTAGTTGTTAATAGCTCTTGATTGTTACTGCAAATATACTTGGTAGATATACAAACTTTTCCTTCAAAATTTCTGGTTTTGGAAATTTTATAGATTTGGCTTTGCCAGGTGCTTCAAGAATATCATAACACCCTTCATATATGCATTGATTTTAGCAACTGCGACAATTCGCTTTGCGGTTTTGCACTTTTCTTTATAAATTGCATGGTCTCCTGACATTTTTGTATTTTGCCATGTTTTGAATGCAATTTTTTTTGTCCATGTGCTTCGACTAGCATATCACAATTTCGGTTGAATTGTTAAATAAAAGAAATACCTTCATTTTTGTAAATATTACGCCATTTGGTTTTCTTTGCTTGATAATTTACTTCCTTCGTGGTACTTCCTTCTACCTCGAAACTGACAAGCAAGAGTCTATGCTGGGTGATTAGAGATTCACCTAGTATGATTTTGCAATCCAGAAAATACTATGCCTCCGACGTGTTACACAACGCATAATCTATTTGCAAGCATAAGCCCCCATTCTTGTACGAAATTAGATGTTCATCTTTCTTTTGAAAACAACTGTTAACAATTTTCAGATAATTCGCGTCAGCATCGAGAATCCATTCACCTTGCTTGTTAATTTGCCCATAGCTAAATCCACCATGGCGAAACCCACCATGTCGAAACCCTTAGTGTGATTTACTTTAGTTATATGCCCATTTAAGTCACCACACAAGATTGTTGTTTCATTTAATGGTAGTGATTGTAAGATTTCTTTTAGTGATTCAAAAAATGATATTTTAGTTTGACTATCGCATCCTATTTGCCGACTTTGCGGAGTACTCAAGATGTTGTATATTTTATTTTCTATGACAATTTTGACGTATATAAGTCTATCATTTACGAGTTCTACATGTATTATTCGTTCGCACAATTTTTCGCTCACTACTATTCCAATACAATTTTTTGCGTTGAAACCATTACATAATACTTTATAACCTTCACCAATTTGACGTGCTTATGTACCCTTCCACTTCAATTCCTGAATACAACATATATCTATGTTTCTTCTTTTAAGAATCTCAGCCAGCTGCTTGCTTCGTCCAATAAGAGTGCCTAAATTCCATGTTCCGATTCTAATTATATCCGTACGATAAGTATCGGGTATGATAAAATTACTCCTCCGTTTGTAACACCTCGAAATAAGCGAGCTAGATATACCTTCAAAGGTATGGATCGGATCAGAATCAAATTCTGAGTCAATTAAGCCATGTCCGTCCATCCTTCAGCACGCTAACTCTAAAACTAAGAAATTTACACAAAATATTCTGGGAGCAATTTGTAGGTTCCCTATTTTTTTTGGTTGAGTTCCGACCAAAACTTCGGGTAACTCCCGAATAAATAACTTTTAGATCTCCACAATTTTTTTGAAATAGAGCCATGAAATTTTAAGTGCTGATAGATATCATAAAAATATTAATTTTATGACAATATTAATTTTTCTGTAGCCCCATCCGTTAAGGAGCTACAGCCCCCAAAGTTCAAAAAATCGCTATATTTAAATTATTATAACACACGCTCTATAAGGTATATCTTCAATCTGAAAATTCCAAACGATAGGTGCTATTATAGGCTTTACAAACATGTATATAATAAATATATACTTGTGCTATACGGTGACTTAATTTACCGTTATGCGAAACTGAATTAATGCAAAATCCTTTAACCCTTCTATCTTCTAAACGGTTTAATCACCCCCCGTTTAGGAGCTGTAAGGAGTCAAAAACTGAAAATTTCCTAATTTTAAACACCTGTAACTTGAACACCTGTTAAAAATTTTTTGAAGTGATAGATAAAAATTAAAGCTTCAACATTATACTCTTATTTCTGTTAACAACTTTTTTTAATGATATAGGGTTACTTTATAATTGACGAAAGTGTTACTTGATTTTTTCAAATTTTCTAACAAATTTCTTTAACGAATTTTTTGCATTTTGTTTTACTCGATAATTTGAAATTGTTGAGGACATAATGCTTAGTACAAAAAAATGTAAATTTAAATAAATAAACAACATAACGGTTGCTTGAAGAAATTACATACATATTTATATAATATCATCTCTATTTACATGTCGTATATGTGACTGATGAATGAATGATAAGAGTATAGATGTATATTATATAGCGCCGTATTTACATACATATATGTATTTTATTGTACTTATAAGAAATTATTCTATGAATGGAAATATTTTTAAAGAAATATTGCAATGTATGGCGATATACTTATAACAATATAAATATACTATGTGCGTATTAATATTTAAAATTATATTTACTATTTTGTACTAAGTAAATTTAATATACATTTACCGCTTAGTATTAAATGGTACTATAGAATATTTGAAAAAGTTTTGGATTGATAATCGTTTTGGATTGAGAAGGTTAGAATATGCTTTTGAAGAATGTATAAACATATTGTTTGAATATATATACAACCCATAGTTCTAGAAATTATAAAATTCACCCAAATTAAAATACTAAAATATTAAAAAAATAATATTGTAAGCAGAGTGACAGGCTGTGAACATACTAACGGTTCGTACGGGTATCTAAGAGTTTACAAAGGCAACTGTATTCTTTCTCGTTTAAAATAAAAACAAATTTTAATAAGAAATACATAAACAAAAATAACAACAAAAAGCAATAACCTTGAAAATTAAGAATATTCTTTACATTTATGTTATTAAATAATTATTTTTCATTATCCAAACAGAACCAAAACATCTTAAGTTCTAACTGAAATAAAAAACAATCACACAAACAAAAAAAAATTAAGAAATTAAAGCAAAGTATGAAATTTATATGTGTATATATGTACATATATGCGAATTTATATATATTTTTTTTTGAATAATATGAAAATGATAAACAAAAAAATTTGTTTTTTTCAATTTTATAAATTTTTATAGAATATGAATATGATTTACATATGTACATATAAAAACAGCATAAAAAATACATTTCGATTTTGCAATACGGATTTTGCTAAAATTATTTTTAACGTTCTATTTATTTATTTCAGGTAATGTTGTAGTGGTTAAGACACCGGTCTTTCATACGAAAGGTCTCGGGTTCAAACCCAAAAAATAATATAGATTATAAATAATAAATATTAAATAATATAGATTTTTCTTGTAATATATAATTAGTACAATATAATTAAATTGAAAATAACTGTAATATGTCTTATAAATTATAATTAATATAATATATAATAAAATAATAAAAATAAACCATAACTCTTGTATAAGATAATAGATGGCGTAGGGTTAAAAGAAATGTCTTTCTTGTACCTTAGCTACAGCTGAGTAATCAACGGCTTAGTGAAATTAATGATTCACGAAACTGAAGCTTGGTCAAATATGAATAATAAATGACTTAGTGGATGCCCTATTGCCCAATACTCCTCATTGGAGTGGCAAGGAAAAAAAAAATTTATTTATTTAAAAATTAAGAAATGCTAAATAAAATTATTATAAGAATTTATTTCGTTTAAAATTTCAAAAAAAAAAAGCAAAAAAAAAATCAATTGGACTCGAATCGAACTTGTGAACTCAAAGCGTTTAACAATCCGTCACTCTACTACCACACCAAACACTCAACTTAAAATTGTGTGTATATATCCAGTTATATTATAAAATTCCTAAAATGACAAACTATCATTTTAAAATTTTGTTTATTTACCTATGTAGAAAAAAAATTAAAAAAAAACAAAAAAAAAAAGCAAAATTTGAACAGAAACAATTACCAAAAAAAAAGGAAAAAAAAATTTGATATATTTGATATAATATTGCTAAAGATTATACTATATGAAACATACTTATTTATATTCTTTACATGAGTTTTTTATAAAAATGGAAAATTAATAATAAAACGCGTAAAATTTGGTTGGTAAATGACTGAAAAAAAAAATTTTAATGTCTATTATTTACAGATTTTTCTTTATCCTAAGGGAGGTGGAAATCTTGCAAAGACACCAAGAATTTCCCTCTTGGTAGTGTCAGATTCTTACTGACTAAACCCACCTCCCTCTTTAACCAATATAATGGGATGAAACCCTTACCTGCGAACGCAGTATATTGGCTAGGGAGTAGGGATAGGAAAGGATAGGAAATTGATACGGAAACATTGAATTGGGAGTGGGACTGTAAGGAAACAATGAATTCGTCTATTATTATTAATATTTTGCTAACAGTGACTAAAGCCGTCACAACAGTTACAACATGTAGTAATAGTATATAGTACTACATGAGGTAATTATTGAAGACAACCCCCACTGTCACTGTAGCGGCTACTATTATTAGTATTAGTATTCTTATTAATATTATTATTATTTTACTACAGAGTCAGCACCATCAGTGGATTACAATGTGCAGCAGTATATAACACCTTACTTGCATGATATAACCAAAGATGGCTCCACTGTAGCAGCTATCATTATTATTACTATTATTATTATTATAAACTATTATTATTATTATTGTTATTATTGTTATTATTTTACTACAGAGTCAGCGCCATCCGTGGATTACAACGTGCAGCAGTATATAACACCTTACTAATTATTATGATAATGTATTAAATTTTTGCTGTTGTTTCTTTTTACTTAACAGCCCTTTGTATAACTGATAATTAATTAGTTTTGGGAACTTCAATATAATGAAGTGATTTTACAACTATTTTCGTGTAAAAATAACCATCATTCTCTCTCAAAAAAAAAAACCATTATTCAACCAACCAACCACTATATTCACTTTATCACCAGACAACGAAAAAATTGAAAACTTTTAATAGACTCTTGTCAACAGTTCGTAATTAAAATCAATCTTATACCTTTCGCTAGTAATGCAGCAATGATTGAAATTTATCGATTAAAAAGTTTAGGCATAACAATAACATAACGTTAAAGTTTTTAACGTTTCAAAAATAACGCTGTTTTTTAATTTACACAGTTTTATTTAAAAATTGCGGAGAAATATTTTCCCATATTTTTATTTATTTATTCATTTAATATTATCTCAAAAAGTACTTATGAAAGCTCATACAGAGTGATTCAGTGTTTTAGGTTATATCTACTTATCTATATAAAAAAAAATAAATTTAAAAATTTAAAATAAATAAAATGGCATTTTAATATTAAACTATAAAAGAGCACTGATGAGCAGTTAGTGAATTACCAGTTAAAGTGCAAAAGGTTAACTATAAACGACAATATATTGTAAACACCGACGCTGAAGTTACATTTTCAATATATCCTTAAATTGTGCTAAATCTAAGTGTCAAAATTGTATCACAATTATTACAAAATCTGTATTTTTTTTACAATAAATCATTATTACCAGCGTGAATATTAAATTTTTCCACAAAATAATTGGATGTATTGGCTACATCCAAAGCTCATTTGTGAATTTTTTAATCCATTTATTGATTTTTATTTAAAAATATACTATAAATAGACTGATTGAATGTATGTATTTTTAATAGATTTGTTAACGTTAAATTCTTACAAAAAAAAATATTTTGAGTTATATATATTTGTTTAACCATTTCATTTATTATAGAATCCTAAAATACTTTTATGATCTTTAATTCTTTCCTTTATCTATTAAAAAGTCAACTTAAAATAGAAAAAAAATTATAAATCTTATTTTCTCACCATTTAAATCAGAACCGTAAAATTAATGTTGATAATAAAATGGTTCAATCTTTTTTATCAAACGGTTCCATCTTTTTTATCAAACGGTTCCACCTTTTTTATCAAAATACATACATACATACATATGTTAAATATTTTTTATATTTATATTTATATTTTTTTATATCTAGTTTTAAAATTCTGAGTATCTTATGGTTTTAATGGCATAATTAGAAAGATAAATAAAACAAAAAATAAAAAATTATAGAAAAAGGAAATTGAAAAAAAAAAATTGACAAAGAAATCTGGAAACTATTTTTTGCAGAACCACTTACAACAAAAATTTAATAATAACCATGAAAAATAACTATGAAAAAAAGCATCTTTTTTTTTATTATATATTAAAAACAATGAATGTATCTCATTGACTTTATATCATTCTTAGCAAGTTAATTTCAAATGTTGAACTAAGTATTATACTATGAAATATAATAAAGATACCCTTAAATTTCTGAATAGTAATTAAGATTTGCTTTCTTATATTTATCGGTGAATAAAGTTTTATTTATTTTAATATTATTAAGTGTTTTATACTTCTAAAAAAAATATTAACATTTTAAAATATTAAAGTATCTAACTTGGTTCTTTGCAATATGATAAAAAACCTATAATAGCTGCACTTATACAAATTTGCTAATTATGTATTTTATAAATTTATAAATATTTTAATATTTTGAGAATTTTCAGTTTTTTTTCTTCGATTTCTCTCTCAAAATTTTTTAGTTTAAAAAATGTGTATGAAACTCAACTCATTTGATTCAATACTGCTTTTTTTCAACAAAAATATCAAAACTTCTAAATTCTACGGAACCTAATGTTCATAAAACAAAAAGAAAGCAACAGAAAAAAAACAGTATTAAAAATAATGCATAATCAATTTCCATAATCAATTTTCAAAATAATACTCTGATTTTGATTTTATACATAAAATATAATATAATTAATTTATATTTGTTATTTAAAGTTTAAGCATTAACAACTACATACATTATGTATGTATATGGTTATTATAATCTTTATATATTTGCAAAACATATTGAATCTCAACCATATCATTAAATACTCACATCAATCCTATTTTATTATATTATGATATAAATTTTATGGAGCCCTTAATTGATTTCCCTAATTTATTTTGAATTTGATATAAAAACGAGGAAGAATACAGTTGCCCTTGTCAACTCTTACATACCTGCACGGACCTTTTAATCCTCTGCAAATACTACTTAAAATTATTTTAACTTTTCATTATTTTTAAATAAATATAAAAATTTTACATAGTTACTTTAGCTACGTCAAGCTTTGGCTCAATAATTGCAAGCCTTGTCTTAATTAATCTTATAAATTATGTTATATATACATATGTATATATAAATTAAAAGCGCAAATAATGCATTGTATTATTAACTTGAAAGTCATAAAATGTATTTTGTTTTTTATAAATAAGTTTATTAAATATTTTACTTAAAATTTATCAAAAATAAAAAAATATGCATATATAACCAAACAAAAAGTTAATCTCTGCCAGTGTAAATTCACATAATATGTATCATCTATCCAAAACTCTACCAACTTTCCTACAAATTAATATTAAGCTTGTATTTTATACTTACTCTCTCTTCAATGCCTATCCTGAGCGGTCCTGAAAGTTGAGTTAAAATCTGGATAAAATGCTTCTGTATTCATTTCGATCCATCGCTATGTGTACCAAATCACCAATATTTGATGTACCTGTCCAGTTCCTGATGTTGCGTAACCACGACATTTGTTTTCGGTCAACACCTCTTTTACCTTCAATTTTTCCTTGCACGATAAGCTGTAAGAGTTCGTATTTTTGAACTCGCATCACATGTCCACTTTACTTTACTTTACTTTATCTATTAAATGTTGTAAATCAATTAAATTATCTGCCAAAAGGGTTGTGTCATCAGCATATCTGATGTTATTAAGATAGGTACCGTTTACTTTGATACCTATTTCAACTGATTCTAATGCTTCTTGGAAAATCTTCTCTGCATACAAATTGAAAAGTAGAGGTGATAAGATACAACCCTGTCGAACTCCACGCTTGATTAAAATGTTTTTGGTTAGCCCATCTGAAGTTTTTATGTTGGCTGTCTGATGCCAGTACAAATTTTCAATGCATCTAATAGTTTTATCATCAATATCTATCGTGCTTAATATTTCCATCAGTTTATGATGTTGTACTTTCTCAAACGCTTTTTCATAGTCAAGAAAACATAGGAAAACATCTTCCTTGACATCACAACAATTTTGTACAAGTACTTGAACAGAAAAAAGAGCTTCTCTTGTGCCCGTTCCTCCCTTAAACCCAAATTGTGTCTCTCCCATATGTAATTAAGCTTTTGTGTATATGCGATTGTGGAGCACTTTCAGAAAGATTTTGAGTGCATGACTCATTAAACTTATCAGTCTATGGTCACTGCATGATTTAGCGTTAACTTTCTTTGGTAGAGTGATAAATGTTGATAAAAGCCAATCTGAAGGAAAAATACCGGTATTATATACTTTGTTGAAGATTTTTTACAACACATCTATGTTTTGGTCATCAATTAATTTAATTCTTTCTGATGGTACGTTATCGGACACTGTGGCCTTTTTGTTTTTTGCATTTTGCAATGACAATTGTACTGACGATTCATTAGTATTCTGTGGCCTGGTCGGATCTGAAAATAAGTTTTCTACATATTCTTCCCATACCTTTTTCCTTTCTTCGCTATCCAAAATGATTTGACCATTATCATTGGGTAGTGAAGCGAAATTTGTTTTCCTATATGCTCCTGATACTTCTTTGATTTTTTTGTGAAGGTTGAAGTAATCATGGGACTATTGAAGGTTTTCTATTTCGTTACACTCATTTTTAAGCCATTCTAGTTTTTCTAATCTTATTTTGGATCAAATTTTACTTTGAATACGTTTATATTCTACCATATTCTTATTATTGAATGATCTTCTTTCATCCATCATTTTCAAGATTTCATCTGTCATCCACTTTTGCTTTGCGGCATTTTTCTTTTCTCCTAATATATTTTTGGATGTTTCGAATAAAATTTGTTTTGTTCGATGTCATTATATCTCATCTTCTGTCCTACTAACGTTCATTAATTGATTGTTGATTTCTAATGTCAATTGCCTTTTGATGTTATTGTCTTTTAGCTTTTTTACGTCGATTTTAAATTGCCTGTTAGTCCTTCTGGCTTTTGATAGTTTAAGTTTAATCTTAACTAAGAGGAGGTTGTGATCTGACGGAACATCTGCACTAGGATAAGTGCTTATATGCTTAATTGAAGAGCTAACACGTTTGTTAACTAAAATGACATCAATTTGGTTACGTATTATATTACCAGTGCTGTCTCGGGGAGATTTCCAAGTATATAACCTCCGCTTTGGAAAGCAAACCATGTGTTGGTGATTTTAAAATTTTTATCCTGATAGAATTCAATAAGTCGATCACCTCTTTCGTTTCTAGTTCCTAAACCAAATGTTCCAACTATTTCATCTATTTTACCGGTACCAATTTTGGCATTAAAGTCGCCCATTACTAGATTAAAATTATGTGGTTTTGTGTACCTTCAGAAGATGTGATAATTGGTTATAAAATTCTTCTATCTCATCATCCGTTTTTGCAGCAGTTGGGGCATATACCTGGATAATATTTATAGCTACAGGTTTAGTATCCAGTTTAATAAGCATAGTTATATCTGAAAACGGTACAAAATCGATGACATGCTTTATTAGGTGTTCTGAAATAATTATGCCAACGCCATTTCTGTGAGTTGATGTGTTATTTCCTGAATAGTAAAATTTAGCTCCTTTCGATTTACATTCACCCGAGTTCGGCCACCAAGATTCACTGATACCCAATATATCAATTTTTAAACGTTGCATCTCATGAATAGTATTTGCTAGTTTACCAGACTCAAATAAACTATTGACATTCCAAGTACCAATATTAGTTGTGTTGTTACTTTTACCTCCGGGGATTCTTAGCACCCTCTTTTTGCCGGATACTGAGGGCCATGTTTTGGTTTCACTTGAAATATGATTTTTCTTGGGATATATATTCTAGTGGTTTCCCGTTGCCTTCTGAAAGGTTTTAAGTTTTCCTTCTTATAAATTTGCCGTTCCTCTGGAATCAGACGCAGACCAGGGAGACGTCCATTCTGGATTTATCGCACCCATTATTTAGCCTGAACATTGTTCAGTTGCCCGGAGGATACCGCGGGGAGGTATACTGAGCACTTGATGGCAGCAGTCACAGTTACGGCATTGGAATGTTCCAAATGAACAGATGCTCAATGCTTTCCCTGTCACTTACGCATCCCTCGCTCCTTATTACTTACTACAATGCTACAATGTAGCAAATTTTTATATAATATTAATATGCATAATACATCATACTATATATTTATTATAATATAGGTACATATTACCATGTACATTGCAGTTTTTTTTTTAAATATATCAATCATTAATTTTTTTTTTTATAAATACACAAAATACGTACAACCGTAAACGCATTTATATCTACCTTATTAGTATATATATGCCATACAAATTACATACACATGACGACACAATAATATAATAATATATATTGTATACTATCATAATACAATACGAATTAATAAGGGGTCTTCACGCAAAAGTGCATCGAAGAAAAAATTTCCTACTAAACGTGAACGACCCGATGCAAAATTTAAATTAGAAACTAAACAAGGTAGAATGAAAACCAACGGTTTTTAAAAGCGCACATTTCCAAAAAATAATACAAACTGCTTAGAATTATGACTTGCATAAAAATTTGAAAATTTCATATAAGAAAATACCTGAAAATATCACTTTTCTGGAATTTTGAGAGGCTGTAAGTCCGGAACCCTATATATCTAAAAAAAAACCGTTAACATACGTAAAAATATAGTACTAGAGCTTTAATTTTTATGTCTTGCCGAAGCAAAATTTGTACAGGTGCTTAAGTTAGGTATCTAAAAATAGCAAATTTACAATTTTTGCGCACAAATAGCTCATAAAGAGGGGGCGGTACAAAACAATTTTCTAAGAAAAGTTATACTAATTCTAAAAGTTCTTGTCTTAAATTTTCAAGTTTCTAGCGTGTGGAAGTTATGAAAAAAGAAATATCATGCAAAATTTGGTTTTCACATCACGGTAAGTTTAAATAGTAAATTACATAACATTGCATAATTTTGATATTATTTTATAGAGGTAAGAAAATGTCCGGTCTTCTAGCGTTTTTAGATTGTAAAACTACTACGCAGAGCCTGAAATATATACATCTGAAAATAGCTTTTTTTTGCTATTTTGGGGGGCTGTAACTTTGGAACCCTATACAATTAAAAGAAACTATTAACACACTTAAAAATATATTACTGGAGCTTTAATTTTTTTGCCTTGCCGAAGAAAAATGTGTACAGGTGCTTAAGTTATAGGTGTTTAAAAATAGCAAATTTTAAATGTTTTAGCCTTAATAGCTCATAAACAGGAGGCGATAAAAAAACATTTTCTGAGCAAACTTAAACTAATTCTAAAAGTTCTTTCTTACCTCAAAACTTCAAACCCCTATCTAAAAGCCTGCCGGAGTTATGAAGGTAGAAGAATCATGCAAAATTTGGTTTTAACATAAGGGTAAATTTAAATACTAAATTTAAAAAATATATATAATCTTGATATTGATTTATAAAGGTAAAAAAAAACTGTGGAATGGCGTTTTCAGATTGAAAAAATGTTAAGCGGAACATGAAATATACGTGTTTAAAAATAGGGCTTTTTCAAAGTTTGAGGGCTATAGTTCCCTTATGGATGGGGCTACATGAGAAAGTTTTTCCCCAAAATTAATTTTTTTATGAGACCTACCCATGGTTAAAATTTTTTTTCTCTATCTTAACGGTGTAGAAGTTTTGTAAACAGACGGACAGAGTGAAACTAATAGGCATATTTTTTCAAATTTTTTTTGAAAATGTACTTAAAATTACAGATGACAGATATGTTGGTTGGTTTAGAGAAACGTTTATTGGTATCTTTCCAAAAATGTTGATTGGTATTTTAAAAAAATGTTAATTGGTATCTATCTGTTATATTATATTATTATTTGCATAAATATCTATTTTTCACTTTTAAAAACTAAATTATAATTATCAAATAAATAATTATGAAATAAACGAACGGATTTATCCTAATACCTAACGATGATACGAGCTATGTAGAAACTGATTCAACTAATGATAAAAACAAATACATAGAAAAAGAACTAACATCGACAAATTTCAACGATTGCACACTTGAGGGTCTGGCGTTACCTCTTAAAAAACTTAGTTCGATGGTAATTGAAACACATACATTTCAAGCAAATAAGATTATTGAAATTAATAAATTTCAAAGTCATATAAGTGAACAAATTTATGACATTATTAATCATAATAAACTTATACATCAGGAGAATCAAGCCTTAAAGAAAAAGGTAGAACTAATGGAATGTAACTCTACAATATTTGAAAACAAAATAAACCACTTGGAGTCGTTATTGGATAAATCACTTCACACTAATAATGAATTCAATATAGTACTGGGTGGTCCATCTAAAGCAGTACAAGATGGGGAACACCTTATTCTTGATATCGTCAAGGTGATAAATGTAAATATAACTTCCGCGGAGAGTAAAATTTTTGCGCCGTTAATTCAAAGAGCAGCGAAAAATAATAACACAAAACTCTATATTTACTACAACTAAATTCAATGGCTGCTAAAAATGAATTGATGTCTAAGAAACGCATCCGCAAGCCATCTCTTCACCGCAGAGTTCAATCGCAATTAGCAGGGGAATAGTGAAAAATTTTTTTTTTTTTTTGTCATCATTTGTCTCCTCTGCAAGCCAAGCTGTATAACGAAGCTAAAAAAATTTAACTATTGCATAATATGGAATTTTTATGGTATAAAGAAAGTAGTATCTTCTTACGACAAACGAAGGAATCAAAGGTTTACAAAATTAATACATTATTTTTTTTTCATTAACACTAATTTACACATTATTTTTTTTATACAACTTATTTTTCATTTCGGTTGATTTTATTTTTAAGTCTATTTTTAACAATTTTCGTTCAAGTTTAACCCCATTTCAACTTTTAATTAAACTTCGTTTTTACGTCAACCTTAGAATCGATTTTTCAAAAATTTGAATATCAACTATACTTCTATTATTTCTTATATTTCTCAATATATCTAAACTTATTAAGAATTGGTTCCTATTTATTTCAATTCAATCAATTTTAATGTCACTAAATGCATCTCATATAATATTAGATTATATAAAACTTGTGCTACTATATTCATCAAACATCCTAGTACCTAAATTATACAAATTAAAAAATTATTTTTTATCTCTACTGATATGTCTACCAATATTTTTACTTCGTTACCACAATAATAATAAAATTAAAAATTTTTCTTTTCACTTATTTTTTCAATCATTTTTTTATTTCTATATCAAAAGTTAATATTATAATAAACAATTTTCTAAAAATCTACTTAATATTAAAGTTAAAAACTTAAATTATTACACAGCAATTAAACTAAATTTTATATTAGAATTATTAATTTTACTATTTCTACATTCAATTTACAAAATAACTAAATTAAAATTCGCACTACTAGTTTTTATTCAATTATTGTTTACACTCCAGCACTTTCAAACTGGTTTATCTATCGTATTATTCATTAAATTTAATTTTTTATCAATTTTAACCTCATTTAAATACACAAGCAAGTTACATTTTTTCTCCAACTTACATCTAATTAAAATTAAATTTAAAAAATGATGATGCTGTTATAAAATATTCTATTCTATGGATAGCAAAAACGAATTAAGCGAATCAATTGTACAGGATTTAAAAGTAATTGAGGAATGGCTAAATAAAAATAAAATGTGCTTAAATATTATAAAAACTAAAATTTTACTTTTTGATAACAAAACATTTAATTCAACTAATATCTTCTATAGCAATGTTCGTATTGAGATAGTAAAAAATTTTAATTATTTAGGCTTGATTATAGATAGTAAATTAAAATGGCAAGAACATATAGATTATACTATTAAAAAAATTATACCATATGTATTTATATTAAAAAGATTAAGAAAATATTTTAATAAAAATACTTTATTTGTCATATCTTGTTCATATATATATTCAAATTTAATTTACTTAAATCCACTTTGGAGCAATTCACCGCAAATTTATTTAAAAACAAGGTAGAATGTAAACCAACGGTTTTTAAAAGCGCACATTTCCAAAACTCAATACTGTTTAGAAGTGTGATTTGCACAAAAATTTGAAAATTTCATGTAATAAGAAAAAATGTGAAAATAGGACATTTTTGAAATTTTGAAGGGCCGTAATTCCGGAATCCTATATAACTAAGAAAAGCCGTTACCACACGTAAAAATATATTATTGAACCTTTAATTTTCATGTCTTGCCGAAGAAAAATTTTTGCAGGTGTTTAAAAATAGCAAATTTTCAATTTTAGAGGCGTTATAACTCTTAAAGAGGGGGCTCTACCAAAACATTTTCTGAGGAAACTTATACTAATTCTAAAAGTCCTTTCTTGCCTCAAAATTTCAAGACCCCTATCTAGAAGCGTACCGGAGTTATGAAAGTAGAAAAATCATGCAAAATTTGGTTTTCACATAACGGTAAATTTAAATACTAAATTTAAAAAAATTGTATAATTCTGCATTTTGTATTAATTGTATAATAAATTGTATTAATTTACAAAGTTAAAAAAAATACCCGTCGAATGGCGTTTTCAGATTGAAAAAATCTTAAGCAGAACATAAGACATATGCATTTAAAAATAGGGCTTTTTCAAAGTTTGAGGGGCTGTAGCTCCGTAATGGGTGGAGCTACATGAAAATGTTGTTCCACAAAATTATTTTTTTTATGAGACTTACCCATGGTTAAAAATTCTTTTCTCTATCTTTAACGGTGTAGAAGTTTTGTAAACAGACGGGCGGAAGGACGGACGGACAGAGTGAAACTAATAAGCACATTTTTTCAAATTTTTTTGTAAATGTGCTAAAAATAGATGTAATCAATAAAAAAGCAATAAAAATAATTAATTATTTTCCGTTCATGCATCCAACTAATTTACTGCATTCATCTACATATTCAAGTTTTGATGTTATTTGCAAAAGAGAACGTCTTTTTCTAGCGTACAAGATAATTAATAATTTAATAAAACACAATTTTCTACTTAATCGTAATATTGACATACATAATACTAGAAATAAGTCAAACTTTTATCTCTCCTTGTTTAAAACTGATAAACAGAAAACTAATTGTGTGTACACCAGTTTGAATGCTTATAATAATATACCTAACAAATTTAAAAACCTTAATTCATATAGTTTATTTAAAAAAACGAGGAAGAATACAGTTGCTTTTGTCAACTCTTAGATATCCGTACGAACCGTTAGTATGTTCACAGCCTGTCACTCTGCTTTTTAGCACATTTCCAAAAAAATTTTGAAAAAATGTGCTTATTAGTTTCACTCTGTCCGTTCGTCCGTCCGTCCGTCCGTCCGTCTGTTTACAAAACTTCTACACCGTTAAAGATAGAGAAAAAAAATTTTAACCATAGGTAGGTCTTATAAAAAAAATAATTTTGTGGAACAACTTTTTCATGTAGCCCCCCCCATTACGGAGCTACACCCCCTCAAACTTTGAAAAAGCCCTATTTTTAAATGCATATATCTTATGTTCCGCTTAAGATTTTTTCAATCTGAAAACGTCATTCGACAGGTATTTCTTTTATCTTTGTAAATTAATATCAAAATTATACAATTTTTTTAAATTTAGTATTTAAATTTACCGTTATGTGAAAACCAAATTTTGCATGATTTTTCTACTTTCATAACTCCGGCACGCTTCTAGATACAAGCTTGAAATTTTGAGGCAAGAAAGAACTTTTAGAATTAGTATAAGTTTCCTCAGAAAATTTTTTCGGACCACCCCCTGTTTATGAGCTATTAGGGCTTAAAAATTGAAAATTTGCTATTTTTAAACACCTGTAACTTAGGAACCTGCACACATTTTACTTCTGCAAGATGTAAAAATTAAAGCTACAATAATATATTTTTACGTGTGTGAAAGGTTTATTTTAATTGTAAAGGGTTCCAAAGTTGCAGCTCTTCAAAATTGTAAAAAAGCCCCATTTTCAGATGTATATATCTCGGGCTCTGCGTAATAGTTTTGCAATCTAAAACCGGCAGAAGATCGAAAATTTTATTATCTATATGAAACAATATCAAAATTATGTAATATTATGTAATTTACGATTTAAATTTACCGTTATGTGAAAACCACATTTTGCATGAAATTTCTTTTTTCATAACTCCGGCACCCCTTTAGATAGGAACCTGAAATTTTGAGACAAGAAAGAACTTTTAGAATTAGTATAAGTTTCCTCAGAAAATTTTTTGGTAACGCCCCCTCTTTAAGAGTTATTACGCCTCAAAAATTGAAAATTTGCTATTTTTAAACACCTGTAACTTAGGCACCTGTAAAAATTTTTCTTCGGCAAGACATGAAAATGAAAGCTACAATAATATATTTTTACGTGTGTGAAAGGTTTATTTTAGTTGTAAAGGGTTCCAAAGCTGCAGCTCTTCAAAATTGTAAAAAAGCTCCATTTTCAGATGTATATATCTCGGGCTTTGCGTAATAGTTTTGCAATCTAAAACCGGTAGAAGATCGAAAATTTTATTGTCTATATAAAACAATATCAAAATTATGTAATATTTTGTAATTTACGATTTAAATTTACCGTTATGTGAAAACCACATTTTGCATGAAATTTCTTTTTTCATAACTCCGGCACCCCTTTAGATAGGAACCTAAAATTTTGAGACAAGAAAGAACTTTTAGAATTAGTATAAGTTTCCTCAGAAAATTTTTTGGTAACGCCCCCTCTTTAAGAGTTATTACGCCTCAAAAATTGAAAATTTGCTATTTTTAGACACCTGTAACTTAGGCACCTGTAAAAACTTTTCTTCGGCAAGACATAAAAATTAAAGCTTCAATAATATATTTTTACGTGTGTTAACAGCATTTCTTAGTTATATAGGATTCCGGACTTACGGCCCCTCAAAATCTCAAAAATGTCCTATTTTCAAGTTTTTTCTTATTACATGAAATTTTCAAATTTTTGTGTAAGTCACACTTCTAAACAATTTGTATTGAGTTTTGGAAATGTGCGCTTTTAAAAACCGTTGGTTTACATTCTACCTTGTTTTCTCTGCTCTGAATTTTATAATTTCTAGAACTATGGGTTGTACATATATTCAAACTATATGTTTACACATTCTTCAAAAGCAGATTTTAACCTTCCACATAACGATTATCAATCCAAAACTTTTCCAAATATTCTATGGTACCATTTAATACTAAGCGGTAAATGTATATTAAATTTACTTAGTACAACATAGTAAATATAATTTTAAATATTATATTATATTATATTTAAATATTCCATTGACAGAATAATTTCTTATAAGTACAATAAAATACATATATGTATGTATGTAAATACAGCGCTATATAATATACATCTATATTCTATACTCTTATCATTCATTCACTAGTGACATATACGATATGTTAATAAACATGATATTATATAAGTATGTATCAATATCATATAAATAAAAATTCTTCAAGCAACCGTTATGTTGTTTATTTATTTATATTTTTTTGTACTACGCATTATATCCTCAACAATTTCAAATTATCGAGTAAAACAAAATGCGAAAAATTCGTTAAAGAAATTTGTTAGAAAATTTGAAAAAATCAATTAACACTTTCGTCAATTATAAAGTGACCCTATATTATTAAAAAAAGTTGTTAACAGAAATAAGAGTATAATGTTGAAGCTTTAATTTTTGTGTATTACATAAAAAAAATTTTAACAGGTGTTCAAGTTACAGGTGTTTAAAAATAGAAAATTTTCAGTTTTTGACCCCTTACAGCTCCTAAACGGGGGGTGATACAAAAAAAGTTTCTGAAATGATTCATACTTATTTTCAAAGATCTAACTTCTATCAAAATTTCAACTTAAACCGTTTAGAAGATAGAAGGGTTAAAGGATTTTGCAAAATTTTAGTTTCGCATAACGGTAAATTAAGACACCGTATGCCACAACTATATATTTATTGTATATATACTTTTAAAGGTAATAAAAGCAGTAATTGTTTCCCGTTTTCAAAATGAAGATATACCTTATACAACTTATGCTATAACAATTTAAATATAGAGCTTTTTTGAACTTTTGGGGAGCTGTAGCTCCGTAACGGGTGGGGCTACAAAAAAAAGTTATAAAAAAAAGAAAATTAATATTTTTGTGAGATCTATCAGTATTTAAAATTTCATAGCCCTATTTCAAAAAAAGTGTGGGGATCTAAAAGTTAGGTGTTCGAGAGCTACCCTAAGGTTTGGTCCAAACTCAACCAAAAAAATAGGGAACCTACAAATTACTCCCAGAATATTTTGTGTAAATTTCATGATTCTAGCTTTCTTAGTTTTTGAGTTAGCGTGCTGACGGACGGACGGACAGACATGGCTCAAAAGTCTTAGTATTTTTTTCTGATCCGATCCATACCTTTGAAGGTATATCTAGCTCGCTTATTTCAAGGTTTTACAAACGGAGGAGTCATTTTATTATACCCGATCCTATCGTACGGGTATTATAATTAGTGACCAACTTTTGTTTAATTAAAGAAAAGAAAAGAGAATATATGTGTATACATTTTGTATTGATTGCACTAATTACATTTTTAGCTTATAAGTAAAGAAATGTATAATAAAAACATACTTTAAGAATTGTTGAAAAAATATATATAATACGCTTTTACTAAATTATACGACGGCACAGCTTAGGCTAAGTTCTGAATTGTTTAAATTACAAATTTATATATGTAAATTGTAAACTATACTGTAAAAATGATATTTAAAATAAAGAAAAAAAAAAAAAAAATTATTATCACACATTAAATCTCATATTTCAATATTTAAATACAATTTTAAATTTATTTCTATATACTATTCAACAATTATTACATATTTCATTTTACATATTCCAACTAATTTTACATACGATTTTATATTTATTTACTAATTGACAAACTATCTAAATTAAATTTCGCAATGCTGTTTATTTTATTGTTGTTTTCAAAATCTCTGAACTGCCTTATCTACAAAATTACACACAATTCTTGTGACATAATAAGAAAAGAAAAGCGTGACTATATTGTTGTTCGCTATTCTACGAGTATACGTCCAATTATTATTCTTTATTTACAGTGGTGCTCAACCTCTATATAAAATATTTATTAATAATAAATATATAAAATAAGTTGACGTCATATTAATAATTTAATTACAATTAAAAAATTTTTTTTTTTAATAATAGATTAATTTTTATTTCTACTTTAAAATTTTTAACTGTAATTATTACTAATAACTCTAAACTACAATACTTACTTTCATGTGTAATTAATAATTTAAATTTACGGATGTTTCCCTTGAATATAATTGCTATTATCAAAATTGAAATAGTGTCAAGTGCAGTATCAAATTCAACAATAAAAACAATAAATATTGGAATAATATGCAGTAATAAAACTGCAGATTAAATTATCTCTTTCCAATTTGATAGCTTTTTCTCTTACATAACTAACATTTTTTACATGATCTTCCACTCTCGCATATTCAATGTCTGCAATGATATAAACATCTTTGAGGATGTAAATATATGTACATGTACAGAGACTTCAGACTCTGTTGGTGACGAATACAAAAATAACTAAAATATTTTATTTCTAAATATTCAAAGTCTAGATAGGAAATTAAGTAATTTAGAAAGTTTTATGAATTCGTATAATTGTGAAATTCATGGTATTGTATTAAACGAAATTTGGCTTCGAAAAAGAGAAAATTCATTTTTTAATTTGCAAGGGTATTAATCATATTTCTCGAATAGAGAAGACTCTTATGGTGGGGCTGCAATATTTGTCAAAGAAAATATTAGCACAATCTTAGTTATCGAAGAAGTGTTTCATAAATCCAGTTTTTTAGTAGTAAAATTAATAAAAGAAAACATTAATTTGATAACTACTTACAGATCCCACGAAATTCAGATTGAAGACTTTCTTAATAAACTTGACATGAATATTAATTTACTGAAAATAAAATAAGGGTGAGGTAATAAATTATACTAGTAATGGGTTCATTATTTGCAATAAGATAAATTCTGATAGCCCGACCAGAATAGCTAAAACCTCTAAACCCATAATAGACAACTTCATAACCGATATGCTAAAGTATGGATATTATTTCTATACGTTAAATACTTCCTTATCAGACCACCAATTAATGTTTATTAGTTTAGATAAAAAACCTATTTTAGAAAATTCTACAAAATCAAAAACTGTGCTAGACTATGAAAAAATAGATAGAGATAACATTTTGAAGAAATTTGTTGCGATCGATTTAATAACTTAATCACTAAAAATACAAAAATAATTAACATTAGCATAAAAAAGAAAAAACATGAGTGGATTAATGATGAAAAATAAAATGGAATTCCACAAAATGGAAATCCGAGATTCTTATCTTAAATATGAAAAAAAAATATTCTGATGATTCCTACATAGATAAACTGCATAATAAATGTAAAAAGAAGTCAGACAACTAATAGCACAAGCTAAAATTAAATACTATTCAGAAGAAATAACCAGAAGGAATCATAACAGCAAAAAATTCTGGAACCTTTATAAAAATATTATGTATAATAAAAATGGTAATGTAATGACTAATAAGTAATAACATTAAGGTACTTAAAGTAAAAAACGAAACCTTCACAAAAGAAATTGGCATTGCTACATACATGAACGATTTCTTTCATTAATGTAACAAAAAATTTCAATTGTTAAACTGATAAAATTGATCACCAGTATATAAACAGTTTCACGCATTCAATTGCCAATAACTTCGAACTTACACTAACAAACGTTGATGAGATTAAATCAGATTTAAATCAGCGTTAATGAGATTAAATCAGCTTTAAATACCCTCAAAACATCAGCGAAAAAATACTCCTTAAAATTCATACATGTGTTAGTTAATTTTATTAATATGGCTTTTGTGAACTCCACTTTTCCTATGTGCTTAAAAACAGCGATTGTAACACCAATTTTCAAAAGTGAAGATAAATACTAGCTTTGGTCAATTTAGAACTATAGAAAAAGCTGGGCCACAAGGGTCCATTCTTGGATCAGACTTATTTAAAATCTATATTAATGACATTTCGTTTTTAAATTTGAAAAGTCAAATACAGCTCTATGCAAGTGAAAGTGATCTTTTAATAATTGAAAACTGACTGTATAAGCATCGATTATTGCTAAACACAAAAAAATCTAAAATTATGTTTTTCGGTAACAAAAGAATATCCCATATTAATTTTAATATAAATAATGAAAACATTGAAATTGTAGATAGCTTCAATTACTTAGGCTTAATTATAGATAGCCAGCTTTAATAGAATAAACATGTTGATAACATAATTTAAAAAATTGCACCTTATGTTTTCATTTTAGGCAGATTTGCGAAAATATATTAATAACGATGCTCTTTATATTATATATTCTACCTATATTCGGTCGAATATTACCTATTTAAATTTAATATGGCGTAAAACGCAAGTAAGTATTCTTAACAAACTAGATTTGCTTCATAAAAAAGAAATTAAAATTATACACAACCATCCAATTAGATACCCAACTAAAATGCTATGTAGTGACAGGTACATGAGCCTTTCTTCTATTTGTAAATTTAAATTTTTTGAACATATTTCCTCAGCTGAGGTACTAAAATTAATTAACTCCTTGGATAACTCAGATTCTTGTGACTTTGATGGAATTTCAAATAAAGTTTTAAAATAAGTTGCACTAAATATTGTTGATTTCCTAACTTTTTTATTTAATAGCAGTATTCTAAATGGTGTTTTTCCTTTTCCTGACTTCTGCTTTAAAATAAAAAAACGCCTTGATGATAGAAAAATATGTGCAGCTTTATTTGTAGACATTACAGAAGCATTTGATATTATGGACCATTCTATCCTTCTTAAAAAATTAGAAATTATAGGTTTTCGAGGTTTTCTGTTAAGCTGGTTTAAGTCCTACTTAATAAATAGGACTCAAAAAGTAAAAACTGAGGATAAACTAAGCATCAGCCCAAAGAATATTAATATTGGAGTACCCCAAGGATCTGTACTTTGCACTATATTATTTTGAATTTACATGAATTCTATTTTTAAGCAACAGTTTATTTTTAAGATTATAGCTTTTGTGATGACCTTGCATTTTCTTATGTTTCCAATAATTCCTTTAATTTAATAGGGGAAATGAATCATGATTTAAGCATACTCAGGAAGTGGTTCTTTGGTTTTAAATTAATGGTTAGTTGCAAAACTAAAGCTATGTATTTTAGTCTTACTCAGCAAGCCTTTTCAAAAACTGATTTGATTTTTCATGAGTTGGAGTGTCATAGATTTGTGTTATGCAATGAAAAGTGTTCCTCTGGATTTTTCAATTTGTTTAATGAAAATGTGAGCTGTATTGATAAATGTTTTAAAATAGAAACAGTAAACAATTTTAAATACTTTGGTGTATACTTTGATAGCAATATAAACTGGTCAGTACATACAGCCATATTAAAACAATACTTCCTGACTACTTTGCGGAAATTTTACAGTCTGCAAAGGTTATGTTCAGTAAAATTACTAAAAACAGTTTATCATGGAATTTTCCATTCTAGGCTATAATGTGCTATAGCTTGCTAATAAGTTTAACCCGATTCTAACTCTCCAAAAGTCAATTATACAAAAAAATTTCAAAAAAAAACAGAAGATATCACTCATTAGATCTTTTTAAAAAACTTGAAGTTCCTCCAGTTACACCATTATATTTCTTTAAAGTTCTAAGGATATTTTATAAAAAATGCAATTATTTGAATTCCAAAATTTCAAATAGTTATGATTTGCGTTCCAATTTTGATTACACAGTTATTACTCCTTATTTTAGAACTACAAACTTTCGGAACTCCTACTTCATAACAGCAGCAAAATTATTTAATAGGGCTCCTTTGTATACTAGGAAGGTTAGATTTTTGAGAAAGTTTCTAAAACTTGTTAAGCTTTGGCTTGTGCAGTTTGATCACAATGCAAATGAGCATTTACTTAATTAGATTTAAATTTGTGGTACTTATAAATTTTTTTCTTACTTAATTTGGGTACACAAATTTTTCTTTCATCACTGTTACTTCTCTTTTTATTTTGTTTCGCTTCTCCTTGTAATATTTTTTTTTATTTTTTTTATTTCTAATATCAATTTACAATTAGTATAGGTACATATTATACATAACAACTATATAATATGTTGTATAGATTTTACAAATATTATAAATTACAATTTAACTTTTTACAAAATTATAATTTAATTTAATTTAATGTGGGGAAAAAAGTTTAAATATAATTTATAATTAATAATTATTGATAATAAAATTAAAAAATTTTACAAAACAAAATTTATATATCTATTAACTTAAGTACAATTACAGCAAGGATAGAAAACATAACATATGTAATTTAAAATTTCTTTTAGTATTATATTAATATACTGTGCTATAATCGCAGTTAAAATAACATTTTGCGGCACATTCTTTGAATACGGATAAACTTTCTCTTTCTTTTATCTTTTTCATATGCATATCAATAATAAATTTAGGAATTTTTAGCACAGCTGGATTTTCTTTGTCGTAAATTTCGTGTATTACCCACTATTGCACCTACCCACTGGAAATCGGAAATGTCCGATGTTGTAAATTGGTAACTATAATTAAGCGTGACTGTTTGGTAGTTTTTGTTTACTTCGCATTGAGTTGAAACTTTCAAGAAGTTAGAAAAAGTCGGCCTTAGACATTCAGTATTTACTGATATATTAAATAATTCACAGCAACTTTTTTTACAGTACAAGTAGGTGCAGAAATAAAGCAAGTCTTTTTCTTCAAGATCGCTTCTTATTTTACTTACTAACTGATTGCGAATATATATTGCTTTAATAAAATTTTCATCATCAATCCATCAAGACCATCGTTAGAATTGCTTAATTTACACTCATCATTTATACTCATCCAGTCCATGTTTTGGATTCAGCTCTATAATCAGAAAAGAACAACAAAAAAAAAAACCAAAAATTGAAAACAGGATAATTGCGAGAACAAAAGCTTTGGAGTTTGGGAAATAACTTTCAATATCATATTTCTTTAACAGAGGAGAGTGAAAAATTAATTACTACGATACCTACTATTACTTCATTTTTTCAGAATTGTTATAATCAATTGTGAGCAACCATGACTTATATAATTTTGAAAATAATTTTATTTTATTACATTGTCTGGTAATTCGCGGAAGTTTATTATAATAAAATGGAGCTAAGGAATTGTCATAAAATCTTTTGTAGTGCCCAAGCAGATTTTTTGGTCAGCGTTCCGGAAATGTTACCAAAATTGAATCATGTGTTGGTTTAGTATTTGCGTACTTAAAGGATTTGATTCTGATAGTTTTTATAATTGGCACGTATTAGTTACGAAGTGGGGATATTAGTTTGAGTTGTTAATTTGTAGTTTTTGTAACTAAGATTAGTAACTGTTTAGTAACTGAATAAGAATACATTTAAATTATTTATATCTTAACTTCTTGCTGAATACATATAATATGTAGTTGTACATATAATATTCTACTTAATAAATAAATTTCTCAAAAAATATCTTAAGAAATATTTAAAAATGTAACACTGAAATCGTTTTATTGACCATTATCATATTAATAATTAATATCATAAGATACGACTGTATTGATTTAAAGATATTAAATTACAAAAAATTACAAAACAAATTTTGATCATACTTACAGACTTATATAAAGCAATAATCAATCTTATTAAAGTTTTTTAATGTATTAAGTAAAATTAAGTTTTCCAAAATTTTAGTAAGATATTGTCAAATAATATCAAGGTTTAAATAACATATATAAGTTAAGAAATAAGAAAAGTATTTCTTATAAATTAATTTTTAGGACTAATATCGACTTTATTTAAAGTAATAATTAGTTACTAGCATTAAGAAACAATACTAGTATAGTTTCTTTATGTTACTAGTATACGAGTAAAATTGAACTGTGTTTTAATTGCTAAATCTAACTTAATTTATAGTAAATAAATGTGCTCTAGATTCTTAGATAATTAATAAATAATTTCTTTCTAGATTTTTTATTTCTAGTGTTATAATCATGTTCATAAAATTTTCTTAATGTATTCTAGTATTTAAAAAATTTGTTTCCTTTTATTTGTTGTAAACCATCATAATTTATTTTATGTGCATTCGTTTTCTTAAGTATTTTATGGTACGTACTTAAATCACTTTCAGTATAGTTTATGGGCTTTTTTTGATTATTAATTCATGTAGACCACCAGTTCATTTAAAAACTTCATTATCAATCAAAATATTTTTATTAATTTCATATATTTCAAAATGAGCATTCCCAAGTTTTCGCACATTTAATGACTCATCAAAATAGGGTCTATATGTCTTATCGAGTTCTGATTTGTTTAGAAACAAAAATTGTGAAATTAATAATAATTCATCATTCATTCATTGTAAGAATTACTTTTGTTACTAGGTGTTTTAACTTCTGGTATAAATGATGTCATTGACTTAGAGCATTCAACATTATCAACAACCCATTTAATTTCCGGTTTCATAAAATTATCCGAAATTCGTTATATTGTTTGACAACATTTTGTTAATTCTTTCAATCGTTTTAAACTTTTAAATCTTTGTCTAGGTTCATGCATAACGATAGTCTGAACGGTTGATTTTAGAACTAGGCTATTTAGTAGGTTCTTTGCGTAGTGTGAACATGGTATAATATACAAATTTAAATTTTAAGTTTATTATTATTTTTAACAGCTTTTTATTAACTTGGTTGGGTAAAGGATGGAATCTTAGAAGCCATTTTAAACACACTTCCCGTTGAGCTAGAGACTTGAAATTTTTTTATTAAATCAGATCCTGATGACAATACATGATTTTAAAATAATGATATCGAAAAACATTAGAGAAATTAGCATAATTTCAAAATTAAATTTTCTTACAAAGATATAACAGAATTTTTAACAGAATTATTACAGAACCAAAATAAAACATTTTATCTAAATTTACTAAACTCACCAATACCAATACGTATACGTAATATATAAATGTTTTTTTTTTCTATAAAAGACTATATAGTTTTTTATGTAGACCATTGCATTGTATGCGTACATATACATAGGTACATACTTCAAAATATGTAATAATTATGTGCTTCGAAAATATTTTTGGTTTGAAAGCAATGAATTTGAAATATATGAATGTGTAAACAAATTAATGCGCCGCACTTGAGAACCCAGTGTAAAATTTAATATGCATTTACTTAAAATTTAGTTAGCAAGTGTTAAATTTAAGTTTTTTTTCATCAAATCAATTGATTTTTAGTATACATTTTTATTTATAAAAGCAATGTGTTTATTTATAATATTTATATAGATATGTGTTTTTCCTTTCTTAATTATAATTAAAATAGGGCTTTTCTTTCGAAACTCTTAACATACTAAAATCGCATATTATGGCCCTAACATTGATATCTAAATTGGGAGCTGCCTTTAAATTAAGATCTATTAGGGAATGATGATCTGCACCACTAATGCCTTTTTCTGAAGTATAAAAACTAAGAATATATTTCCAATTATGTAAAAACATTAAACAACAAAAAGAATATATTAAAAATAAGAAATCCAGTCTTTTTTAAAAATAGTAAATAACAACAATATTTTTCTTTTCAATAACAATAATTATAAATTAATCATAAAATATATGTTATGTACATACATACATATATATCTACATCGTCTAGAAAAAGCAAAATAATTTTTTTTTAATTCAAAAACATTAGCATTTAGAAGTAAGCAATTTAATATATTCTCAATTACATACATTTTAAAACCAAATTTTTTTACTACATATGTAGGTACAAACATGTACAAAAATGGT